>JACEFZ010022128.1:0-17584 GCA_014155875.1 Cepaea nemoralis | reverse complement strand
TGTATACTGGACTATGTTGAGTTTTTGTAGTATAAAACAAACAAACAAACAAACAAAAAGTCTCCTAATGTGGGTAAAGTGTTATGATGATCACATCTTGTAGGCTTGACTGCAGGGAGAAAAAGGTGGTCGCTCTTTCCCTACCATAGCGAATATCGAGAACTGACATCAAACTCTCTGATTGCACTCGTGTCATTGCCAGTTTAGTTTAGTCTAGTTTAGTTGATGGATTAACATCACGGCACATGGATGTAACCCATACGTGCTCCGTTCTACTCCTAACTCAAGCCTGAGTCTGGAGAATCTCAGCTCAATGCACGAACTCTGTAGCACCAGCGAGGATCCTGAAATACTTCGAGTAGATTTTTAACTCAAAATTTTGCCCGGGCAGCACCATTAGGCTACTCTTTTTCGATTTCCAACTGCCAAGGGATATTTTACGTGCACAACAATACACATGGGCGTCCGATCTCCCTACCCAGAGACCTGGGGAAATTTTGTTACTAGAAGTCCACGTGAAAAAATCCCGACCCTCACCTGGGGCTTGAACCCGGGACCTCCAGCACTCAAGGTAGACACCATACCTGGAGACCACTCAGCCCCAGTGCAATGTCCTAACCATTACTTCAACACGCTTGCTGTTTGTGCAGCATACCTTTGATAGAATCTATCTAATTCTTGGTCTTTCTGTAGCTCTATAGCCAGAGCTTCTTTGATTGTAGACATAAAGCTCTAGCTAATTGGTCTTCAAATTAATTAGTACCCAAAAAGTGTACATTTATTGTAAGGACTTCTATTTTAGTCTGTTAATAGTTTTATGCTCATAACACAGTGTTATGACTAAAGATCCAGAAATACTCCACTTGTCTAATAATGACCTTTTACATTCATTCATTGATTACCCAGCATGACAGTGCCTGCACGACTTACATGAATATTGATTTAATATTTGTTTACAAAATTCATCTGATAGGCTTTAAAGTCCACTCCTTAGAATAATTTATTCGGTGCCGAGCTATATTTAGTTCCAGGCACACTATACGCTTGGGCTTTTAAATTGCATACTTGTACGTTATATTTATAGTGAAATGCTATGGAGTTCAGTTTTAAGTAAGGTATATAAACCATTACGAGGAGGTCTTCAGGGCGTCTTGTGGTCGTCACAGTTCATCGTGTTGATTCGCACTGTGAGCGCTAACAAGTCAAGTCGCCTTAACCAGTCAAGAAGCCTGATACGTGGGGGGAAATGTCACGTTGCAAGTCCAACAACAAGAAACACGCGGTAGCCAAGATGTGCAAGCGTAGGGAGCCGACAAGAAGAAGAACTGTGGAGAGCCTACCGGCGAGCTGTAACAAAGAACCTGAAACTACAGCTACTACTGATAGCTACCACGAGGGAGAAGATCGACAGCCCACCACATACAAGAGCCAAACCTACGGAGAAGCAGAGAGAGGAGAAAGACACCAGAGTCAGAAACACTGACTCACCGACAAGCAAGTGGGTTGTCAAGCGTATCCAAGTGGAGCTATCAGACGAAGAAATCATGAAGCAGCTTCGAGAAGAGAATCAACACATCCGATTCTTGAAGGCGGAGCGGCTCCTCACCTACTCCAAGATACCTACAACCTTGGCGGTGGTAACGACAGAGGGCAGCGAGATGCCGACCACAATATCAATCAACAAGAGAATGCAGCAGCCAGAGAGATTCATCCCAAGGATCACCCAATGTTCCAGATGTCAGAGGGCCGGCCACAGCAGAACAGCATGTCGCAGTAAGACGGAAATCTGCCGTTACTGCGCTGTTCACCACGCCTTCAAGGAGTGTCCGCTAGCCAAGCTGGACACGGACTTCCAAGCACCCAATAACAAACGAAAGTGCGCCAACTGGCTGGGCAAGCATGGAGCAAGATACTTGGGCTGTCCGTACCTGCAACGACACAGAGACGTCTTAAGGATCACCATCACCACAAAGACACCATGCAACGAAGCAATGCGGAGGTGCAAGACAGCCACGGGTTGCTCACAAGTGGAAAGAGCCCAACTGCGAAGCGAAATAGATGAACTAAAGAAGAAAATCAATCTACTCATAACACCGTCACAAACCAGCGACAATGAAAAACTGCTTGCTGAAATGAAGGAGATACAGCAAAACATCAAGCAAGAGATGGAGCGCATGGCCGAGATGAAGAAGGAGAACGAAGAAATCCTACAAATGATCAAGACTGAAAGAGAATTGCATAGAGTTGAAATGGAACTCTTCCAAAAAAAACCAACAGAAACCACATAAGAACTCGCAGAAAAACCGCAAGATGAAAACCAAGAGACCGAGCCTGAACCACAAGCTACAGCCAGCAGCCCAACAGCGACACCCAAGGCAGACAAAGGGAAACCAATATCTCGCCAGACATCTGAAGAAAACCGAGAAGGGCACCTTGATGACGGCACGGAGAGACCACGGGAACTTACCTTGGAGGAGCTACTAGCAGGTGCAAGAGTCGAGGAACTCAGGTGCAAGGAATTCAAAAGGTGTTGGGATGAAAGAGAAAAGAAGAAACCCAAGAAACTCAGGAGACGGTAGACTACCCAGATGTATGGTATGAACCTGAGTATGACCCTGACCACTCGTACTACATAGAAGACGGAGAGAGAAAACCATGGATGACCGCGGAGGAAAAAATCGAAAGGCAGCAGAAACTCAAACTCAAAAGTGAAAACAGGCGCGAGGAGGAAAATGGAAATGCCAAAAAGCTCCTACAGAAACTACACAAAAAAGGAGACAAAAAGACCAAATAGAAAGTCCTTATACGGGCTGTACCCAGACGAGCCAGAAGCCTACACCAACAAAGAGAACCACAAGAGCAGACGAGGACAAAGGATAGTCGCCGAACGACCCCCCAGCTGACGTCACAGACACAAACCAACATAATCAGTCCAAGATAGGACTCACAAGACAAGAGTTAGGGTGAATGAACCCACAAAAACCACGGACCTCAACAATAACCACAGCTGAAAAACGCAAGTTGAACGCAGGCCGAATTTGGAATTTTTATTTTGAAAATTGGAATTGAACTGGTTTTCAGGGTGGTGTGGTCAAGCTGTCTGTCTTATGCTCTGAATATCATGGCTTAATTTTTGTATTCCATCGTTCGGTTTATGATTGTAATGTTTTCTGAGAGTTATGGGGGTTCATTGATTTGGCCACTCTGTGGATAGAGACAAGGCCATATAGACTAAAACCCAGTGCAATGAAGTCAGTTCTCTTGTCTTTAACCCCTCCTTTTTTTAAAACACCATTATGAATTTATGTTTACTTAAATAGTGATGGCTGTAGATTGCACAAATGTTTATTTTAGTGACGTACATTTTATTATATAAAGTTGAATTTGACTATAGTGTAATATGAATAATGAAGACACAAACAATAGATTGCACGATTTATTGCCTGGCATATTTCGCTGCATTTCGTAAGGTACATACTGCAGAAATCACACAACTCAAACAACAAATCAAACAACAGTTGTGTGATTTCTGCAGTATGTACCTGACGAGATGCAGCGAAATATGCCAGACAATAAATCGTGCAATCTATTGTTTGTGTCTTCGTTATTCAAATTCACTACGGGAAAATATAGTGTAATAATTGTATGTGTGTTACTGGAACCCTTATGGGAAGCAAAGAGTAACATTGTAACTTACTATGCAGGTCCTCCTAGGAGGTGACTAAGGGTGGTTCACCTTGGACTGTCACCCCATCTAATAAACAATTATATCTGCAAAATCCATCCAACTATGATAATTCTGCAGATGAAAAACAAATGACTCAGCTAACCAAGATGAGTAGAGGATTTTCGGGAAGAAGTATGACATGATGCAGAAAAGGCTGCATGGAGTCTGGGTCACCTACTTACCTCGTTTCACCTGTGGAAAATCTCCAGAATTAGCACCTGGAATGTTAGAAATGTGTTTCAGTTGTTAAAAATAGTACCAGTGGTGGATGAAATGAAATATTAGATTAGAATTTTGAGATTATGAGAAACAAAATGAAATATAACAAGCAAAAAGCTTCTAAACTCAAGTGACATGTGGAGGAAAATGTTCCTCAAAGGGAAGGAGTGATCCTAATGCAATCTAAAATAGGCAGAGAATAGAATGAGAAGCAGTAAGTTATAGAATAATAACATTTGGAACCACACATACATAATTAAACATGAGTGTGATCCAGTATTATGAACCAACCTGAAACTCAGAGGGCAAGTTAAGTAGAGGGAAATCTAAAACACTTGGAAAAAAGTATTGGAGACAGAGATGAATAAAATGGAGATATCATTGAGGGAGCTGCAAGAGATAGCAAAAGATAGAATGGTTTGGCATAAGTTGGATGAAGGCCTATGTTCCAATGGTTGCCCTAGCCATACAGGAGTGCGGGGGAATGAACAGGCTGATAGACTGGCAGGGAATGCACTTCTTGGTGGTAGATTACCTATGGACAAGGGAGAAGGTGGTTCGTGCACCTGTGGGACAAGGTGGGAGAACAGATTGAGAACCCGTAAGAGGAAAGAATGAGATTGCAGGGGTTCTGGAAGAATCAAAACAGAGTGAAGACCAGGAGAACTTTCAAGCAGATATCGGTGGGAACAATTAGTAGTGTGACTCTTCGCAGGCTGTTGAACGAAGGGATGGAGTGCGTATGGGAATGTCCTGAGTGCAGTGATGTCAGCTCTTAGCTCAACTCAACTCAGCCTATAAGAGCACAAAGGAAAAGTAGCTATTAGTCAAATACTATCATTTAGGTACGCAATATTCACATATACTAGAACATTGTATCATAAGGTGGGATGGCCAACTCTCTTAGCTGCCACCGTTCTCTCCTAGAACACTATATAGTACTCATTTTATTAAGAAAAACATGGAGTTTTAATTATGTAGATTCATCCATCCATCCATCATGTGCCATGCCGGTAAGTGTGGGCGGTCATGTTCTGCCATCTCACTCGATCACCAGAGTCGTGGATCAGCTCTGTGTTCCTGTCTCGACCATGCCACGTGGCTAAGCCATCCAGGTATTTGCTTCTAGGTCTTCCCCTTGCTCTCTTGCCTTCGATCTTGCCAGCCGTCATCAAGTTCTCCAATTCATCTCTTCTCACAACATGCCCAAAAAATTTTGACTGTCTACGTCTAATGACTCTAATCAGTTTACGATCTTCATTTCTTGAAGGACTTGTTTGTTGTTTTTTCTATCTGTCTATGGTATTCTTTGCATTTTCCTAAGAAACCACATTTCCAAAGCCATTAGCTGTTTTTCAGCTTGACTGCTTATTGTCCACTCTTCACATCCATACAAAAGTATAGGTTCTATGTAGCATCTCAACACTTTTTTTCTCATTTCAATTGATTTCTTTTTGTTGGTCAGTATGTTTTTCATCTTGCAAAAGGCTACCTTCGCAATGGCAATTCTTGTTCTAATCTCTTCAAGGCATCTCCCATCAGATGTTATGACTGTGCCGAGATAACAGTATCGATTCACTTGTTTAAGAATATGCCCATTTACTCGTATATCACATTGTGGTATTGCCTTCTTCCCAGTGACGACCATAATCTGTGTCTTAATATTCAGTTCTAACCGTAGTTGTTCACTGTGTGCAACAACCACATCTACTAAATTTTGCATTAGCTGAATGTGTTAGTTTCATGAATAAGTCAAATGAAAAGTCTTATTACCTTTTTGTGTGTGTGTTGCACATCCCTTACAGGATGTTGCAGTCAACACCAGCAGTTTTCAACTGCTGTTGATGTACTAGGCAATTTTTACCTTCACTAGTTTGTCATTGCTTTCTGAGCGACCGGCTAACATATCCTGTGAGTTACCGACACGGCGAGAACCGCTACCGTTTCTCATGCACATCACGTTACTCACGAGAGTATACAGGATTATGGAGAAAGACGTAAACCCCTAGGCCTTATTAGCTATGTACACTCTAAGAATTTATGCGAATTGACAACAATGATAGTGACACAAATGCAGTGTGTTGTAAAGTATTTTGTTTTGGTAAGTCGTAACTATCCCAGTCTCTGCCCATCTATCACACAAAAAGATCTCAACACAATGCATTTATTCCATCACTATTCCTGGTTTGGCATTCAGTTCACCGTAACAATTTTGATTTCTTTAATTACCTATATGGTAGTACTTTAAAGTTTTCTGTAAAATCCGTCCTTAATGGATTCATCCTTATCATTTGTTGGTGTGCAACACTGGATAACATTCATGTTTACTTTTTTTTTTTATGGTTATAAATGTTGCTGTTATTATTCTAGAACTTATTTACTATTAGTGCTTTCTTTGCCTCATCAAATAGCATTAGGGCTACGTTTTGCCTGCTCTGTTCCATCTTGTTTTGCATGCTCTGTTGCATTTCATTGTGGATAATCTCAACATACTAATCATATAATATGTCATTTCTGCTGCCACCTGTGCTGCCTTTCCCAAATCATACATAATTCTAGCATTCAAAATTCCAGTTCTGGAGTCATAAGAGGCGACTAAAGAGGGTTGGCATAGGACTAGTTACCCTACCTCCTAGACAATTTTAGCTACAAAATCCAACCAACCAGTCTAAAGATGGATGTTCGTCCGTCACGAATGATGAGGACCATTCATTCATTGCATCATTTGATTTGATGAAGAACGAATGACTTGCGCTTTAGTTTGGATTATAGTGAGGAAGTGATTGCGCAACTCCGTCGACCTCACTCTCTCGTCTGCGTCCATCTGGTTCCAGCGGCGAGCATGGCAAGACGACTGGAGACGGACACAGATGCAGTGGACGTTAGGCTGCCACAGGCCAGTTATCCCTGTATATATTGACTCTCAAATACAAATGGTAGCCTAGAGCCTCGTGCAAACGGCCCTTACGTCAATTCCTTTAATTTTCAGCTTTAAGACAAGGGTAGTGACAAGCGTATTAATACTGATAGGATCAACCAGATATCAGTCGGATGGACATACTGACCGCCAGAACAGACCACACACACATGCGGCCAACGAGATTCTGCCTACAGAAGATGTTGCTCGTCTAAATTGCGAACAAATCTTCGGCTGCGCCTCATCAGTTCACAATGCATATGACTATTAGCAGGATCAATCGGATATCTACCGAACGGACTATTCACGCACACGCAGGCCAAGAGTAGCATCGCTAAAGCGCGCCCTCCCGATACAAGGTGATACATGCAAAACCACTGGACGCCTGCCGACGAGCTTTCAAGTACGCCGGCAGAACTGACCGAAAAGCTATACCAGCATACTGACTGCAGGCCCACTACTCATCGAGAGAGAGTGGGCGCTTATCGAGACTTTGTCGAACGGTCGTACAAATTTGCTCTTTTGCCCGCTCAAACCACGACCCTGGCTGCACGATGCGGTTACATTCTTATATATGTATCTGTGTGTGTGTGTGTGTGTGTGTGTGTGTGTGTGTGTGTGTGTGTGTGTGTGTGTGTGTGTATTTGTCCGCATATCCTTTTACAGGACATTGCAGTTAACACCAGCATGTTTCAGCTGTTGTTAATGTCTTGGCAAGTTGTTTATGTTCAGTAGTTTGCCATTGATTTCTGAAATACCATCTCTCATACCTCCGTAAGTAACCAACGCGAGGCGATTGCTGCCGAATCTCGCGCAGCTGTGTTTCAAACGAGAGTATACGGGATTACAAACAACGTCCTTAACGCCTACGCCAGCGAGATCGGCGGTTATATATATACACATATGCCTGTATTTAATTAGTAATTACAGAGACCAGGAATGCCACTGTTGTCTTTGTGAGATGTAGATTGTCATTTCTTTGCAAGATCTCAAGCTACCATATGTATTTTGTTGTGTGCTGACTACAAATATCTTCACTTGAACATCTAATCATGTCAGCCTGTTTGTAAATCCTACCAACATTCACATGCATGGTTCAGGTATTGTGACAAGCATAATTCCACTGCACCAAAAGTCAGTTCACAATACACATCCGTGTTCCTTTTCTGTCCTTGTCCACATTTGATGTCTATCTACTTCAGGTTTATTTTCGTCCTATCCTTCTTTGTTGAATGCCTTTTTATGCTGTACTATGAATTATCTTAGAACGTACCTATTTATTTGTGTCTTATTTAGTTAATTATAGTGCACATTAGAGTAATTCATTAGTGTCTGCATTTCTTAACATTAATTTCTAGTATGCCGGCTCCCTGGCCGAGGTGTTAACAGCTTTCTCCGTTAACCCCGAATACTCTCGTGGTTGACGTGAGCGCACGAGAATTAGAAGTGGTTCGAGTCGCGCCTGTGACTTATGAGAGTATGGAGCCGGTCGCTCAGAAAGTCGTGGCGTGCTTATGAGCTTAATCTGGCCTAGGAATCAACATACAGCTGAAAGATTCTGGTGTTGATCGCAATATCCTGAAACGGGATGGAAACGCGGAAAAAAAAATAAAATTTCTAGTATGCCTGTCAGCCGGCCTGGTGATCGTGTGTTTGAATCCCCATCAGGGCAGATTGTTCAGAACTGTTCTGTGTTCCCAGGTCGACTCAACCTAAAATGTGTACCAGAAATTGTATTGGGAAGTAAACATGGTAGACATGGCATTAACTATAGTATCCATTGAGTGCTGATTGATGTGTAAAAATATGGGGATCATTCATAGTTATTTACTTTACTTTTTATTTATTACTAGCTGACCCGGCCCGGCTTCGCCCAGGCCCTGGAGGGGATCTATCTATCTATCACTATCAGTCTGTCTGTCTGTCTGCTTGTTTGTCTGTCTGTCTGTCTGGCTGACCCGGCCCGGCTTCACCCAGTCCCTGGTGGGGAGCATCTCATTTAATTCATATAAGTAGTCATATAAGCTCTCCCGTTCCCGACTATCTGTCTGTCTGTCTATCTGTCTGTCTGACCCGGCCCGCCTTCACCCAGACCCTGGTGGGGAGCATCTCATTTAATTCATATACGTAGTCATATAAGCTCTCCCGTTCCCGACTATCTGTTTGTCTGTCTATCTGTCTGTCTGTCTGTCCCGGCCCGGCTTCACCCAGTCCCTGGTGGGGAGCATCTCATTTAATTCATATACGTAGTCATATAAGCTCTCCCGTTCCCGACAGTCTGTCTATCTGTCTGTCTGTCTGACCCGGCCCGGCTTCACCCAGTCCCTGGTGGGGAGCATATAAGTAGTCAAATAAGCTTCCGTTCCCGACTATCTGTCTGTCTGTCTATCTATCTGACCTAGCGTGGTTTCGCCCAGCTCCTGGCGCACAGTAACTTAAAAGAATGTCCTTCCACACACCATTCATTATTTTTAATGAAAACTTTTTAATCACTGACATGACAGTTGATAAGTTCTTTCAGCAGAAAAGGATGGGTTACAGTGTTATGCATTATGCATTATTTTTATGAAAACTTTGAAAATGCCTTAAAGATTATATCATTATTTATTATAACTTATATGCCTGAAAATAACTATAGACAAAGAGTTTAACAATAGTGCAAGTAAGTCCAACAATATGACTATAAAGTATATAGAAATGTTATTAAAAGTTATGCCCCTTGAAATAACTTTTCTAGAGTAAAGTCCCCCTGCTATATAGAAATTATATAATAAAAAATGGAAAAGTAAATGTTATTAAATAAGTAGAAGATTTTACACTAAGAAACTATTATAGTCGGTTGCATAGGAATGAAAGGAAGATGTGTAGAAAATTTCATCTCAATCGGATGTACCGTTATCGAACGCATCCAATACATATCTAGCTGACCACAAACACACAAAGCCACATATACTCTGTTTTATAGATATAGATAGTGAGTCTTTGTTTCCAGTGAGGAGCTGCTGGCCGAGTGGCTAGAACGCAGGACTCCTTCGGGAGACCCGGGTTTGATCCCTCGGTAAGGTGGGGCAATTTTTTCTGTCGGGGGCAAAAAGAAAATCCTAACCTGCACAGTTCGCGACGACTGCACTAGCCAGGCGGCCTTAATTCCTCAGGCTCAAAGACCCCTCTGCCATACACCGCAAGGTACTATATTGGCAGTATATGACAGTTCCTCCCTCCCCCCGTCAACTGGCATGATGAATGTAGGCATTAATACTTTTCACATGTGTTGTACAATTGATTTTAACTTCGAGAATATGATTTTATTTTGTTCAATAGTTCTTCCCCTCCCTCCCCCCTCACTGTCGCCCTCTGTATCTTCACCCCACCTCTCTGTTTATCTTCTCTTTCTGTCTGCCTGTCTGTCTCCACTGACTGACTGTGTCTACCCTCGCCCCTCTTTTTGAATGTTCATATATTTTATTAAAGTCCAACGGCCTTTTATTTCGATTTTCACTACTATGTTGTTGTATCAGGTTAATTTTCCACATTTAACCAGAGCAGTACGAACAAAAACGGTCTCATAAATAATACTGGCCTTCCATCACAAACATTTGCAAATATCAGCCCCACAGTCGTGGGTAAGGAAAGTTGTCACGGGGCTGTCTACCTCATTTTCTTTTAAAGAAAACGTTAGCCGCAAAATTTATCCAAAACTGAACATAAAACTGAACTGAAGCCTATAAACGGCTTTGTGTGAGTTGGCTGGGGCCCAATGCTCGATTGGGATGAAAAGAAGTTCACGCTTTTCCTCTCTCACCATTCAGTAATTGATGCCCATGTGGGTTATAAAACTACAAACGGGTGTCAGATCCTGGCTTTTCGTTCGCGCATTTCTATTGTACTAGATTTGTAATGTGAGATCAAACCGGTCCTAATTCACTCCAACACGTTGACGTAAGCAATGCTATAAACTTTATTGGACATAGATGGTGAATAGCACAATCTGGTCACCCACACCCATACATCCGTGTGTTCATCTAATGATACTTAGACTCCCAGCAATCTAGGTCAGGTGTACAGCACTTATTCGGTCACAGTTTATCTATTGTCGGGTTGTAGGCTTTTGGGTATTGCACATCTGAAACATTGCGTTAAGGAAACTGCCTCTTCTTCTTCTTCTTCTTCTTCTTCTTCTTCTTCTTCTTCTTCTTCTTCCTTCTTCCTTCTTCTTCTTCTTCTTCTTCTTCTTCTTCTAAATCTTCTTCTTCTTCTTCTTCTTCTTCTTCTTCTTCTTCTTCTTCTTCTTGGAGTATTGGCTCTGGAGCAAACATCGGCGAACATGACTCTATCCGTCTTCTGATACTTTGATGAAGTTGATGTTGCTTATTGTCTTATTTCATACATTTACCTGTTCTTTCATGTACCTTATAGTTGCCAGAAGTGGAGGAAATACGATACATTTTCAGTCTAAATCTATATAAAGTAAAGATCCCCTTGTCACGCCTTCAGACATATTGAGTATGTGATGTTAGCTACATATTTTATAGGACGATCGGAACTTGATGGGTGATGAGGTCACTATCACACCGCGTGTCTATAATTCCCTTAACATTTCTTGGTAACATTTGTATGCTAGGTCGACCTGGGAGTCCAAGGCAGTTTTTAAAATGTCCCAACTACGGTTCCAAATTGCTGTATGTAGCCGGGGCGCAGTGTTGGGGTGAGCGCCCAACATTGCTTAAATACCCCAATGGCTCGTGAATACATAACCTCTGCAGCAAAAGTCCAACTCCTGGCCTTCACGTGGCGGAACTGTTTTAACTAATAGGAGAAGGGGCGACGGCGAGTATCTGGCGCCGGAAAATAACCAGTGTGCTCTAGATGTGTATACACATACATGCATGTGCAGACACGTGTGTGCGTGTGTACACATCTAAACTCGAGTGAGACCACCGTCAGCTCTAGCAAAGGAAAGGTGTTGAAGACGGAGGCAACCAGCCAGGAGGCGCACCACAGAAATCAGGATGCCACGCAATTACGCAAAATGGAATATGTCGACTGCTGCTAAACGTTATGGTGCTCGCCCTGCTTTGGACCCCCAGGCAGGTGCAGTGCCGGGCCCTATGTCTCGAAAGGGTCCAACCCCAACTACTGGAGGTCCTTCTCAGATGTCCTGTGGAGCCAGGGGACATGAGAATAGAACAGCTGGCCATACTAAACTAAGACTTAAAATAATGCACTGGAATGCGGAGGGAGTCAGCAACAAAAAAGTAGAATTAGAAAACATCCTGGACAAAGAAAAAGTAAGCATATGTTGCTTGCAAGAAACTCACCTCAACGAAAATATAGCCTTCAAAATCAGAGGCTACCAGTGTTACCGATCTGACCGAAAGGACAGGCGAAAAGGTGGGATACTTACCCTTGTAAAAAATAACATCACTGCTTCCCACATCAAAGTCTATATGGAAGGGGCTGAGTATCAGACACTTAAACTTAAAACAGGCTATACAGACCTACATCTGATCAATTACTACTGTCCAAGTGACCGTCCACAGGCACTGGACACACTACCATTAACAGAAAAAATGATTGTGTGCGGCGATTTCAACAGCCACTCGCAGAGTTGGGGCTATGATCACATGGACCAGAGAGGAGAGAGACTGGCAGGATGAGAATAGATTCATCTTGGTTAACAAGCCGTACGACCCACAT
The DNA here is from genome assembly GCA_014155875.1 of Cepaea nemoralis. Classification (NCBI taxonomy): domain Eukaryota; kingdom Metazoa; phylum Mollusca; class Gastropoda; order Stylommatophora; family Helicidae; genus Cepaea; species Cepaea nemoralis. The sequence continues at coordinate 5,024 of JACEFZ010022128.1, read as the reverse complement.
ACTTTCTACTCGAGATCATGGCACTCTACAACTACACCTGACCTGGCTTTTCATTCACCAGACCTGGAGTGGAACATTACACGAATTGTTGGGAAACAACTAGGTGGCAGTGACCATCGACCAGTCTTTCTAACTGTAGAAAATGAGCTTGTAAGTGAAAGCAGCACCCTCTCGAGGTGGAACTACAAGAAAGCAGACTGGGCAGTGTACAAGCATCGCACCAGCATACTGGTTAGAAACCTGAACACTGAGAAAGACATAAATAAAGTAGTTGAAGAGTTTGGGAAATGCATACTACAGGCAGCGCCAGAAACAGTACCAAGAGGAGCCCGTAAACAATATAAACCCTACTGGAGTAGTGAACTGGAACAGTTGCATAATGATGTGGAAGTATGTAGAAAGCAAGCAGAGGCCACACCCAGCCAAGAGCACCACAATAAATTCCAGCATGCAAAAGCCAAATTTCAAAGGGCCAAGCTGCAGGCTAGACGGAAAAGCTGGCAGGAAAAAACAGAGTCTCTGAACTTTGAAAGAGACACAAGGAAATTGTGGAAGCTAATAAAACAACTTAACGATGAGGGCACAGGGAGAAACTCAAAAATTGCACTACATAAAGATGGAAACATCTTAACAAGAAAGCAAGCAGCTGACCATTTTGCGGACTCATTCGCACAAGATAACAATATCAAAATCAGTCCAGAGAAACAACAAGAGATTCAAGAGAAACGGCAACATACAGGACAGAAGGAAATAGTACATGAGGTTCTGGAGGCACCCATCACAATCAGCGAACTGGAGCTAGCCATATCAAAACTGAAAATGAGAAAGTCACCAGGAGCTGATGGTATCTCCAATGAAATGATCAGGAACCTAGGAACAGAGGCCAAAGCAAAGCTGTTGCAGATCTTCAATAACAGTTGGACCTTAGGCAGTGTTCCACAAGCCTGGAGAGAAGCAATCATGATACCCCTCCTAAAATCAGGGAAAGATAGTTCCATTGTCCTCTAGCTACAGACCAATTAGCCTCACCAGCTGTCTCTGCAAAACACTGGAGCGCATCATCAATCACAGACTGCAGTGGTACATTGAAAGTAAAAACATCCTTGTGCCACAGCAGGCTGGCTTTAGGCAGTGCTACTCTACGGAAGATCAGACAACCTACCTCTCTCAAGAAATTGAGGATGCATTCCAAGAGAAGAAGCTGGTGCTTGCGGCATGGATAGATTTGAAGAAAGCCTTTGACAAAGTCTGGAAAGAAGGTCTGATGAATAAACTGAGAAACTGCAAAGTCAATGGAAGAATGTACAAATGGGTGAAAGCATACTTGCACAACAGAAGAGCCCGAGTACAGATAGACGGACTAAAGAGCAAGAAAGTACTACTGCGTCACGGAGTTCCCCAGGGCGGAGTATTGTCCCCCACACTCTTTCTAATCTTCATCAATGATCTCGTTGCTAATCTACCGCATGGAATTAAAGCCGCAATGTATGCCGATGACCTGGTTCTATGGAGCACAAATGAACATGCATCAGTGGCCACCAGATTACTACAAAGAGCTGTAGATACATTTGTTGCATGGGCAAATAGATGGTGTGTCAGCATAAACACTGACAAGTGCAGCACCACCCTATTTACCCTCTCTCCAAAACAAAAGGCAGGGACCATCCAGATAAATGGAACACCCTCTACGAGAAGATAAAGAACCAACATACCTTGGAGTAACATTTGATGGCAGGCTGACATGGAGAAAGCACATCAACAAAGCAGTAGCAAAAGCCAGAAGGAAAATAGCCATCCTGAGAAAGCTAAGTGGAACCACATGGGGAGCCAGTGGGAAAATACTTAGCAAAGTTTATCAACAGAGCATACGACCACACCTGGAATACGGGTCAACTGCATGGTGTTCGGCAGCAAAAAACCACACTACAAGAGCTGGACAAAGTGCAAAATCAAGCACTTAGAGTCACCACAGGAGGGATGAGATCAACCCCTATAGTGGAAATGGAGAAGATGGGGAGGACACAAGCACTGAGTGAGCGCAGAGATACGAAAACGCTAATACAAGCAGAAAAGTTCCTCAGCTTGCCAGGCCACCCTATGAAGAACAGATTTGAAAACCTAGCTATGGGGCGGTTGAAAAGAAGTAGTTTTATCCACCAGGCCAAACGACTCTGCAGAGAAACCACCGATCTGCCCACAGTTGGTATCCCCCTAACAACTATTCCAGAGCGAACTCCATGGAAAGATGAGCATAGACTATCATTACAAATCCAGACAAAAGTGAGAGGAATATTTGACAAGGAAGACCAGAACAGTGTGCAGCGCAGAACAGCCACTCTCAGCTTCCTTGATGAAGAATACCCACAGGACCTCTGGATCCGAGTCTACACAGATGGGTCAGCACAAAATGCTGTTCGAAATGGAGGAGCGGGAGTGTACATAGAATACCCAAATAATACCAGGGACACAGCTAGAGTACCGACAGGAAAGTACTGCCATAACTACGATGCTGAAATTGAGGCAATCAAGATAGCAACAGAGAAATTACTAAATACCAGCAATGGTACACAACCTGTGGTGCTATTGACAGATGCAAAATCAGTACTCGAGGCGCTCCTGTCTGGGAAATTGCCAGTACTAAGGACACTACTTTCTGAACTTAGCAGTCAGCATAAGGTCACCATACAGTGGATACCATCCCACTGTGGAGTACCCGGGAACGACAGAGCTGATCAATTGGCTAAGGAAGGAGCCAAAGAAGAACAGCCTGATGTGCCTGTAACATACCACCAAAAGAAAAGAATGATCAAATCAGTCAGAAAGCCACCAAAACCTGCTCAAGATGACTACCACGTTATGGATAGACCAGAACAAGTCATTATTCTGCGCCTCAGAACAGGGCACAATAGATTACGCAACCACATGTATACAAAATTCAAGATTGGTGAAACAGCCATGTGTACATGTGGATTGGCGTCGCAGACAGCAGAGCACATACTGACTGCCCAAAATATATCATATCTAGGCAAACCTTCTGGCCTAGAGAGACGACAGTGGAAGATAAACTCTATGGACCGCTGTGTGAACTGAAAAAGACAGTTCAATTCATACAAGAGACAGCACTGCAGTTATAGACATATTTCAAGCGAACGAAAGAAGAAGAAGAAGTCCCCACTACGAGGGGATTTAAACACATGACTGCTGGGTCGGAAGGCAAGCGTACTGGCCCCTGCGCTACGACAGCTATATATATGTGTGTGTGTGTGTGTGTGTGTGTGTTTAACAGGTGGCAACCAGGATTATATGAACAATATAAAAACAAATGTATATATTATGGAAATGCGTTGGCCAACTTAGCCTTTTGACGGAGAATGTGAAGGTATTAAGACCACACAGGAAATGCAGATCAAAGCCGGCTAAGGGAACTTGGTAATGAACCATGGCAGTTAGGATGAAGCGCTGTATTCTTGCACCTGTAATTGCTGATTTGTGTCAGTTGTTCTGAAAGACTCACAAACGGATTGCAGGTCCTTTTTTTGCGTTCACTTGCGTTGAACTATACGTGCTATTTCTTCTAATGCATTGGACTGATTTTTGCGTGTGGATTAGCTTTCCTTTTTACCGCTGCCTCTCGCCACCAAGTGAACCCACTCCGACTTCTGAGGTACTTGTAATTTGCGTCTGAATGAGCATGTTAGTCCAACTAGCCACTGTGGGAGTTGAACAAACTTATTCGGCATCAGTACACCGGAAGTTTAATAACGAGCACTGAATTCTATTCCTATTAATTACCTTTTCCTCATTGAGCGTATGCCGAGGGTTTTGAAACCAGCTCAGCTACTTGCCGCAAACACAAGTGGTTCATATTACTTCAGATATACCGTGTACCCATCTTTTACTGGTCCGGCCTTTTCTTCCTTCTCCCCCCTCACTTCCATTACCCCATTGTGCCGCAGTGATATTGCTTGTTATGGACGTTCGTTAGTTGCAGATATTCATGATACAGTTTTGTGAAGTGGAACATTGTTGTCCAATCAGTTTCTTATCTTGCCTCTGCTTGTTATCTTCAGCTTAATTTCCAAGCAATTAATCTTCGTTGTTACAATTTGATTGTGTGCCTTTCTTGTTAATAATACTGCTAGCATTGAGGAAAGGAAAACTGAACTCAGGCCTTCATGTGTGTTAGGCAACGGCTTGAGAATGCTGACAGGTTCCCTGCTCGGCATCTCTTCTCCTTACTTCTGCACCTCCTATCTTAGCCTCGGCACCTCTTCTCCCTACCTCGACACCTCTACTCCCTACCTTGACACCTCTGCTCCCTACCTCGACACCTCTACTCCCTACCTCGACACCTCTACTCCCTACCTCGACACCTTTACTCCCTACCTCGACACCTCTACTCCCATACTCGACACCTCTACTCCCCACCTCGACACCTCTACTCCCTACCTTGACACCTCTGCTCCCTACCTCGACACCTTTACTCCCTACCTCGACACCTCTACTCCCATACTTGACACCTCTACTCCCATACTCGACACCTCTGCTCCCTACCTCGACACCTCTTCTTCCTACCTCTGCACCTCTTCTCCTACCTCGGCACCTCTTCCCTCTACCTTGGCACCTCTTCTCCCTACCCCGACACCTCTTCTCCCTACCTCGACTCCTCTCTAGCACAGTTTTTATCTTTTATCATTACCTCAGCACCTATTTCCCTACCTCTGCTCACTACCTCGACACCTCTTCTCCCTACCTCGATACCTCTACTCCCCACCTCGACACCTCTACTCCCTACCTCGACACCTCTCCTCCCTACCTCGACACCTCTTCTCCCTACCTCGACACCTCTACTCCCTACCTCGACACCTCTGCTCCCTACCTCGACATCTTTACTCCCTACCTCGACACCTCTACTCCCTACCTCGACACCTCTACTCCCTACCTCGACACCTCTACTCCCTACCTCGACACCTCTACTCCCTACCTCGACACCTTCTCTCTCTCTCTCTCTCTCTCTCTCTCTC
>JACEFZ010022127.1:0-16587 GCA_014155875.1 Cepaea nemoralis | reverse complement strand
TAACCACCCTGTTTTCCCCCCGAAGCAGGTTAGTCGAGACCGAATTTGAAATTTTTTTTTTTTTTGGAAAATTGGAATTGGAATCCTTTACAGGATGTTGCTGTCAACCTCCCTACACTTGTTTCATTTTAAACGGACAACATAGACCCATATATCATTGCGTCCGGGGGGGGGGGGGGGGGCGAGACCTAACTTGACGTATTATCTATTTTTCAATAGGATGTGCCGTGACCTAATTAACAATTAAAAATGGCCACCAATTGTTTGTTATTCATTAAAAGTATGTCACATTGCTAACACACCTGGTAACATGTCTATTGTATTATGCGTTTTGGTAACAGGAAAGTAAAGGTCACGTTTCTCTTTCGATAGAATGTTGAGAGGTTTGACTTCATTGCACCGGGTGTTACCCCATATGGCTCAGTCTCTTTCCGCAGGGCGACCTGCCGAAAGTATCGCACAAAGCACGAGTCTCTCAATGTCTCCGAGAAAAATGCACTCGACTTTTAAGACTTTTCGATAGGATGTGCTGTGACCTAATTAACAGTTAAAAATAGCTGCCCATTTATATTAATTAAATGTCACGTGAAATGTTTGTCGTTAGTGAAAGAAGAGTTCATGAAAATGTACTCATATTGTCAGCATTTTTTTTTCTTTTGTGATCTCTTGGCAAGTTTACGTTCAGTAGTTTCCCATTGCTTTCCGAACGACCGGCAGCCATACAATTTCGTGGAAACAATGCGGTCTACTGCCAAATCGCTCGCAGCTGTGTTTTGAACGCTGATATACGGGATTACGAACCGCGTCCGTAAAATCTTTGCCACGGAGCGGTTACTGAAAGTAACACTTGACAAGACATCAACAGCAGCTGAAAAAAATGCTGGTGTTGACTACAATGTCCTGTAAAAAAGGATATGAACAAAAAATATTTGAATAATTATAATTTCTATATATATATTTTTTTATTTGTCTACCTTTCCTTTTCTTCTTTCGTTCGCTGGGAGTTTGTCTGCCGAATTGATATTTCCTCTGACCTATGCAAGTTGGCAATAACAGATTAGTTTTTAACAATAACAATTGTTAGTCGCGACAATAATATCAATCAATATCAATATGTCTGGCGGTAAACGACAACGATCGTTGAAGATCTTAGCCTCAGCTCTTGCTGTGTTCTCGTTAAAGTGACGAGATGATGCATGGATTAGCATTGCGCTCATACACTTTACAGATATTCAAACAAACTTAACTAGTGTTTCACTTTCGAAGGTAAGATTAGAAATTGTTGGAAAATCCAGTTGTCGTTCTCATCTCTGTGTTGTGTAGTTACTACACTACTACTAAGTACTAGTAGAAAGTACTTTAGTAAGTATTTTTCAACCTCCGTCATTTCATATTATTAATGTTAATTAATAATATTTCTTTTTTTAAACGCCCTTCTCTTTCTCTTCAGTTACCAGGTAACTTACCTTAATATTAAAATTCTTGCCAATGCAAATTTCAGTTTGAATGAAAAGTGAACTGAAAGTGAAAGTAAAAGTACTAAGTACTAGTTACTACTAGTTAGTAGTAAGTACTAATAAATATCAGTCACTGTTTAACTGCTGTTGTTTGCAAGTTGAGTTTTATGTATTAATAGTATTAATTATTATGTAGTTCATGTGAAATAATTGAAATATGCAATGCATTCTTTTGTGGATTACTTACATAACATTAGTCATTATGTTGGTCTCTTCTGTTGACGTGTACCACAATAATTCTGTAGCATATACAGAGAATATTTTAAAATGGGGTTTCTACTTATGAAATCATAACACTTAGATACAGCTTGACAAGACGAATCCAACGGTATCTCAACGAAGAGTGTACGTTAATTCTAAGCGGAATTATTAATAACGGAGTGACTATTCGCAATTCCATTGCGAATAGAAAAAAATTATATTTGCAATGGAATTGCGAATAGAGAAAAATTATATTTGCAATGGAATTGCGAATAGAGAAAAATTATATTCGCAATCGAAGTAGGTCACGTGATTATTCCTATGCGTGTGTCCATATTACAATATTTTGTTGATCTGCTAACGTGTCCTCAGTAGCATAGTGGTTAGTGTCTCCGCCTGGTACACGGGAGTTCGAGGTTCGATTCCCAGCCGGGGAGCAACATTTTGTTGTTTCTTCCATTTTCAGGAATTAGGTGACACCAATGCTAGTCTGATTATTTCGCTTTAGGCATATGTTTTCTACGGATTTTGTGTATTAGGTGTTGTTTATCTTGCTGCACAAGAACCTGCACACTTGTCTTTCTGTTCTTATCTGTCCTCTACTTTTGTTGTCTTGGGAAAGGAGTTTAGCCACCCGAACACGAGTTCTTCTCTCTCTCTCTCTCTCTCTCTCTCTCTCTCTCTCTCTCTCTCTCTCTCTCTCTCTCTCTCTCTCTCTCTCTCGCTCTCGCTCGCTCTAAGTCTCGATCTCCCACCTCTCCCTTTCTTGTCTTTACCACTCTTTAATGTCTTTCAATACATCTTTCTCATATCTCTGTCTCTCACACTATCTTCGTTATCTATCTCTCCCCTCTCTCTTGTCCACCTGCTTCAGAAAGAAGAGTTCATGAAAATGTACTCATATTGTCTTAATGTACCAACTGCATTGCGACAGCTTTCTTTTGTTGATTAAATATCATGCATTAATGTAAGTAAATAAGTTTGTAACTGCTGCATAAATTAAGCAGCAGTTAATTAATTATTAAAATATTAAATAATAAAAAATAAAAATATTAATTAAATCATCATCATCAAGTGCAGTGCCGGCTGGCGTAGGCGTTCATGGCTCTCCACAGATCTCGATCTTTGGTGGTCTGGATCAACTCTGCTGATGATATTCCTCCATGCCAGAGTCTCAATCTGTCCAGCATTATTTCTCTTGGTCTGCCTCTGCCTCTCTTCCCCTCGATCTTTCCAGTTGTCACGATGTTCTCCAATGTCTCTCTTCTCATCACATGACCAAAGAAAGCTGTTTGTCTCTTTCTTATTGTTGTATATAGTGTTCTAGTTTCATTAGCCTCTTTCAGGCAATCATTGTTAGTTATTCTGGCAGTCCAAGGAATTCGCAACATTCGTCTTAAAAACCATATCTCTGTTGCTTCTAAGTTCTTCCTAATTTGTTCATAAATATTCACTAAAATTGATTTCTACTTCTGCTCTATAATTACACTGTTCTGTATCTAAAAGTGAGCAATTAATAATTAAATACTAACACTTTAAAAAACAATAACTTATTTCAGGGTATTTTATTTAAATCTAAATAATAATGTACTGGTGCGCTGTTAAGAAAAAAAGTATTCCTTACAGGTTTACAACAGACGGGTCTGAAAACTGGCTTTCAAAATTATTTTCAGTTATGCCAAAGGGTGACAAATTATACAAGTACACAGATAAATTACTGCTACAAATTAAACTTGTATTATGTTTAAATTTAGTAGTTAAATTGCCAGTTCTAAATATAAAATAAAAAGGAGTCCGCTCTGCTATACTACGCAATGCTAAGGCATGGGTCCGCCATTGTGAATTTTGCAATATCTCATTGTTATGCTAACAATTACTATCAATTAAACTTCTATTCTGTTGAATTTTAGTAGTTAAACTGACGGTTCAAATTATAAAATAAACAAAGGATCGGCTATAATAAATACTATAGCGTGAGTGTTGCTATAGATATAATTTTGCGAAATGGATGCGCTATTCATATTTCAATTTCATTCTCAATCTGACTGGCTATGCTGCCGGCATGCTATACTAAACAAAAATTTTCCTAACAAAGTAAGAAGCGGTTATTGTTGAAACTCTTCACATTTAAGAGAAATTGAATGGAGAATCCAAAAATGCAATAAAAAGTCTAGGAATATTAATATTACGTTAGTAATAAGAGCAATTAGCTTACCGGGCATCAAATATCGAAATTAACACCATGGAGAAATAACATCGAACAACAAAAATTTCCAGTCTTAGCAGACAGATCATTTATGGAATTTCCAGAGTTGTTTCCCGCAATTTTCAACCGGTTATTTACAAATATACCCAATCAGAAACAAACATGGGTAACCCCAGGCATGAACCGGATGTCGCAAAGAACTTTATGCTAATTAGGGTCACGCCCCCACCCCATGTTAGGATATGCCGACCTTTGACATTGCTAGATTCTGTAGTTTTAACTTTAGTAGTTAATTTTGTGCCTTGAGCATGGTAGCATATACAGAGAATATTTTAAAATGGGGTTTCTACTTATGAAATCATAACAGTTAGATACAGCTTGACAAGACGAATCCAACGGTATCTCAACGAAGAGTACGTTAATTCTAAGCAGGGTTATGAATAATTTTGTGTCGTTATCTACGACCAGGAAGTGTAATGAGGTCCTAAGCAATGGGGGAGATTTTATCGCGGCTCAATAAATTGGAAGCTGAGACATTCTGCCTTCTATTACTGTGGCTTGTTTAATTTTAAACGGACAACATAGACCCATATATCATTGCGTCCAGGGGGCGAGACCTAACTTTACGTATTATCTATTTTTCAATAGGATGAGCCGTGACCTAATTAACAATTAAAAATGGCCACCAATTGTTTGTTATTCATTAAAAGTATGTCACATTGCTAACACACCTGGTAACATGTCTATTTTATTATGCGTTTTGGTAACAGGAAAGTAAAGGTCACATTTCTCTTTCGATAGAATGTTGAGAGGTTTGACTTCATTGCACCGGGTGTTACCCCATATGGCTCAGTCTCTTTCCGCAGGGCGACCTGCCAAAAGCATCGCACAAAGCATGAGTCTCTCAAAGTCTCCGAGAAAAATGCACTCGACTTTTAAGACTTTTCTATAGGATGTGCTGTGCCCATTTATATAATTAAATGTCACGTGAAATGTTTGTTGTTAGTGAAAGAAGAGTTCATGAAAATGTACTCATATTGTCTTAATGTACCAACTGCATTGTGACAGCTTTCTTTTGTTTATTAAATATCATGCATTAATGTATGATATGATAATTTCTTGGGCCGAAACCCGTAGGCCAACACATCCGGCTACAGCGTGCTTTTTTGACCAGGTAGCATTCCTGGGAGACCCTCACTTTTGTGGTGCCATCTACAGCCCAGCTGGCCAAGGTTGAACGGTCGAAGACAACGGTCATCCCTCAAAGGAAGGCAGGGACAGTCCATAGCATATTCCGCCATCCAAGGTTGCTTCCATAGTTGCAGGGCCGACACATAGCGCCCTGATTCTGGGCTCACCGAGGGAAATCGTCACGTCCTGCTCATGACTGCTTTAAATCCTCACTTCAATATATTGGTCATTTCGTTTGCCCCGGGCCATTCCTGCACAAACCAGACAAGTTTGCAGACGGTATCCACTCAGCGAGTTTTCGGACATGTGCTTGTCGTTGCGCCCGTCAGAGCTGTTCCAGGCATGCCAGACATTCGGAAAACTACCTAGTCAGAGCTGTTCCGAACAAGAGCGGCATTCGGAAACTAGGTAGTCAGACTTGTTCCTAGCACGAGAGACATTCGGACGAGACATTTCACTCGGACGTAATTGCGTAGTGTCAATTTTTAGTTTGCCACCCGTAGGACGACACTTCCGACTTCCGGCGGGCATTTTTTAATGAGGTTAGCCTTCCTCTGGTTTCGAGGCACGTTAGACTGTTGTGATGTCGCCCTCATCTCAGCTGGTCAAGATAGAACGATCAACGACATCGCGGTCGGCCCTCAAGGGAAGGCAGGGGCAGACCATGGGCATTCCCTCGCTATCCAAGGATGCAATATTTGCAGAGCCGGCACATATTGCTCTGAGACTGGGCTGACCCGAGGAGTTGCCACGTCCTGCTCATGGCTGCTTTAGTTCCTCACTTCCATGTGTTGGGCATATCGCTTGCCACTGGTCGCTCAAGCACACACCAGGAGCGGTCAGACTGCGAGCGACATCCACTCGGTAAGCCCTTACTTTTGACTTCGGACCACGCAATAGGTTCGCTCGCCGTGCGTTCCATTTCGTGTCATTGAGACGTTCTTCCACTTTTGACTGGCGCACTTTTCTGACTTTTTGTACTCGCTCACGAGGTAGGCTACGTGTGCTGCCAGCTCAGCACCTTACCTTCATGCAGCAGTGAGCGAGAAATGGCCTGGCCCTCTCATCCGGGAATCTCTCATATCCCCCAGCTGGGAGCCTTCGAACTTGTATCAGACCTGAGCATGTAGCTTGCTCAGTATCACGCATCTATTATTCGAAAGGTGGGTATCGGCCCGGCTCTCAGATCCGAGGTTTGTGGCTTAGAGGCGTTCAGCCACAGCCCTCGACAGGGAGCCTTAAGTGTTTTTGTCCGGACCAAGAACTTCTGCCTTCGTGCACCTGGTTTAAATTTTTGACTGCTATCCTCAGTCTCCCTGCAGAGCAGCAGGTTGTGTCTCTCTTAGTCTGGTCCCTATCCCATGAGCTGTCTGATATGTAGTTTTTCATCCATCGGAAAGCACATGGGGTCGATGGGACACGCAAGCTCCCCCACCACGGCAAGGTGGAGACACATCGGGGGAGCGATCGACATTTGATAGGGCAGACATTTGAAAGTAGCGTCGCCGGCACGTAAGGCCATGCGATCAGCACAAAGTTATCCAGAGTCACCAGTGGGAACGCTGCGCCCCGCGAAGGGCAACGACGATTGGTTTTGAACTAATAAAAGCGCTCTTTCCGCGAGGGTCGGAGCTTGGTAAGCATGTATTAGCTCTAGAATTGCCACAGTTATCCAAGTAGGATCGTGTCATCTAAGGAACCTTGACTGATTTAATGAGCCATTCGCAGTTTCACCGTGAGACAGTGTGAACTTAGACATGTATGGCTTAATCTTTGAGACAAGCATATGACTACTGGCAGGATCAACCAGATATCTATCGGACAGACAGACTATTCACGCACACGCAAGCCAAGAGTAGCATCGCTAAAGCGCGCCCTCCCGGTACAAGGTGATACATGCAAAACCACTGGACGCCTACCGACGAGCTTTCAAGCTACGCTGGCAGGACTGACCGAAAAAAAAGCTATACCAGCTTACTGACTGCAGGCCCACTACTCATCGAGAGAGAGTGGGCGCTTATCGAGACTTTGTCCAACGGTCGTACAAATTTTGCTCTTTTGCCCACTCAAACCACGACCCTGGCTGCACGATGCGGTTACATTCTTGAAACGCCTGCCTCGCTAACTCAAGTTGGCTGGGAAGATCCCATTTTGGTGCACCTCACACAGCCATCCGAGACAACGAACGCTAGACGCGTAACTGATCTAGCAAACCAGACCAGCCCCACGTATCCTGGTATGAACCTAATCATACCAGAATACGATCAGCATTGCCAGTAGTGGGTTGTGCTCAATATTTAAATCTCAAATCCCGAAACAACCAAATAAATCAATAACTTATTTCACAGTATTTTATTTAAATTTAAACAATTATGTACTGGTGCGCTGCTAAGAAAAAAAATGTACTCCTTACACTTCTTACAGGTTTACAACAGACGGGTCTGAAAACTGGCTTTCAAAATTATTTTCATTCATGTCAAAGGGTGACAAATTATACTAGTACACAGATAAATTACTGCTACAAATGAAACTTGTATTATGTTTAATTTTAGTAGTTAAATTGCCAGTTCTTCTTCTTTTCTTCTTCTTCTTCTCTTCTTCTTCTTCTTCTGCGTTCATACGGAGTTTTTTTTCCGGACGTGATTGCGTTGTGCCTGTTTACAGCAGAGCTGCGTTCTTGCGCCGTTAGGCAGACACATCCGACTTCTGCGGGCATTTGTTGACCGGGTTAACCTTCCCGGGAAATTGTCAGTTCTAATTATAAAATAAAAAGAAGTCCGCTCTGCTATACTATGCAATGCTAACGGCATGGGTCCGCCATTTTGAATTTTGCGATGCGATATCTCATTGTTATGCTAAAAATTACTATCAATTAAACTTCTATTCTGTTTAATTTTAGTAATTAAACTGACAGTTCAAATTATAAAATAGACAAAGGATCGGCTATAATAAATACTATAGCGTGGGTGTCACCATAGATAGAATTTTGCAAAATGGATGCGCTATTTCAATTTCATTCTCAATCTGACTGGCTATGCTGCATGCATGCATGCTATACTAAAAAAAAATTTCCTAACGAACTAGCGGTTAATGTTGAAACTTTACACATATATGAGAAATTGAATGGAGAATCCAAAAATGCAGTAAAAAGTCTAGTTATATTTATAATATGTGAGTTATAAGTGCAATTAGCTTAACGAGCATCAAATATCCAAATTAACTAAACGGACAAATAACGTATGGCGACAATGATTTCCAGTCTTAGCAGACAGGCCACTTATGCAATATTTAGAGTGGTTTCCCGTGAAGTTTGACCGGTTTTTTCCAAAATATGCAATCAGAAGTAAACATGGGTAACCCCAGGCATAAACCAGGTGTCGCAAAAAACTTTATGCTAATTAGGGTCACGCCGTATGTCACCCAATTTAGACATGCCGACAATTGACATTGCTAGTGATATCTCTCCACTTACCCTGATGTTCATTCTTGCTTCCTCCTGTTAATTGCTACTGATCATAGTGTGAATTTTTCTTTTAAATTGAAATATTAATACTCAAACCACATTCTGAACCTCACCTGTTGACTTCTAGCACACCTTAACTATTGTTCCATTGATGTTCAGTCGAAGCTTTTCTTTGACTTGCTTGAAGATTGTCTTCTCTAACATCATTATCCACTTTTGCCATCAAGCTCGTGGGGAGGAATAATTGGCGCTCCAGCACCCGATGGATGACACTGGATAGTGTCATTCCAAGTGATTGTACAATATTTTTGATGTCGTCAGTCCATTGTCTTCTCGGGCATCCTCTTGCTCTTGTAGCAGATCTTCTGTGATGTAGGGCCAGTGCTGGTAGTTGATGGTGTTGCATTCTAATGAGATGGCCAAATCATTTGATCTTCTGTCTTTCAATATATTTGGAGCGTCTGGGATGACAGGCTTTGGTAGTATCTTTAGTAAGGATGGCTGTCATGCCCTTTTCAGGGCCCATTCCCCACTGGTCCAAACCTGACATTCAGCTCATGCATGTGGCTCCTAGTAGTTGTCAGCATGCGACAGCGGCCAGCAACGGCTGCGACAGGCCAGCAAAACCAGGCGAGGGTAATCGATTCAGCATCAAATCAATCGTTGAACTAGGGTATGCCTACCCAGCATGTGAAGACAGGATTCGGCATACTGCGTGGAAGAAATCATTGATGATTCAACTGGCAAGACGGCAATTACCTGCAAAGCGTTGTGGGATGTAATGAGCACGGCAAGGCCCGTAGAGCGCCCTAGTCATGCACTGCACCTGTATTCATCTCCAGTCCTTCATACATGCTTCTGATGTTTCCCTTATCACTTGCAATTTGAATGGACTCACATAACTTGATCCAATAATCATTTGCACACTGCCTGGCAGCCTTTTGCACATCCTTCCTAGCTTGCTTTAGCTCACTCAGAGTGTTACACGTTGGTCTTTCCTTGTCTCTTAAGAGAGCTATCTTCTTTCTATCAATCAAGGGCTGCACAGTCTGGCTGTTTGCCGCAAACCAGTCCTGCCTCTTATAATTCACAGTGCCGTAAACCCCTACGCAGTTTTATAAAGAGTTTCCTTAAGTTGACCCCACTTTTCACTTACTGTACAATTTTCTGGTGTATCAGTGAAAGCATCTTCAAGTTGCTGTTGAAACTGAAAGCACTTTTCAGGATCGTGAGTGTTAATAATATTAATCCTGGGGCTAGATTTGTGTTTAGCTGTGTAGATTCTCTTTGGTCTCAGTCTAACCCTTGCAACAACCAAAGAATGATCCGTATCACAGTCAGCACTGTGGTAACTTCGAGTCAATGATATATGGTTCAGATGTCTCCGTGTGATGATGAAGTCCAGCTGGTGCCAATGGCCGGATCTTGGAGGTTTCCATGTGACCTTATGCAGCTCTTTTGTTTTAAAAAAGGAGTTTGTAATACATAGGTCATTTCTGGTGCAATGCTCCAGCAGCCTTTGCCCATTTTCATTCATGCGACCGATGTTGTATTTTCCAAGGCACACTGGCCATGAACTCGAGTCCTTGCCCACATGAGCATTGAAATCATAGAGCATATAAATGTCGTCAGATTTTGGAACTGCCTTGATCACGGAGTCTCTCATAGATCGAATCCTTCACATCATCAGATAAATCGAGTGTCGGTGCATATGCAGTAATAATGGTGGCAAAACCACAAGAGGTTGCCAAATGCAGGGATAATAGTCTTTCATTTCCTCCTGCTGGAATTTCAATCATTCCCAGTAGCGAATTCTTCACTGCAAAGCCCACTGCCTTTTTTCTACCTGCCCTCTACCCTTCCAAAAAAGGTGCATTTGTTTTCCCTGAGTGACCCTTCCTCGGAGAGGTGAGTCTCCTGCAGGCCAGCAATATCAATGTTAAGACGATTGAGTTTGACATCAATCACAGCCGTTTTTCTCACATCGTCAATATTGGACAAGTCAGTGGAAAATCCTGGACACATGGTTCTCATGTTCCAGGTTGCAAGCCGTAGCTTGAGGTTTCTATTTTTCTTTTTATTAGTACCTGTTGCATTGGTTTTACAGCCTGCGATTCAGATTTTGTCCTAGCCCTAAGCACCCATTGAAGTAGGCAGGCTGTGGCGGATCACCACCCAATTGGCTGGGGACTGCCCAGCTTGGGGTGGGCGGTAGCTGATCAGTGACACATATAGGTGTCTACCACCGTCAGAGGCAATGTGTGGCACCCCATGTCTGTGCCAATTGACAGGGACTTATAACCCGTAACAGTTGCCTCTCGCTTTGATTCTGAGACCGGTTAAGACCAGGGATGGCGTTATTGCCTCTCCATAGCACAAAGCCTGGGCTAAAATATAGAGATCATGTGTTGCCCATGCAGCATGATCCCTCTCTCTGCCTGCCTAGTTCACTCCAGAGGAAAGGTAACACCTCTACATCTGGAACAAGACAAGCTGCAGAAGCTGCCAGAACAGCAAAGCAATGCTCTAACTGTTAGCCTGTTGGAGCTTCGATCCTAGACCAGCCGCCAACCAAGGCTTAGGGCCTGGTCTGCCCTGCCATGACATTTTGTCTTTAGGTTGTATTTCCTCGCACCAGGGTAAGGCTGGTACCCTCCCAATTGCGCTCTTCTGCCCGAAGCCATTGGCACAATGTGGGGTGTCAGGTTTGGTAAGCACCTCTCAACGTTCGGGGCTAACAGAAAGCAGGTAGTACCGTCTACTGTTATACGGTAGTTCAGTCATATATGACTAAGACCTGACACCATAAAAGACATAACACTCTTATAAAACCCTACTGGAGGGCAAGGTTGAATATCCTCTTTTTTTCACATCCCATTGACTCGATGCGCTATCGAGAGCAAGACGCTTAATCGCTTTAAGCCGGACACATGTCTGAAAATGGCACGTGACAAGGGTAACGCCAGAAGACATCCAAATTTCAAGATGAGCAGCGTGGAAGCCGCCAACACAATCAAGAAGACACAAGAGGAAAATCTGACTGCTAGCTGCAGTAAAACGCCAGAACGTGAAACAACCGCAAAGGTTATTCAAACTTCTACACCAAATGATGTCACTCCCGTCGATCAACCGACGCCAGAGAACACAACTTTAACTGAAGACAGCAGCAGCCGTGAAGTTTCCAACAGCAACAGCCGTGAAGTGTTTAATAACACCAAGATAAAGCAACCCAATTTACCAGAGATCTCCACACAGGAGGAAACAACAACAACAGAGGGCTTCACCGGCAAATTACTACTCAGACAGACAAGCGTAGGAGAAGCATAACTGTCAGCGCTACCAACAGACAAGATAACCAGTCTCTTGGAAAACAAGTTGGGAAGAAACAGCATCTACCAGCTTCGCAAGACACATGATGGAATAGTGGTCTCCATCAATAAAAACCCAAAGACCACAGCACTCATGTAGAAAATCGCACAAGGAGTGAAGGCTGTCATATTTTCTGAAGGGACTGGGAGATCACTGTAGTGCATGCCCCATTTCTAACCAAAGAAGTTGGGCCTCATCCTCTTCTATCTTCAATAACCCCAGAATATGACCCTCAAGTTATCTGCAGGCGTCGTCTTATTAATTTAGTCTAGGAGATGTAGATTATGGCCCTGGTGAGAATAGTAAATACTAACTGGGATTCTGCCCCTTCTCCAAGGATTCTTTTAGCTCTTGAGCCCCCTTTTTATCAATTCTGAGGAAAGTCTGGAGAATTCTCTCAGCCTTCTCTCCCCAGTTCAGTAATTCATCATGAGTGGATTTGTTTTGACAATTACACATTTAACAAATTACAGTAGATATTGACCACAGGTTTTACACACATAAGATGGAGAATCAACAGATAGGTTTGACTGACAAATCAACATAAGGTCAGTTAAGGTTCATCATTTATTGACTGGCCTGTGTCCTCTGGCCTGTTACATACATTTTCCGTTGTGGTTTACACAATATACAAAACACTGATCAGACCAGTTGTGCTGTATGGCTCTGAAACCTGGAGTACAACGAAAGGAGACGAAGCCTTGTTACAAACCTTTGAGAACAAAATTTTAAGACGCATCTTTGGACCCATTAGGGATACACAAAGTGGAGAGTGGAAAAGAAGAAGTAACAAAGACATTTATGATTTGTTTAAGTCCCCGCTAATCACTGGTATCATGAAGGCTAATAGACTACAATGGCTGGGGCATATAGAAAGAATGGAAGATAATAGGGAAACAAAACTCGCTTACACTCAGGAAATAAATGACCGTAGACCCCGAGGTAGACCAAGAAGGCGGTGGAGAGATAATATACATACAGACCTACAAGCACTTGGAATCAACGACTGGCAAGAGAAGGTCCACCAGAGAGACGAATGGAGACAGATTGTATTTGCAGCAAAGAACCTCAATGGCTCGGAATGCTGAAGAAGAAGAAGAAGTTTACACAGGATAACATAGAAAATGGCATATAGGCCCAAGTTTACAGTCAATCAACAAATAAACATCAATGAATACTATGTCAACAAGTGTGGAAATATTGTAAACATTTAAATGTTGTACATTATAAGTGTAGAGATGATAATTCAACATTTAGGTATCTGTTCCTGAAATGGGTGTTGTGTGTTCCTTAGAGAAATGTAACCTTGTGATTGGGAGATTAGGATAAGCCTCGGTCCATTGTCTGATGGATCCACTTCAGTTCTGCCCGTGTAGCTTCTCTGAAGGCTTCCCATACTCTGCTCATGGCTTAGTCATCTTCCATCTCACGTGTGGTTCATCTCTTTCTCTCTCTTCCCTCTTTCTGGTCTGGGTTGGTGGGTTGGCCAGTTGGTTGCCACCAAGAATTCACTGTGTAAGATTCACATAGATATGTACAATCCTACCAATGCAATATTCTAGAAGTAGGTCGGAAGAAACCTAAATTCCTGAAGTAGGAACTAGTTCCCCCCCCCCCCCCCCCTCCTCTTTTCTCTGATCTAGTGTTGGGTTAATTTGGGGTGGTCAGAGTTTATCACACTGTGTACGCCTGGTATCAACTGGTTCCTGCTGTATGTAAGTTCTCATTGGACCTGGTGTCAGTGAGACGTGTACAGTAAGACAGTGACAAGAGTGAGGCGGTGTCAAAATGCATATGAATAAATGGCATACATTTATAACATCTCTATCACTCAATTGGGTTTGTAGTGTGTATAAATGGTTCTCTGTGTTTTCCCAATTAACCAACTTTTCCTTCTTCTTTGTATAATAACTCCTCTCCCATTACCTGTTGTTGTTGTGGTGGTGAGTGTTGGGTGGTGTGGTGTTGTGTTTTAAGTTATGTTGAGTAGTGGGTTAAGTCAACTTCTGGTGATGGAGTTCCGCGAAGCATAACTTTTCTGATGTAATGCAGTTCATGAGTGCCCTTATCTAAGTAAAATCTGACATAAATATAAATATTTATTCCATCAAATCCTATATATTAAATATATGAAGGAGAAAGGGAAGATATGATTTCTCTTTCAGCTCTTTAGATTGTAAATAGGCATAGATAAGTCTGTTTTAAAACGAGGCACTTGTTCTAGTACACGAACTGTCTTATGAGCTGTAGATAGTGATAGTAATTTAAGCAGTGTTTCTGCTGAAATGCACAAGATTGCTTTAGAATCATCACTTCGTACAGTTGTCTAGAATAGAATATAGTATTATTATGCACTTCTTAAAGTTAATAACTATCTTTAAGAATATCAGAGATTGCAGTATTCGAAGAGAGTAGTAGATTGTCAGTTTGCCCAGGAAACGGCTCTGCATCATCAGAATCTAACAGTCAAACATTTTTCACTTCAGAGGTTTTAATTTACAATAATACATTTCAATTGACGTTACAAACACAGGATACCATTACTTGATACTTGATACATCTGGTCATCAGTTTAATCTAAGGAGACACAAGCTTACCTCGGATTCAGACATTCTGCCGTTCTTGTTTGAAAATTCGGTCACACCAGCTTTTGCATCTGCTTGTCAAGCTGTCTGCAGTGGAAGTGCGCGATTAACATATTCTAAGCAGGCGTCCTAGCGGAGGCATTGTCACGTGTCTGTTTCTATCTAATGATCTCCTGAGCTTTGGCTGATGAAATATTTCCAAGAATTGACGTCATCTGTCAATCTTTCATTTTCAGTTTTGATTTTACGTTCGTTTTCAGTTTTGGTTTCGGTTTGAGTTTGTGCAGTCAATTGTTATATTTTCCCCTCTCTTTTGCGTGCATTCTTGGCCACAAAGGCCGACATCAAGCTTCACCACGGCATCTTAATTTAAGCCACCCAGCACCGCACAAGTAAACGATGGGTCATAAAACGAGTCAAGACCCATCTCACCAACGACCAGATCAGTGAGATGCTGACAAGGGGGAACAAAAAACTCAAGATCACCAGCGCTGAGAGGATCATCGGCAAGAACAACATCCCCTCCACAGTCGTCATCATAACATCGGAGGACCGAGTGATCCCTCATTTCATCAGATGGGACAAGAGAGACCAAGTTCCAGAGCACTACATACCGAGAGTGCTGCAGTGCTTTAAGTGCCAGAAATTTTGGCACACCCGGGCCACCTGCAAGAATGAGGTGGAGGTATGCGGATACTGCTCTGGACCTCATTCATACAGTCAGTGCCAGCATGCAAAGATCGACAAGGACTTCAGGAGGCCTAACACTAACAGAAAATGCGCCAACTGTCTCGGCAACCACGGCACCAGGTACCTCGGCTGCCCCTGCCATGAAGACAGCAAGGAAGCTATGAAGATCACCATCAAAACTAACCTGCCCTATAAAGAGGCTAGGAGGCAGTACGAGGCCACCAATCGACTCACAAAATGTGACAAAACGCAGCTAGAAGGCCAACTGAAGGACCTGTGATCAAAGTTCAACAGCATGGAGGAAGAAAAAGAAAAGACGCAAGAGCCTCAGATAACATGCGCTCAGCGCATCCTGGATGAAACGCAACAAGTTCAGCAGAAGATTGAGCAGGATGTCGTTCGAATGGCTGCTATAAAGGCTGAGACAGAAGAAAGGCTATCAAGCATGGAAGAAGAAAAAGACAAGATGCAGGAAACACAGATAATGGCCTTTCAGCGCATCCTGGACGAAATGAAGCAAGTTCAGCAGAAGGTGGAGCAGGATGTCACTCGAATGGCTGCTATAAAGGCTGAGACTGAAGAACAGCTATTAAAAATACAAGGTGTGAAAGAATGGACAGAAGATACGCTACAAGAGGTATTAGCACTTCTCAGGACCCAGACAGCCACACCCGAACCAGAAGATGTAAGAACACAGACAGAAGAAGAAGCAACAAAGGAAGGACGATATTGCTCATCACCAAGATCTGACTGGCGAACACCGAGAAGATTCGAAGGCAACCCACGACGGGAAAATAGGAGGAATACCAGGAGAGACGACAACTGATAAAGCTCCCTGAAGGAAACAGCACCATAAGACGGGGTGGGGCCACAATTACTCCGGGCCTCAACAAGTGCGCGACTCTGTCCAGACATGAAAAACCTCATCAAGAAAGTAACAAACACAATCAACCCATCAGAAGCCGGGAAGCTGACAACAAGCAGCCCAAAGTACGAAAGACAAACTACAAGCTATACCATAAACACCCCAACATAGCCAAGTCGAAAACTCAAAGGCTGAAAGGGGGTACTCGTACCAAGGATTGAATTGGACTGGAAGGTTGAAGGTAAGCGCACAAGAAGTAGACAATACTACAAGTGGGCAGATGACATCAAGAGATGGACAAACAAATCTGACAGAATGTACAGTCAGGGCAAGAGACAGACAGTGTTGGAGATCCATTGCAGCCAACCTTCACTGCGGAGACGGCACCTGATTGAATAAATTCACAAAATCCTTCATCAAATTACCTTTGACCATTGTTTGAATATAATGCAAACTAAATATATGATCCGAAGCCTATGATAGACTCATACAAAACAAGC
>JACEFZ010022126.1:600000-1095784 GCA_014155875.1 Cepaea nemoralis | reverse complement strand
AAAGTGCTACAAACACACCCCATCCACTTTAAACTGAAACTGATCAAGACGTAAATGGTGCTACTACCAGACAAGCATAATAAAATGGCAACTTTATGGCAAGGGCCTTTCAAGGTGATACAAAGACTTTCAGATGTCGACTATGAAATATCGATAAACGGACACTTAAAGATATTTCATGTCAACATGTTGAAACCTTACTTTTCACGACAGGAGACAGAAGTAGAGACAGACGAACATATTGCACCCACACCTAGTGATCAGACGACAGACGTACACAACGCAACTACACTAGTTAGTGAGACTGGCAAATCCGACGATATCCATACACCTAGTGAGCTTACAGAATACGCACTTAGCACCACCACCGTACTGAATCAGGTAGACGACGACGGAATGGAACTACCTGTTCCAATTGTGGACAAGACTGCGACATTAGATAGCATACGGATAGAACAGGGACTAACAGACGTTCAACGACGACAATTAATAGAATTAGTGACGGAGTATAAAGACATATTTTCTGACATTCCAGGTAGGACGGACAGGATCGAGCACTCCATTCTTCTTTCGGACTCTAAGCCTATCAAATGCAGGCCGTACTCTATCCCACTCAGCTATAGAGAAAGTCTAAATAAGGAAATTCTTAATTTAGAAGCTAGTGGGATCATCCAGAAATCTACATCTGAGTACTCCTTTCCAATCGTCCTAGTTAAGAAAAAAGACTCCACAATTCGTTTGTGTGTGGACTATCGAAAGCTCAACAACGTCACTAAGATCGACGCAAAACCAATTCCTTCCTGCGAAGATCTTATTCTTGACATGTCCACTTCCAAAATCTTTTCTAAATTAGATCTTACTAAGGGATATTGGCAGGTCCCTATGCAGACTCAATCCATTCATCTTACTACTTTTTCAACACCTTTAGGACTTTACGAGTGGCGTTTTCTTCCTTTCGGACTTCGAAACGCTCCTGCCACTTTCGTACGCTTAACTAGAGATCTACTGTATGGAGTGACGAATACAGTGACGTATATAGATGATATATGTGTCCATACAGATGACTGGACAACACACTTACTGAAACTAAGACATGTCTTCGACAGGTTGCGACTCTTCGGTCTCACTGTCAAACCGAGCAAAGTCGAATTGGGCCTAAAAGAAATTGATTTTTTAGGTCATGTCATTTCACAAGGTCAACTAAAAACTGACAATAGAATTATTACCAAAATTATGAACCTGACCATGCCTACCACAAAGAAGCAGGTCAGAAGCCTTTTGGGGTTAGTAAATTACTATAGCAAATTCATACCAAATTTAGCTGAAATTACAAGTGTATTTTCAAATGTTTTAAAAGCATCTGTAAAATTAGATGTCAAAGATGCATTATTAATTTCTGCATTGTCAAAATTGAAAATCCTGTTTAGTAATGTTCCAATCCTCCGCTTGCCTAATCCTAGGCTCGTTTATTATCTTAGGACAGATGCCAGCAGAATCTCCATCGCTGCAGTACTAGGCCAGTTTTATGATGGCATCTTCCATCCGATTTGCTACGTGAGCCGTAAGATCACACCTGCTGAGTCCAGATATTCCATATCAGAGTTGGAAGCCCTAAGCGTCATCTATGCAGTGAGGAAGCTGCATCGATTTCTAGCGGGTGTTCACTTCGTTGTTCAGACTGACAACTCCCCAATCACGGTCATACAAAGTGGTGTGCATCGGAATGACCGTATATACAGGTGGTCGCTAATACTACAAAACTATACTTTTAGTATAGAGCATATTAAGGGTAAGGACAACATTCTGGCTGATACCCTTAGTCGACCATCTGAGGTAGAAATACCGGAGATTCCACATGACAGTGTAGAGTAGTAGATGTTAAATTAGTACATTAGAATATTCTATGTGAAATATTTTACGAATACATAGACATTATGTGCTGAACTAGGTACTAAGAACAGTGAACTACCATGTGTCCGTAGACATCAAAAGAAGAACTGTGCTCCGAGAATAAATATATCACCGTGTGAACTGGGACAGCTCGTTATATACTAAGCTCCATATATGTTCCGGTGAATCATCTTTGTTAAGCAGAGAGAAACAGTGTCAGAACATTACATAAATACAGACACGAAAATACTGGTCTACGACACAAGCGAACTCTACAGGTGCAATACCCATAGGACACAAGTATGACTGTGTGATGTATTTAATATACCCAGGACAATTGTACATATAGTATGCCAATGAAAGCAATTTCTGAACATTAAGGGCAACGACTAACCTGAGGTATTTAAATACCATGTATATAAATACTCATTGTGATATGTATTATAACGTTTTAATATAGTGATAAATTATAGTTAGATTAGGTCACTTTAATTTACATTTAGATTTAGACAATATAATAGTTTTCATTTTTTAAAATATTTTAGATAGATCATTAATTGTTTAACCCACTTACTTAGTTTAAAAGTAGATTAGGATAGTAATTTAAACGTAACAACAGCTAATTATAAACTAGGATAAAAAGCTTAGATAGTAATAGTACCATTTAGATTGTTACAGTTCACTTTGTTTCATTTCATTTCAGTTCATTCCATCTTAAGGAACCAGTCCATTTAACAAACTTATTCATTTAGTATTATGATTAGTTTACACCATAATAGGATAAAAAGGATTATACAAGTAAACATATATCATTTACACCATTTAGAGTAAGAATATCAATCATATATTTCTTTCATTTAAAAACATTAGGTATAATTGTGTTAGATTTCACATTACCCAGGTTAGAAAGGTACATAATTTATTACATTTCACATTACTCATTTCAGAAAGGTACATAACTCATCTCACATCAATTTCATCGTAAATAGTTAGATTACATCCCTTAGATTAGATAAATATCAGGATTAATGTGGCAAAATAGATTAAAATAGGTAACACATTAAATACATATTTATAGAACTAGTATTAGTATGTCAGTATTTAGAGTATTATTTCAGTAGAATATAGTGGTTAATAATACCAGGGTACAAACCATCAACCCTTTCTCTTGCATGTAAATATATTGTAAATACATGACTCGTGCAGCAATGTACGCACAGTCATTAAGCTCAACTTTGTCAAACTGAGCCAAACTTGTACAGTGTCACTCCAAGGTTTTTAAATAATTGTGAGGGTAAAAGATGTGTGATAATTGTGACGATAAAAGATGTGTGACAGAAGTGTGAAAGTGAGAGCGAATGTAAATTATACAGGAGAGAGAGTGAGATCAGTCAGCGAATTTTTTCTGCCGCTCAACGCGACTTTTTTATTTTTGTCTGCGTCAGGTATTTGTTTTCGATGTTAAAAATGTGTTGTCATGAATGTGTTGTGTGTAGTTTAGTATAGATCTTAGAGAAAGTATTTTAAGTCTCATAAGACGGAAACGTAGTCACGAGTTAGTGTTATACACTTGTTTGTGACCACATTTAACCGAATTATGGCACATGAAAACTAACTTACATACACATGATAGTTAGATACACATGTTAGAAGTTAGATTATACTATTAGTTAGATCCAAACACGCAAACATCCAGGAAAACAAACATATAAATTGCAACATTTTTTGTAGATCAAAGGGAGATAACTCCGGGTCAGGGGACATTATAGACGATGAAACACTAACTTAACAGTGAAAGATAACTTTACACGCGGAAGCAAAATAGGTAAAGCCTGTCGCACACAGCTTGTGTAATGGTTGTTTAATATTATATGGGGGACATGAAGCAATTCATGTGTTGACCCTAAGAAAGTCAACTTTGTATGGGTAGTGAGTTAATTTACTATTTGAGGGCAGGTCTTATAAGACAACGGTCCGGTTCAGACATACCTCTAATTAATATAATATTGCGATTTAGAAGAGGGCTCACGCCAACCAGACAAGTTTGTGGCGATTGCCAGTAGCCAAGTAAAGTGATCCTACATTGTGACAATAGTCAGTAGAAGTCTATTGAGTTACCCAAAGCCAGGTTATCAGCAGTCTTTGACAAAAATTAGATACACTAATTTTTTAGAAACCTCTTGCATCACAACCAATGAGTCAAAGTTGATGACGCAACACAGGAGGGGAGGGTGTGTGTCAAAGACTGAAACATAGAGGCCTGAGGTCTGCCTCAAGATAGAAGACCACCGGGAAGAGTGGTCAACCTCATATAGATTAGAGGTAACACAGTGCCCCGATATAAGGGCAGGGTAGGTGATAGAAAGGGGGACTATTAACTAGTTCTCTCATGAAACACGGAGACATCGACCAGATAGTTAGTACTCTGGTCACGACAGAATCACGCCTACGTGATAGCCACGGAGAAGAGGGATTGCCACTCAACAGGAGACGGCTGCTATAAGCGTGCTGAGAGTGACAGCACGCAAAAAGCCGAAGGACGCAACAAGGTCCTTCCGCGTGCTGTGTAGCCACGCGAGTAGGAAAGTCAGACTGGGGACTGACTTCGTAGCGAGCACTTCGTTTAGTATCGATAGGAGTTTTTTGTAGCCAAGTAGATAGAGATTAGCCATAGGGTTAGGAAACTAGTGATAGGCAATTCTGTGGCTTTGTGTGTGATTTGATAGCGACTGTTTTGTAAATGTAAAGAGCCAACGGCAATAAAATGTATCATTCATTTCCTCTCACACGACTTGCAAGTTTCTTGTGTGGTGCGGGAGAAGTAATCCTATGATGCCTGAAACATTGGTTGTTGACAATGTACTACATGTGATGTAAGATGTACTACAATGTGTGATGTCAGATATACTACATGTTACGGCAGTGCTAGTCAGTGTCAAGTGTAGGGTTGCTTACCTTGAAGCCATGCTCTCTGCAACTGGTTTATCACAGAGCTAAAGATGCAGATGAATAATAGATTAATTCAAACAGCAACTGAGACAGGTAAACAGTAAACATTACAGCAAACAACAACAACAACAGGTACACAAGAGATAGGTAAACAGTAAATATTTCAGCAAACAACAACAACAGGTACACAAAAGATAGGTAAACAGTAAATATTACACCAAACAGCAACAACAACAACAATAACAGAGATAAGTATACAGTAAATATTTCAGCAAACAACAACAACAACATCTGTTATAGCAGAGATAACGTGGGCTACAACTACAAACATGGGCTACAACTGCAAACAAGGGCTACTACTACAAACATGGGCTACAACTACAAACATTAGCTACAACTACAAACATTAGCTACAACTACAAACATGAGCTACAACTACAAGCATGGGCAACAACTACAAACATGGGCTACAACTACAAACATGGGCTACAACTACAAACATGGGCTACAACTACAAACATGGGCTACAACTACAAACATGGGCAACAACTACAAACATGGGCAACATCTACAAACATGGGCTCCAACTACAAACATCGGCTACAACTACAAACATGGCCTAAATGTCCAAACATTGGCAACAACAACAAAAACTGCTAATATCTAAAAACACTGTCAACAACTACAAACATTGGCAACAAATACAAACATGGGTAACACCTACAAACTTGGGCTACAATTGCACACATAGACACATACTGCAAACATGGGCAAATACAAACATATGCAACAACTCCAAGCATTGGCAAGAACTACAAACATTGGCAAGAACTACAAACACGGGCAACAACTACAAACATGGACAACAACTACAAACATAGACAACAACTACAAACATAGACAACAACCACAAACATAGACAACAACCACAAACAGACAACAACTACAAACATAGACAACAACCACAAACAGACAACTACAAACATAGACAACAACTAAAAACATAGACAACAACTATAAACATGAGCAACAACTGCAAACATAGACAAATAATGTAAGAATGGGCAAAGATAAACATATGCAACAACTACACACATTGACAAGAACTACAAACATGGGCAACAACTAAAAACATGAGCAACAACTACAAACTTGGGCAAGAACTACAAACACTGGAAACAACTTCAAACATAGGCAACAAATACAAACATGGACAACAATTACAAACAAATGCAACAACTACACACATGGGCAAATATAAACACATGCAACAACTACAAACATGGGCAAATATTAACATATGCAACAACTATAACTATGGGCAAATATAAACATGGGCAACAACTACAAACATGGGCAACAACTACAAACATGGGCAACAACTACAAACATAGACAACAATTACAAACATAGACAACTACAAACACTGGCAACAACTGCAAACATAGGCAACAACTACACACATTGTAAAAAAAATTACAAATGCTGGCAACAATTGCAAACGTCGGCACCAACTCAATAATGGTAAAAAAAATTACAAACACTGGCAAAAATTGCAAACATGTGCAACAACTACAAACATTGGCAACAGCTGCAAACACAGCCAGCAACTATAAACATGGGCAAAAACTGCACACATGGTCAAAAATTACAAACAATGTCAACAACTAAAAATATGATCAACAACTACAAACATGGACAACAACTACAAACATTGGCAACAACTGCAAACATGGGCAACTATGTACATGGGCAACAACTCCAAACATAGGCAACAACTACAAACATTGGCAACAATTACAACTTCTGGCAACAACTACAAGCATGGGCATCATCTACAAACTTGGTCAAAAATTATAAACACTGGCAAAAACTACAAACATGAGCAACATCTACAAACATGGGCAACAACTACAAACATTTGCAACAACTACAAACACTGACAACATCTAAAAACATGGTCAAAGATTAAAAAACACTGGCAACAACTACAAACATGAGCTACAACTACAAACATGGGCTACAACTACAAACATGGGCTATAACTACAAACATGGGCTACAACTACAAACATCGGCTACAAACATGGTCAAGAATGTGTGAATGCTTGGTGTCCATGTATGTGAGCTTGTTGATATATACACAAGGATTAGTGAAATCGTGAAGGCAATAGGAAGAGAAAGATACTTTGGTGCTCGTGCCTGCAGTATTGACTCACCTGCCTGCAGTATTGACTCACCTGCCTGCAGTCTTGACTCACCTGCCTGCAGTCTTGACTCACCTGCCTGCAGTCTTGACTCACCTGCCTGCAGTATTGACTCACCTGCCTGCAGTCTTGACTCACCTGCCTGCAGTCTTGACTCACCTGCCTGCAGTCTTGACTCACCTGCCTGCAGTCTTGACTCACCTGCCTGCAGTATTGACTCACCTGCCTGCAGTCTTGACTCACCTGCCTGCAGTCTTGACTCACCTGCCTGCAGTATTGACTCACCTGCCTGCAGTATTGACTCACCTGCCTGCAGTCTCGACTCACCTGCCTGCAGTATTGACTCACCTGCCTGCAGTCTTGACTCACTTGCGAAGGCTTTTCTTTGACCACAGTAGCTGCTGTTTTCAATCTGTCTTTGTCACGTGTATCCTAGACATAGAACAGTGTACAATGTCATCTGCATATTATGGCCATGTATTCTCATAGACAACATCATAAGTGCTGACTGTGGTACTTCACCCAACTGCTGAAAGTGGCACTTCAACCAAGTGCTTTCTGTGGTACATCAATCAGCTGCTGACAGTAAAAGATCAACCAGCTGTAGACTGGTACATCAACCAGCTGCTGACTGTAAAAGATCAACCAGTTGCTAGACTGGTACTTCAACCAGCTGCTGACTGTGGTACTTCAACCAGCTGCTGACTGTGGTATACCAACCATGTGCTGACTGTGGTACTTCAACCATGTACTGACTGTGGTACTTCAACCAGCTTCTTACTGTGGTACTTCAACCAGCTGCTGACTGTGGTATACCAACCAGGTGCTGACTGTGGTACTTACAACCATGTACTGACTGTGGTACTTCAACCAGGTGCTGACTGTGGTACTTCAACCAGCTGCTGACTGTGGTACTTCAACCAGGTGCTGACTGTGGTATACCAACCAGGTGCTGACTGTGGTACTTCAACCATGTACTGACTGTGGTACTTCAACCAGGTGCTGACTGTGGTATACCAACTATGTACTGACTGTGGTACTTAAACCAGCTGCTGACTGTGGTACTTCAACCAGGTGCTGACTATGGTATACAAACCAGCTGCTGACTGTGGTATATCAACCAGCTGCTGACTGTGATACTTCAACCAGCTGCTGACAGTGGTACTTCAACCAGCTGCTGACTGTGGTATACGAACCAGCTTCTGACTGTGGTACTTCAACCATGTGCTGACTGTGGTATACCAACCAGCTGATGACTGGTGGTACTTCAACCATGTGCTGACTGTGGTACTTCAACAAGGTGCTAACTGTGGTACTTCAACCAGGTGCTGACTGTGGTACTTCAACCAGCTGATGACTGTGGTACTTCAACCATGTACTGACTGTGGTACTTCAACCAGCTGCTGACTGTGGTATACCAACCAGGTGCTGACTGTGGTATACCAACCAGCTGCTGACTGTGGTACTTCAACCAGATGCTGACAGTGGTACTTCAACCAGGTGCTAACTGTGGTACTTCAACCAGGTGCTGACTGTGGTACTTCAACCAGGTGCTGACTGTGGTACTTCAACCAGGTGCTGACTGTGGTACTTCAACTATGTACTGACTGTGGTACTTCAACCAGCTGCTGACTGTGGTATACCAACCAGGTGCTGACTGTGGTACTTCAACCAGGTGCTGACTGTGGTACTTCAACCATGTACTGACTGTGGTACTTCAACCAGGTGCTGACTGTGGTACTTCAACCATGTACTGACTGTGGTACTTCAACCAGGTGCTGACTGTGGTACTTCAACCAGGTACTGACTGTGGTACTTCAACCAGGTGCTGACTGTGGTACTTCAACCATGTGCTGACTGTGGTACTTCAACCAGGTGCTGACTGTGGTATACCAACCAGGTGCTGACTGTGGTACTTCAACCATGTACTGACTGTGGTACTTCAACCAGGTGCTGGCTGTGGTACTTAAACCAGGTGCTGACTGTGGTACTTCATCCAGGTGCTGACTGTGGTACTTCAACCAAGTGCTGACTGTGGTACTTTAACCAGGTGCTGACTGTGGTACTTCAACCATGTGCTGACTGTGGTACTTCAACCAGGTGCTGACTGTGGTACTTCAACCAGATGCTGACTGTGGTACTTCAACTATGTACTGACTGGTACTTCAACCAGGTGCTGACTGTGGTATACCAACCAGGTGCTGACTGTGGTACTTCAACCAGGTACTGACTGTGGTACTTCAACCATGTACTGACTGTGGTACTTCAACCATGTGCTGACTGTGGTACTTCAACCATGTGCTGACTGTGGTACTTCAACCAGGTGCTGACTGTGGTACTTCAACCATGTACTGACTGTGGTACTTCAACCAGGTGCTGACTGTGGTACTTCAACCATGTACTGACTGTGGTACTTCAACCAGGTGCTGACTGTGGTACTTCAACCATGTGCTGACTGTGGTACTTCAACCAGGTGCTGGCTGTGGTACTTAAACCAGGTGCTGACTGTGGTACTTCATCCAGGTGCTGACTGTGGTACTTCAACCAGCTGCTGACTGTGGTATACCAACCAGGTGCTGACTGTGGTACTTCAACCATGTACTGACTGTGGTACTTCAACCAGGTGCTGGCTGTGGTACTTTAAACCAGGTGCTGACTGTGGTACTTCATCCAGGTGCTGACTGTGGTACTTCAACCAGCTGCTGACTGTGGTATACCAACCAGCTTCTGACTGTGGTACTTCAACCATGTGCTGACTGTGGTATACCAACCAGCTGATGACTGTGGTACTTCAACCATGTGCTGACTGTGGTACTTCAACCAGGTGCTGACTGTGGTACTTCAACCAGGTGCTGACTGTGGTACTTCAACCAGGTGCTGACTGTGGTACTTCAACCATGTACTGACTGTGGTACTTCAACCATGTGCTGACTGTGGTACTTCAACCATGTGCTGACTGTGGTACTTCAACCAGGTGCTGACTGTGGTACTTCAACCATGTACTGACTGTGGTACTTCAACCAGCTGCTGACTGTGGTATACCAACCAGCTTCTGACTGTGGTATTTCAACCATGTGCTGACTGTGGTATACCAACCAGCTGATGACTGTGGTACTTCAACCATGTGCTGACTGTGGTACTTCAACCAGGTGCTGACTGTGGTACTTCAACCAGGTGCTGACTGTGGTACTTCAACCAGGTGCTGGCTGTGGTACTTAAACCAGGTGCTGACAGTGGTACTTAAACCAGATGCTGACTGTGGTACTTCATCCAGGTGCTGATTGTGGTACTTCAACCAGCTGCTGACTGTAGTACTTCAACCAGGTGCTGACTGTGGTATACCAACCAGCAGCTGACAGTGGTACTTCAATCAGGTGCTGAATGTGGTACATCAACAGTACAGCCTGCCATAATCTCTGGAGATGATTGTGCTCACCAACAATACATGAACAGTACAGCCTAATCTCTGGAGATAATTGTGCTCACAAACAATGCATGAACATTGCAAACTGATCTCTGGAGATGATTGTGCTCACCAACAATGCATGTACAGTACAACCTGCCATGATCTCTGGAGATGACTATATTTACCAACAATACATGAACAGTACAACTGTCGTGGACTTACATACTAATAACTCTGGCTCGCAATTCAGGACAGAGGGGAAACAATTGCATGCATACAAAATAGCACTCACACGCACAGCCGTTGATATTGTATAACAGTTTATTCAATAATAATAATATCTAACACTCAAGAATCACAGCCACAGTCCTATGTCCGTTCGTCTCGCGGTCTTAAACCCGTCTGTCTGAAAACAGGTACGTTCCGCCAGTTCACGGATTCTTACAGCCCGTGAGTTGCGTGGCCCTTGGTGTGGTCCGGTGGACACGGGTCTAACCCGAGTACAGGTTTCTCCCGCTCTCTATGTCACTAACTATGACCTCTGTGAAGGACACCTGGCTACCTGCTCTACTCTCCTGCAACTAACCTGTCTCCTGTCCAACACTGGCTATCCCGTACCGTGGGTCCTTGACACTCTCCCCCTCTTCCCTATGAAAGTGGTACACTTTCATTATGTGTGTGGGTTGTCACACATTATTATTTTTTCAAAGTTGCAGTTTAATGTCAAGACCCAACGGTGTTGTTTAGTCTGTTTTCATATGATTGACTCATACGATTGTATGATGGCAAGGTGCCTCTTCTGTTGCAAAACGGTGTCTAGTCTATAACCTCTTCATTGCCGTCAATTGGCTAGCTAGTAACGGGCATGGTCTTCTGTTTGGACTGGTACTTTGTTTGACTAATGGACTCAGCACAGACCGGAAGTAAACGACTACTTATGTTATCTTGCAAACCACACCCTTCCTCTCAACAAAAAACATGTTAGGGGTCATGCTATCACCATGTGTGATAGCATCAAGAGAAGTATGCTAGACATAATGGCCAGGTACTCAACTCCTGGTCCTGTTAAATTCCAGTATTCACATCTAGATAACCATATTTGGTACACAGCAGTCATTTGACTTTTAAAATAATATATAGAATGTACAAATTTTGCCATTAGTAGATTGCTTCCCTTGGGATGCAATCATACATTGCTTTGTATGCTAACCTTTACAATATTACAATGATTACAATTTTACATTTGTAAGTTTGGTCTAAGCGTCAAACGATTGGCCTCATGTCATTCAAAATTGTGACACATGTGGCACAATTGAATGTTGAGGTCCAGCGATGATTCTTTGATAATAAATCTTTAAATGTTTTCATTCAAATTATTGTATGCAAATTTAAGTGTCGTATGGTTAATTCATTCTCTCATTCATACTTAAATAATTATGTTAATTAATGGATTACGAAAATTTGTTTAAGCGGTTGAAATGAAACCCAAAAAAGATTGGGGGGAAAAAAGAAAAAAAAAAGATTGGAAGGAATCCACGGCTATACAAAACATGTTAACTTAGACTGTAAAGGCAAACAGTGTCATTAACTCTAACACAGTTTCTAATGTCAATTCAAGTTTTTGGCATGTTTAAGTGCTGTATGTACACACAACTAAGTTGTTGGAATTTCGGTAAATGTAGCACACTTTCCACGTTAATATGAAGTCCTTGGCACAATTAAGTGTTACTAGAAGTGTCAATATCTACTCCTGACTCATCTCACTTATTCAACACGTTTTCATGACTCTTTAAAAATGCATTTTTACATTAAAACACAAAATAGTGAATATCACATTAATTAATATTATGTCAGCGCTATCGACTGACGGGGTAGTTGTTTGCGCTAGTATGTGATTTGGGCGTTCTAGGCGCTAAATATATCTCTCATTAGATGCGCTCAGGCATAATTGGAATGCTGGTTCACATATCCACCAAACCTGATTGCTATTGCGTGAACAGTTCACATGTCCACCAAAACTGATTCCTATCGAGTGAACAGTTTACATATCCACCAAACCTGATTGCTACACAGTGAACAGCTCAATGTCCACCAAAACTGATTTCTACTGAGGAAACAGTTCAATTGTCCAACAAAACTGATTCCTGCTGAATGAACAGTTTACATGTTCACCAAAACTGATTCCTACTGAGTGAACAGTTCACATGTCCACCAAATGAACATGCTACGTGGTGTGGGACACATGAGGTCTACAGCAACTCATCATAAAAGACGAAAGGCAGAGCGCAGTTGGGAAGCCTGAACTCATCATTAACCAGACAGGAGTCATCAGCCGGTGAAGGAAGAGTGTTGTCGCCACTTGGACAACAACCTTCTTAGGTTATGTGTTTGTGATAGGTTCCATCCTCTCTTACACTATGAATCGGATCATCATCATCATCATCAACTACCATGCCGATTGGCATAGGCGTTAAAGACTCCACAGATCTTGGTCTTTGGTTTTCTGGATCATCTCTACTGTTGATATTCCTCCATGCCACCATCGCAATCCATCCAGCACCATATCTCTTGGTCTGCCTCTGCCTCTCTTCCCCTTGATCTTGCCAGTTGTCACGATGTTCCGCAATGCCTCTCTTCTCATTACATGACCAAAGAAAGTTGTTTGCCTCTTTCTTATTGTTGTACATAATGTTCTAGTTTCATTAGCCTCTTTCAGACATTCATTGTTAGTTACTTTGGCAGTACAAGGAATTCGGAACATTTGGTAATCCTCACAATATTCATTTGTTTCACGTGGTAATATGTATATTTTTGAAGTGAATGAGACTGATTATTTGGTAGGGATGTCAGTTTAAAAGTAGAACTTAATCTGAAGAATAAACAGAGAGATTAAAGATTAGAGGACATACAACTCTAAAGTTCCAAATTTATAAACTGAAGTAGAAAACAAAAGCAATTCGTGGGGTGTAAGAATAATGAAACAGTAATTGTTGTTGTTGTGGTTACAACTCTTGTACTAACAATGACTATTTATAATAAGGTTTACACTAACCCAATTAATATTTATAATGATTTTCAAGAAGACAATGTGGTAAGTTACATTCAGATTTTCAATATTAATTGAATTAGGTACATACTTAGTTGTGCAGTACATTACCATTTGATATAACCCATCACTGTACAGTCTGATAGACAACCCTCTTTGGCTGGGTGGAGTGAGAGAAGAATTCAAATAGGGTACCCTGGAGAGGGCTTGAGGGAGTATATAAAAATATAGAAAGAGAATGGAGACAGAACAAAGGGAAATAGCCAAGGACAGAGAGAACAGAGAAAGGGAGTAAAGATCTCAAAGGGTTGAAATATATTTGAGGTAGAGGATTAGAATAGCTGAACTGAACAGAAGAAAAAAAATCAAACAAGCTGAAGAGTGGAAAAAGAAGCGCCAATATGAACTGGAGATGAGCCAACTAGATTTTCCATAACAGCACAGTTCAAGGCTCAGTAGATCAAGCTCAACGGTTCATAGCATGGACACTGCGCCAAGTCAAAACCTCTCAGTGGGAGCTATGAGTTTTCTGTTGATACCATTTGATGAAAAAATGGATCAAATGGACAATTTACTGGAATGATTTGCCACCAAAGCCGAAGCATTCAGACTCAATAGAGATAAATAGAATCTCAAACTCTCCCATGGACTTGGAGGAGCAGCTTACGAGGTGTTTTCTGAATTACCTCCTGGACAAGAGAAAAACTTTGATTCTCTCAAAGATACCTTAATAAAAGGGTATGAGTTACCTCATCGGCTTACCAGCAGAATTTCAGTAACGCCAAATGTTTGCAGAGTAATCATAATCACAATTCGCTTCACGACTATGGATGTATTTTTCTATGTGGATTGGGTTGAGTGAGTACAATCAAACTTACGACGGTCTAGAGGATATGATGCTGGATGAGCAGTTGAAGGAAAACATGCCTAAACTAATGCATATCTTTGTCACAGAGAACGGGTATATGATGCTAGGTAATATCATTATGCTAGCAGAACGTTACCTGACAGTAGATGGAGATAGTGGGCTGACATAGTCAACATATACACCTCACCCAAAAAGCCAAATATTAAGGGTTTCCATATCAACCCAAAATTAAAGGACAGCAAACAGCAAAGGGCAGAATGCTGGCCATCAACGTAATGGGAATAATGGGAACGTTAAGGGTAATTGAGACAGGTGTCTCAATCAACAAAATATGTCAACTATAAGATGGAGGGAGCCATATTGTAAAAATGTATTTTTCATGGAGGACTTTTGTGTTGGCATTCTGGCGGCGGCATTATGCACAGTGTACCTGTGCGGGCTGTTGGCTTGCCGATACTCCTGTCTACTCCATTGTTCACATTGGGCAGTGAGGAGCATTTTATGTGATATTCACTGGCACAGGAACGGAGCAATATGGGGACGACCACGTTGGAACCACGACTAACTAACTAACATATTGTAAAATTTGCAAGACTACTGATGATTATACTAGTTCTTCCAAAGTACACCTCCCACGCAGTCTGCTGCTTGTTTGTCTATGGGAGCAAAAGCTCACCTGAGGAAGAATTCTTCTACTAATAATAGACCTCCCGTAGTAGAGACTATTTCTGTAAATGGCTGTCTTGAGGAGTGTTTGTATGATACTAGACTCCAATACGACGCTGTCATTGCTGTATATCTGGTAAAACCAGGGCAGATGACAGAAGAAACCAGACTTACCCCATTTATGCATTTTGGCTTGGGTGTAGATACGTGTATCTAGGGAAACTAAAACCCCAGTCATAGTTGCAGCAGTGCAGACTAGGAGTCAGGCAATGTTATTGGGTGAGACTTCACTACCTAAAAATTCCCTCCCGCTGGGAATCAGGGCTACACAATCCTTGATGCATCCCTGAAACTTTGCTTCAACAACTTGCCAAAAGCACACAACCCTCCTAGACGAGGCAAATTTTATATCAAAGACAAGCTATTGTAAGGTATAGCAGGGATCAGAGTCACAAACATGACAGCTTGTCATTCCAACAGCCTCCAGGGTTCAAATACTCCATATAGGACACACAATTTCTTTTAGTGGTCATATGAGAGTTGAAGCGACAACACAGCGCATAACTTGTCATTACATCTGGCCAGGTATGGCAGAAGACATCCGTCGAAATATAAAATCATGTCCAGAATGTGGATGGGGAAGTTGTATTAGCAGAAGAAAAAGTGGCCTGGATAAACAGACCAGCTGTAGTGATACTCTTGCACAGCGAACAGTCTATACTTCCAGATTCTGCTCCACTGTAAGGACTAGTTGATTTTCTTTAGGGACCGGTTATCATACCTTCCTTGTTTTCATGAGTCAATCTCATCAGCTATTTCTACTGCTAGTAGACTGTCCAATACGGCCAGTCTAACAGTCTTCATTGGTACACGTGGGTTCTCTTCCACTGAAGATCACGCAATAATGAGACAGATGTGATAAAGTTAATAAAGATGTGAATGGCTGAGATAAAGTTAACAAAGAAGTGAATGACTGAAAGCAAGTGATTTCAGCATGCTACTTAACTGTTCTGTAAATGATGACGGCAGGTGGCAACCAAATGATGAGGCTGATCACAATCAGACACAGCACAAGATGGTTCTTGACAAACTTGACTGAGGAGAGGAAGACAAGGGAAGAATGTGTCAGCATACATCAACATGTTTCACTGGGACTTGTGGCAAGTCTGATTGTTTCTTTTATTGACTCCAAACTGTGTCTGTCAACATAATGCATCATAATGACCGTCAACATAATATAACTGTCTCATTCTTCAGTAGCCAACGAATAGTCCCCATGCTGATAGTGCCAGTGGCAGTCCGAAAATATCCCCCGCTGAATCAGCTCTTCAGGTGTGGATACTGTGCTAATTCTTTTGCCCTGTCCTGATCCCAGAGAGTCTTGCTCACCTCAGTGCTGTCCTAATCTCCAGGGGCAGCAGCAGCCAGTCTATCAACCTTTTCATGTCCTCACACATCCACATGCCCATGATATTCTCTTGACTCTGGTCTTTTTGACATCACAACATCACACCTATCCACTACATCACATCATCTATGACTACAACATCACATCATCCACTACATCATGACAACATCATCATATCATCCACTACAACATCACATCCACTACAACATCACATCCACTACAATATCACAACAACATCACATCATCGACTACATCACATCATCCACTAAAAGATCACACCATCCACTACATCACATCCACTACAACATCACAACATCCACTACAACTTCACATCATCCATTACAACATCACACCATCCATTACATCACATCATCTATTACAACATGACAACAACATCACATCATCCACTACAACATCACTGCCATGTACCAACATTGGGTATACGGTACAACTGTCATGTACCAACAGAGAGTATACAGTACAAGTAACAATCGACAAGATTAGGCTAGAGTATAGTTAACAACAGAATATTGACACTCACTACGAAAGCATGGTATAGTATGAGACATGTAGAATAGTGATGATGAATCACTAGTAGAATGATGAACTCAATAAAGGGAAGGCACTCAAGAGGCCACGACCTCAAAACATCACGTGACCGGACGAAAATGACGTGAGAGCTTCGAAAGTACTAGATTTCAGTTAGGCCGAAGGTGTCCGTCTGAACAGTTGTAAAACGCATACAGGCGTTTGTGAACAGCGAGCAAGTCATAATAAAATTGCCATCGGGTTAGCCAATATGTCATGTGACAGGACAGAACTTTACATCAATTCAATTCAATTCAATTTTATTTTAAAAGGGTTACAAATTGGGCACGCAGGCCCGTCTTCCATTCGGCCCTTCCAATCACTCATCTTTCATTCATCAATAGTGCATGATACATTCACATAAAAAATGCATTGTCAAATGAATGTTGTAAACA
Source organism: Cepaea nemoralis (assembly GCA_014155875.1). NCBI lineage: Eukaryota > Metazoa > Mollusca > Gastropoda > Stylommatophora > Helicidae > Cepaea > Cepaea nemoralis. Next base: position 1,078,362 of record JACEFZ010022126.1, on the reverse strand, counting down.
TAAACAATGCATATTACTATGTTATGAGACACATCCCTCACCCACCCACACATCCCCCTCCCACCCACATACACCCAACCCACCCATCCACCCACACACACATCACCCTCCCACACATATCATCCACCCATACATACATACCCTCCATGCACCCACACACACCCACCCACCTCCACATACCCATCCCACCCACAAAGACTCTCACCCAGTCATACATATCCCCCTCCAACCCACACACATCCACCACACACACCCACCCACCCAAACACCCACCAATCCACCCTTCCCTATTAACACACATCCCCCACACACATCTCCCCACAAACACACCCATCCACACACCTCCAACTACCCAGCCAAACACTCATCCCCCAACCACACATCCCCCACCCACACAACACCCCACCAATCAATACACCCGCACCCATCCACCCACATACACATTCCCCACCAATAAACACACACAACCCAGACCCACCAACACCCACCACTACCTACCATCCACCCAAACACCCCCACCCACAATCCCTCACCCACCACACATTTCTTCACCCACCCATACATCCCACACCTACAGGCACATCCCTCACTCATACCTGCATCCCCCACCCACACACACATCCCCCACCCACACTTCTCCATAACCACACATACATCCCCCACCCCATACACACATTCCCCACCCCCCTACATACTCCATCCACACATACATCCCCTACACACATTCCCTGCACACATACATCCCCCCACACACTTCCTTACATCTAGACACATACATGATGCCTCACATAATTACTTAAACTAGTATGAACAAACTCCCATACTTTACACACACATACACTGACGATTTTCGTGAGCATTCTCACAAAAATTGTAAAAAAAAATTGAGAAAAAATTGTACATATACACTGTGTAATGTAAAAAATATAGTGATGTAATTCAACTCTCTCTCTCTCTCTCTCTTTTTTTCTTACACTCTCTCTCTCTCTCTCTCTCTCTCTCTCTCTCTCTCTCTCTCTCTCTCTCTCTCTCTCTCTCTCTCTCTCTCACTCACTCTCTCACTCACTCTACAGTAATGTACATGAGTTCATATTAAACATGATACAATCAAATGGCATTCAAAATGATAAGGTGAAAAAATGAGAATACACAAAACATATGGAATAGCATGTTACATGACATGCGCGTGCTCAGTTATCTCCCTTTTTTTCTTACACAGACACACACACACTCTCACACTCATTCTCTCTCTCTCTCTCTCTCTCTCTCTCTCTCTCTCTCTCTCTCTCTCTCTCTCTCTCTCTCTCTCTCTCTCTCTCTCACTCACTCACTATAGGATTGACTTATACAGACAAATATTAGATCATTGTTAATTAAATGGTGTAACGTTATTAGAACGAGAATCGCCATGGCGAAAGTAGCCTTTAGCAAGATGAAAAACATTCTGACCAATAAAAAGATGTCAATTGAAACGAGAAAAAGAGTGTTAAGGGATGTGAAACTTGGACAATGTGCAGTCAAGCTGAAAAACATCTGATGGCTGCAGAAGTGTGGTTTCTGAGGAAAATGCAAAGAATACCATGGACAGACAGAAAAACCAATGACCAAGTACTACATGAGACAAATGAAAATCGTAAATTGATTAGAGAAATTAGACGTAGACAGTCAAAATTTTGTGGACATGTTATGAGATTAAATGGATTAGAGAACTTAGTGACTACTGGCAAGATCGAAGGGAACAGACCAAGAGGAAGACCGAGAGGAAAATACCTGGATGGCTTGGCCGAGACAGGAACACTGAGCTGATCCACGACGCTGGTGATCGGGTGAAATGGCGAGTCATGACCGCCCACGCTTTCCGGCATGGCACATGATTGATTGAACATTATTTTATGGATGTGTTTTTCGAGTGGCTATGATAGTGATGATAGTAAGGAGATAGGTCTATAATTACCCAAGACGGTATTATCAGTTGAGCCATTTGTAAGTAAAGGATACACTTAAGCAATTTTACATGCAGATGAAAAGTAGTTTTTGGCCAGGCGCTGGTTGTATATGAACGTTACAAATCAAGTTGTTATGCCGAGGTCGGCTCAAAGTCACGAAGTTTCCTGTGTCAAGGTTGGTTGTGCAGTTGTCCAAGATGGCCAGCAAGAAATGTAAGTTGGATGTTTATTGAACCATTAACATTGTAGTTTAGTGGAGAAGTTGGCGCTTTGAGACGATAGCAACAGACGCCTAGCACTAAGAATATTTACACCAGTCATCGTACAATTAAATATAATGTCCTTCTATCCTCCTACATACTGCCAGCATGATGTGACTGTGGATGACTGGGTGTTGTAACATTGTCAAGTATGATGTGACTGTGGATGACTGGGTGTTGTAACATTGTCAAGTATGATGTGACTGTGGACGACTGGGTGTTGTAACATTGTCAAGTAATGATGTGACCTGTGGACGACTGGGTGTTGTAACATTGTCAAGTATGATGTGACTGTGGACGACTGGGTGTTGTAACATTGTCAAGTATGATGTGACTGTGGACGACTGGGTGTTGTAACATTGTCAAGTATGATGTGACTGTGGATGACTGGGTGTTGTAACATTGTCAAGTATGATGTGACTGTGGATGACTGGGTGTTGTAACATTGTCAAGTATGATGTGACTGTGGATGACTGGTGTTTTAAACATGTCAAGTATGATGTGACTGTGGATGACTGGGTGTTGTAACATTGTCAAGTATGATGTGACTGTGGATGCTGGTGTTTGTAACATTGTCAAGTATGATGTGACTGTGGATGACTGGGTGTTGTAACATTGTCAAGTATGATGTGACTGTGGATGACTGGGTGTTGTAACATTGTCAAGTATGATGTGACTGTGGATGACTGGGTGTTGTAACATTGTCAAGTATGATGTGACTGTGGATGACTGGGTGTTGTAACATTGTCAAGTATGATGTGACTGTGGATGACTGGATGTTGTAACATTGTCAAGTATGATGTGACTGTGGATGACTGGATGTTGTAACATTGTCAAGTATGATGTGACTATAGATGACTGGGTGTTGTAACATTGTCAAGTATGATGTGACTGTGGATGACTGGGTGTTGTAACATTGTCAAGTATGATGTGACTGTGGATGACTGGGTGTTGTAACATTGTCAAGTATGATGTGACTGTGGATGACTGGGTGTTGTAACATTGTCAAGTATGATGTGACTGTGGATGACTGGGTGTTGTAACATTGTCAAGTATGATGTGACTGTGGATGACTGGGTTTGTAACATTGTCAAGTATGATGTGACTGTAGATGACTGGGTGTTGTAACATTGTCAAGTATGATGTGACTGTGGATGACTGGGTTTTGTACATTGTCAAGTATGATGTGACTGTGGATGACTGGTGTTGTAACATTGTCAAGTATGATGTGACTGGGGATGATCTGGGTGTTGTAACATTGTCAAGTATGATGTGACTGTGGATGACTGGGTGTTGTAACATTGTCAAGTATGATGTGACTGTGGATGACTGGGTGTTGTAACATTGTCAAGTATGATGTGACTGTGGATGACTGGGTGTTGTAACATTGTCAATATGATGTGACTGTGGATGACTGGTGTTGTAACATTGCAAGTATGATGTGACTGTGGATGACTGGTGTTGTACATTGTCAGTATGATGTGACTGTGGATGACTGGGTGTTGTAACACTGCCAGCATGATGTGACTGTGGATGACTGGGTGTTGTAACACTGCCAGCATGATGTGACTGTGGATGACTGGGTGTTGTAACATTGTCAAGTATGATGTGACTGTGGATGACTGGGTGTTGTAACATTGTCAAGTATGATGTGACTGTGGATGACTGGGTGTTGTAACATTGTCAGTATGATGTGACTGTGGATGACTGGATGTTTAACATTGTCATGTATGATGTGACTGTGGATGACTGTGTTGTAACATTGTCAAGTATGATGTGACTGTGGATGACTGGGTGTTGTAACATTGTCAAGTATGATGTGACTGTGGATGACTGTGTTTTGTAACATTGTCAAGTATGATGTGACTGTGATGACTGGGTGTTGTAACATTGTCAAGTATGATGTGACTGTGGATGACTGGGTGTTGTAACATTGTCAAGTATGATGTGACTGTGGATGACTGGGTGTTGTAACATTGTCAAGTATGATGTGACTGTGGATGACTGGGTGTTGTAACATTGTCGTATGATGTGACTGTGGATGACTGGGTGTTGTAACATTGTCAAGTATGATGTGACTGTGGATGACTGGGTGTTTAACATTGTCAGTATGATGTGACTGTGGATGACTGGGTGTTGTAACATTGTCAAGTATGATGTGACTGTGGATGACTGGGTGTTGTAACATTGTCAAGTATGATGTGACTGTGGATGACTGGGTGTTGTAACATTGTCAAGTATGATGTGACTGTGGATGACTGGGTGTTGTAACATTGTCAAGTATGATGTGACTGTGGATGACTGGGTGTTGTAACATTGTCAAGTATGATGTGACTGTGGATGACTGGGTGTTGTAACATTGTCAAGTATGATGTGACTGTGGATGACTGGGTGTTGTAACATTGTCAAGTATGATGACTGTGGATGACTGGTGTTGTAACATTGTCAAGTATGATGTGACTGTGGATGACTGGGTGTTGTAACATTGTCAAGTATGATGTGACTGTGGATGACTGGGTGTTGTAACATTGTCAAGTATGATGTGACTGTGGATGACTGGTTGTTTAACATTGTCAAGTATGATGTGACTGTGGATGACTGGGTGTTGTAACATTGTCAAGTATGATGTGACTGTGGATGACTGGGTGTTGTAACATTGTCAAGTATGATGTGACTGTGGATGACTGGGTGATTGTAACATTGTCAAGTATGATGTGACTGTGGATGACTGGGTGTTGTAACATTGTCAAGTATGATGTGACTGTGGATGACTGGGTGTTGTAACATTGTCAAGTATGATGTGACTGTGGATGACTGGGTGTTGTAACATTGTCAAGTATGATGTGACTGTGGATGACTGGGTGTTGTAACATTGTCAAGTATGATGTGACTGTGGATGACTGGGTGTTGTAACACTGCCAGCATGATGTGACTGTGGATGACTGGGTGTTGTAACATTGTCAAGTATGATGTGACTGTGGATGACTGGGTGTTGTAACACTGCCAGCATGATGTGACTGTGGATGACTGGGTGTTGTAACATTGTCAAGTATGATGTGACTGTGGATGACTGGGTGTTGTAACATTGTCAAGTATGATGTGACTGTGGATGACTGGATGTTGTAACATTGTCAATATGATGTGACTGTGGATGACTGGGTGTTGTAACATTGTCAAGTATGATGTGACTGTGGATGACTGGGTGTTGTAACATTGTCAAGTATGATGTGACTGTGGAGTGACTGGGTGTTTAACATTGTCAAGTATGATGTGACTGTGGATGACTGGGTGTTGTAACATTGTCAAGTATGATGTGACTGTGGATGACTGGGTGTTGTAACATTGTCAAGTATGATGTGACTGTGGATGACTGGGTGTTGTAACATTGTCAAGTATGATGTGACTGTGGATGACTGGGTGTTGTAACATTGTCAGTATGATGTGACTGTGGATGACTGGGTGTTGTAACATTGTCAAGTATGATGTGACTGTGGATGACTGGGTGTTGTAACATTGTCAGTATGATGTGACTGTGGATGACTGGGTGTTGTAACATTGTCAAGTATGATGTGACTGTGGACGACTGGGTGTTGTAACATTGTCAAGTATGATGTGACTGTGGACGACTGGGTGTTGTAACATGCAGCATGATGTGACTGTGGATGACTGGGTGTTGTAACATGTCAAGTATGATGTGACTGTGGATGACTGGTGTTTGTAACATTGTCAAGTATGATGTGACTGTGGATGACTGGGTGTTGTAACATTGTCAAGTATGATGTGACTGTGGATGACTGGGTGTTGTAACATTGTCAAGTATGATGTGACTGTGGATGACTGGTGTTGTAACATTGTCAAGTATGATGTGACTGTGGATGACTGGGTGTTGTAACATTGTCAAGTATGATGTGACTGTGGATGACTGGGTGTTGTAACATTGTCAAGTATGATGTGACTGTGGATGACTGGGTGTTGTAACATTGTCAAGTATGATGTGACTGTGGATGACTGGGTGTTGTAACATTGTCAAGTATGATGTGACTGTGGATGACTGGGTGTTGTAACATTGTCAACGTATGATGTGACTGTGGATGACTGGGTGTTGTAACATTGTCAAGTATGATGTGACTGTGGATGACTGGATGTTGTAACATTGTCAAGTATGATGTGACTGTGGATGACTGGTGTTGTAACATTGTCAAGTATGATGTGACTTGGATGACTGGGTGTTTGTAACATTGTCAAGTATGATGTGACTGTGGATGACTGGGTGTTGTAACATTGTCAAGTATGATGTGACTGTGGATGACTGGGTGTTGTAACATTGTCAAGTATGATGTGACTGTGATGACTGGGTGTTGTACATTGTCAAGTAAGATGTGACTGTGGATGACTGGGTGTTGTACCATTGTCAGTATGATGTGACTGTGGATGACTGGGTGTTGTGAACATGCCAGTATGATGTGACTGTGGATGACTGGGTGTTGTAACATTGTCAAGTATGATGTGACTGTGGATGACTGGGTGTTGTAACACTGCAAGTATGATGTGACTGTGGATGACTGGGTGTTGTACATTGTCAAGTATAATGTGACTGTGATGACTGGGTGTTGTAACATTGTCAAGTATGATGTACTGTGGATGACTGGGTGTTGTAACATTGTCAAGTATGATGTGACTGTGGATGACTGGGGTTTGTAACATTGTCAAGTATGATGTGACTGTGGATGACTGGGTGTTGTAACATTGTCAAGTATGATGTGACTGTGATGACTGGGTGTTGTACATTGTCAAGTATGATGTGACTGTGGATGACTGGGTGTTGTAACATTGTCAAGTATGATGTGACTGTGGATGACTGGGTGTTGTAACATTGTCAGTATGATGTGACTGTGGATGACTGGGTGTTGTACATTGTCAAGTATGATGTGACTGTGGATGACTGGGTGTTGTAACTTGTCCGTATGATGTGACTGTGGATGACTGGGTGTTGTAACATTGTCAAGTATGATGTGACTGTGGATGACTGGGTGTTGTAACATTGTCAAGTATGATGTGACTGTGGATGACTGGGTGTTGTAACATGTCAAGTATGATGTGACTGTGGATGACGGGTGTTGTAACATTGTCAAGTATGATGTGACTGTGGATGACTGGGTGTTGTAACATTGTCAAGTATGATGTGACTGTGGATGACTGGGTGTTGTAACATTGTCAATTATGATGTGACTGTGGATGACTGGATGTTGTAACATTGTCAAGTAATGATGTGACTGTGGATGACTGGGTTGTTAATACATTGTCAAGTATGAGTGACTGTGGATGACTGGATGTTGTAACATTGTCAAGTATGATGTGACTGTGGATGACTGGGTGTTGTAACATTGTCAAGTATGATGTGACTGTGGATGACTGGGTGTTGTAACATTGTCAAGTATGATGTGACTGTGGATGACTGGGTGTTATAACATTGTCAGTATGATGTGACTGTGGATGACTGGGTGTTGTAACACTGCCAGCATGATGTGACTGTGGATGACTGGGTGTTGTAACACTGCCAGCATGATGTGACTGTGGATGACTGGGTGTTGTAACATTGTCAAGTATGATGTGACTGTGGACGACTGGTGTTGTAAATTGTCAAGTATGATGTGACTGTGGACGACTGGGTGTTGTAACATTGTCAAGTATGATGTGACTGTGGACGACTGGGTGTTGTAACATTGTCAAGTATGATGTGACTGTGGATGACTGGGTGTTGTAACATTGTCAAGTATGATGTGACTGTGGATGACTGGATGTTGTAACATTGTCAAGTATGATGTGACTGTGGATGACTGGGTGTTGTAACATTGTCAAGTATGATGGTGACTTGTGGATGACTGGGTGTTGTAACATTGTCAAGTATGATTGTGACTGTGGATGACTGGGTGTTGTAACAATTGTCAAGTTATGATGTGACTGTGGATGACTGGTGTTGTAACATTGTCAAGTATGATGTGACTGGGATGACTGGGTGTTGTAACATTGTCAAGTATGATGTGACTGTGGATGACTGGGTGTTGTAACATTGTCAAGTATGATGTGACTGTGGATGACTGGGTGTTGTAACATTGTCAAGTATGATGTGACTGTGGATGACTGGGTGTTGTAACATTGTCAAGTATGATGTGACTGTGGATGACTGGGTGTTGTAACATTGTCAAGTATGATGTGACTGTGGATTGACTGGTGTTGTAACATTGTCAAGTATGATGTGATCTGTGATGACTGGGTGTTGTAACATTGTCAAGTATGATGTGACTGTGGATGACTGGATGTTGTAACATTGTCAAGTATGATGTGACCTGTGGATGACTGGGTGTTGGTAACACTGTCAAGCAGATGTGACTGTGGATGACTGGGTGTTGTAACATTGTCAAGTATGATGTGACTGTGGATGACTGGGTGTTGTAACCTTGCCAGCATGATGTGACTGTGGATGACTGGGTGTTTGTAACATTGTCAAGTATGAATGTGACTGTGGATGACTGGGTGTTTGTAACATTGTCAAGTATGATGTGACTGTGGATGACTAGGATGTTGTAACATTGTCAATGTATGATGTGACTGTGGATGACTGGATGTTGTAACATTGTCAAGTATGATGTGACTGGTGATGAACTGGTGTGTGTAACATTGTCAAGTATGATGTGACTGTGGATGACTGGGTGTTGTAACATTGTCAAGTATGATGTGACTGTGGATGACTGGGTGTTGTAACATTGTCAAGTATGATGTGACTGTGGATGACTGGGTGTTGTAACATTGTCAAGTATGATGTGACTGTGGATGACTGGGTGTTGTAACATTGTCAAGTATGATGTGACTGTGGATGACTGGGTGTTGTAACACTGCCAGCATGATGTGACTGTGGATGACTGGGTGTTGTAACATTGTCAAGTATGATGTGACTGTGGATGACTGGGTGTTGTAACACTGCCAGCATGATGTGACTGTGGATGACTGGGTGTTGTAACATTGTCAACTATAATGTGACTGTGGATGACTGGGTGTTGTAACATTGTCAAGTATGATGTGACTGTGGATGACTGGGTGTTGTAACACTGCCATGTATGATGTGACTGTGGATGACTGGGTGTTGTAACATTGTCAATATGATGTGACTGTGGATGACTGGTGTTGTACATTGTCAAGTATGATGTGACTGTGGATGACTGGGTGTTGTAACATTGTCAAGTATGATGTGACTGTGGACGACTGGGTGTTGTAACATTGTCAAGTATGATGTGACTGTGGATGACTGGGTGTTGTAACATTGTCAAGTATGATGTGACTGTGGATGACTGGGTGTTGTAACATTGTCAAGTATGATGTGACTGTGGATGACTGGGTGTTGTAACATTGTCAAGTATGATGTGACTGTGGATGACTGGATGTTGTAACATTGTCAAGTATGATGTGACTGTGATGACTGGTGTTGTAACATTGTCAAGTATGATGTGACTGTGGATGACTGGGTGTTGTAACATTGTCAAGTATGATGTGACTGTGGATGACTGAGTGTTGTAACATTGTCAAGTATGATGTGACTGTGGATGACTGGGTGTTTAACATTGTCAAGTATGATGTGACTGTGGATGACTGGGTGTTGTAACATTGTCAAGTATGATGTGACTGTGGATGACTGGGTGTTGTAACATTGTCAAGTATGATGTGACTGTGGATGACTGGGTGTTGTAACATTGTCAAGTATGATGTGACTGTGGATGACTGGGTGTTGTAACATTGTCAAGTATGATGTGACTGTGGATGACTGGGTGTTTGTAACATTGTCAAGTATGATGTGACTGTGGATGACTGGGTGTTGTAACATTGTCAAGTATGATGTGACTGTGGATGACTGGGTGTTGTAACATTGTCAAGTATGATGTGACTGTGGATGACTGGGTGTTGTAACATTGTCAGTATGATGTGACTGTGGATGACTGGGTGTTGTAACATTGTCAAGTATGATGTGACTGTGGATGACTGGGTGTTGTAACATTGTCAAGTATGATGTGACTGTGGATGACTGGGTGTTGTAACATTGTCAAGTATGATGTGACTGTGGATGACTGGGTGTTGTAACATTGTCAAGTATGATGTGACTGTGGATGACTGGGTGTTGTAACATTGTCAAGTATGATGTGACTGTGGATGACTGGGTGTTGTAACATTGTCAAGTATGATGTGACTGTGGATGACTGGGTGTTGTAACATTGTCAAGTATGATGTGACTGTGGATGACTGGGTGTTGTAACATTGTCAAGTATGATGTGACTGTGGATGACTGGGTGTTGTAACATTGTCAAGTATGATGTGACTGTGGATGACTGGGTGTTTGTAACTTGTCAAGTATGATGTGACTGTGGATGACTGGGTGTTGTAACACTGCCAGCATGATGTGACTGTGGATGACTGGGTGTTGTAACATTGTCAAGTATGATGTGACTGTGGATGACTGGGTGTTGTAACATTGTCAAGTATGATGTGACTGTGGATGACTGGGTGTTGTAACATTGTCAAGTATGATGTGACTGTGGATGACTGGGTGTTGTAACATTGTCAAGTATGATGTGACTGTGGATGACTGGGTGTTGTAACATTGTCAAGTATGATGTGACTGTGGATGACTGGGTGTTGTAACATTGTCAAATATGATGTGACTGTGGGCGACTGGGTGTTGTAACATTGTCAAGTATGATGTGACTGTGATGACTGGGTGTTGTAACATTGTCAAGTATGATGTGACTGTGGATGACTGGGTGTTGTAACATGTCAGTATGATGTGACTGTGGATGACTGGGTGTTGTAACTTGTCAAGTATGATGTGACTGTGGATGACTGGGTGTTGTAACATTGTCAAGTATGATGTGACTGTGGATGACTGGGTGTTGTAACATTGTCCAAGTATGATGTGACTGTGGACGACTGGTGTTGTAACATTGTCAAGTATGATGTGACTGTGGATGACTGGGTGTTGTAACATTGTCAAGTATGATGTGACTGTGGATGACTGGATGTTGTAACATTGTCAAGTATGATGTGACTGTGGATGACTGGGTGTTGTAACATTGTCAAGTATGATGTGACTGTGGATGACTGGGTGTTGTAACATTGTCAAGTATGATGTGACTGTGGATGACTGGGTGTTGTAACATTGTCAAGTATGATGTGACTGTGGATGACTGGGTGTTGTAACATGTCAAGTATGATGTGACTGTGGATGACTGGGTGTTGTAACATTGTCAAGTATGATGTGACTGTGGACTGACTGGGTGTTGTAACATTGTCAAGTATGATGTGACTGTGGATGACTGGGTGTTGTAACTTGTCAAGTATGATGTGACTGTGGATGACTGGGTGTTGTAACATTGCCAGCATGATGTGACTGTGGATGACTGGGTGTTGTAACATTGTCAAGTATGATGTGACTGTGGATGACTGGGTGTTGTAACATTGTCAAGTATGATGTGACTGTGGATGACTGGGTGTTGTAACATTGTCAAGTATGATGTGACTGTGGATGACTGGTGTTGTAACATTGTCAAGTATGATGTGACTGTGGATGACTGATGTTGTAACATTGTCAAGTATGATGTGACTGTGGATGACTGGGTGTTGTAACATTGTCAGTATGATGTGACTGTGGATGACTGGTGTTGTAACATTGTCAAGTATGATGTGACTGTGGATGACTGGGTGTTGTAACATTGTCCAGTATGATGTGACTGTGGATGACTGGTGTTGTAACATTGTCAAGTATGATGTGACTGTGGATGACTGGGTGTTGTAACATTGTCAAGTATGATGTGACTGTGGATGACTGGGTGTTGTAACATTGTCAAGTATGATGTGACTGTGGATGACTGGGTGTTGTAACATTGTCCAAGTATGATGTGACTGTGGATGACTGGGTGTTGTAACATTGTCAAGTATGATGTGACTGTGGATGACTGGTGTTGTAACATTGTCAAGTATGATGTGACTGTGGATGACTGGGTGTTGTAACATTGTCAAGTATGATGTGACTGTGTGGATGACTGGGTGTTGTAACATTGTCAAGTATGATGTGACTGTGGATGACTGGGTGTTGTACATTGTCAGTATGATGTGACTGTGGATGACTGGGTGTTGTAACATTGTCGCATGATGTGACTGTGGATGACTGGGTGTTGTAACATTGTCAAGTATGATGTGACTGTGGATGACTGGGTGTTGTAACATTGTCAGTATGATGTGACTGTGGATGACTGGGTGTTGGTAACATTGTCCACTATGATGTGACTGTGGATGACTGGGTGTTGTAACATTGTCAAGTATGATGTGACTGTGGATGACTGGGTGTTGTAACATTGTCAAGTATGATGTGACTGTGGATGACTGGATGTTGTAACATTGTCAAGTATGATGTGACTGTGGATGACTGGGTGTTGTAACATTGTCAAGTATGATGTGACTGTGGATGACTGGTGTGTTGTAACATTGTCAAGTATGATGTGACTGTGGATGACTGGATGTTGTAACATTGTCAGTATGATTGACTGTGGATGACTGGGTGTGTAACTTGTCAAGATGATGTGACTGTGGATGACTGGGTGTTGTAACATTGTCAAGTATGATGTGACTGTGGATGACTGGGTGTTATAACATTGTCAGTATGATGTGACTGTGGATGACTGGGTGTTGTAACACTGCCAGCATGATGTGACTGTGGATGACTGGGTGTTGTAACATTGTCAAGTATGATGTGACTGTGGATGACTGGGTGTTGTAACATTGTCAAGTATGATGTGACTGTGGATGACTGGGTGTTGTAACATTGTCAAGTATGATGTGACTGTGGATGACTGGGTGTTGTAACATTGTCAAGTATTGATGTGACTGTGGATGACTGGGTGTTGTAACATTGTCAAGTATGATGTGACTGTGGATGACTGGGTGTTGTAACATTGTCAAGTATGATGTGACTGTGGATGACTGGGTGTTGTAACATTGTCAAGTATGATGTGACTGTGGATGACTGGGTTTGTAACATTGTCAAGTATGATGTGACTGTGGATGACTGGGTGTTTGTAACATTGTCAAGTATGATGTGACTGTGGATGACTGGGTGTTGTAACATTGTCAAGTATGATGTGACTGTGGATGACTGGGTGTTGTAACATTGTCAAGTATGATGTGACTGTGGATGACTGGGTGTTGTAACATTGTCAAGTATGATGTGACTGTGGATGACTGGATGTTGTAACATTGTCAAGTATGATGTGACTGTGGATGACTGGGTGTTGTAACATTGTCAAGTATGATGTGACTGTGGATGACTGGGTGTTGTAACATTGTCAAGTATGATGTGACTGTGGATGACTGGTGTTGTAACATTGTCAGTATGATGTGACTGTGGATGACTGGTGTTGTAACATTGTCAAGTATGATGTGACTGTGGATGACTGGGTGTTGTAACATTGTCAAGTATGATGTGACTGTGGATGACTGGGTGTTGTAACATTGTCAAGTATGATGTGACTGTGGATGACCTGGGTGTTGTAACATTGTCAAGTATGATGTGACTGTGGATGACTGGGTGTTGTAACATTGTCAAGTATGATGTGACTGTGGATGACTGGGTGTTGTAACATTGTCAGTATGATGTGACTGTGGATGACTGGGTGTTGTAACATTGTCAAGTATGATGTGACTGTGGATGACTGGGTGTTGTAACATTGTCAAGTATGATGTGACTGTGGATGACTGGGTGTTGTAACATTGTCAAGTATGATGTGACTGTGGATGACTGGGTGTTGTACATTGTCAAGTATGATGTGACTGTGGATGACTGGGTGTTGTAACATTGTCAAGTATGATGTGACTGTGGATGACTGGGTGTTGTAACATTGTCAAGTATGATGTGACTGTGGATGACTGGGTGTTGTAACATGTCAAGAATGATGTGACTGTGGATGACTGGGTGTTGTAACATTGTCAAGTATGATGTGACTGTGGATGACTGGGTGTTGTAACTTGTCAAGTATGATGTGACTGTGGATGACTGGGTGTTGTAACATTGTCAAGTATGATGTGACTGTGGATGACTGGGTGTGTGTAACTTTGTCAAGTATGATGTGACTGTGGATGACTGGGTGTTGTAACATTGTCAAGTATGATGTGACTGTGGATGATGGGTGTTGTAACATTGTCAAGTATGATGTGACTGTGGATGACTGGGTGTTGTACATTGTCAAGTATGATGTGACTGTGGATGACTGGGTGTTGTAACATTGTCAAGATGATGTGACTGTGGATGACTGGGTGTTGTAACATTGTCAAGTATGATGTGACTGTGATGACTGGGTGTTGTAACATTGTCAAGTATGATGTGACTGTGGATGACTGGGTGTTGTAACACTGCCAGCATGATGTGACTGTGGATGACTGGGTGTTGTAACATTGTCAAGTATGATGTGACTGTGGATGACTGGGTGTTGTAACATTGTCAAGTATGATGTGACTGTGGATGACTGGGTGTTGTAACATTGTCAAGTATGATGTGACTGTGGATGACTGGATGTTGTAACATTGTCAAGTATGATGTGACTGTGGATGACTGGGTGTTGTAACATTGTCAAGAATAATAAAAGGTGATCTGTTTCTAGGATGCCGAGTTGCACTTCCTACAGTTACTGCGTGCATGTGTTTTCGTGAAGAGTGTCAGATCATCTACTCAACGAGCCGTAAAAGCAGATGTTTTGGCAATCACACCATCCACTACAACATCACATCATCCACTACAACAACATCATAACATCCACATCATGACATCCATCACAACAACATCACATCCACTACAAAAACATCATGACATCCATCCCAACATCTTTGACAACAAAATCATGACACCCGCCACAACAACATCACAATATCCACTACAACATAATGACATCCATAAAAACATCACATCATCCACTAAAACATCAGATCATCCACTACAATATCAGATCATCCATCACAACAACAGCTGCTGATTTCTAGTCACTTGTGATCCAGCCTATAACAACATCACATCATCTATCACAACAAAATTACATAATTTATCACCACACCACATTATCAATCTCACCACTACATAATCTATCATAACATCACATCATCTATCACAACAACATTACATCATCTATCACAACAACAGCGGTTGTATGCTACCCACTTGTGATCCAGCATAAAACATCTTCTGCCCACTTGTTGAATTGGGCACGTACCATACATACACGTGAGTAAGACAACTGGTCACTTAGCCCCATGCATCTGTGAGCTAACATATGTGAAGCTTACTCCAACACCAACTGATGAGAGACTACATGCTGCCACCGTGAATGCACGCAGAACTGACCGAGCACAGATCTCAGACAACTGCAACCAGACATGACAGGCACAGATCTCAGACAACTGCAACCAACATGACCGAGGCACAGATCTCAACAACTGATGAGATACTACATGCTGCCACCGTGAATACAGGCAGAACTGAACCGCTCACAGATCTCAGACAACTGATGAGAGACTACATGCTGCCACCGTAATGCACGCAGAACTGACCGAGCACAGATTCTCGACAACTGATGAGAGACTACATGCTGCAACGGTGATGCACGCAGAACTGACCGAGCACAGATCTCAGACAACTGATGAGAGACTACATGCTGCCACCGTGAATGCACGCAGAACTGGACCGAGCACAGATCTCAGACAACTGATTGAGAGACTACATGCTGCCACCGTGAATGCACGCAGAACTGACCCGAGCACAGATCCTCAAGAGAAAGAACTGATGAGAGACTACACGCTGCCACCGTGAATACAGGCAGAACTGACCGAGCACAGATCTCAGACAACTGATGAGAGACTACATGCTGCCACCGTGAATGCACGCAGAACTGACCGAGCACAGATCTCAGACAACTGATGAGAGACTACATGCTGCCACCGTGAATACAGGCAGAACTGACCGAGCACAGATCTCAGACAACTGCAACCAGACATGACCAGGCACAGATCTCAGACAACTGCAACCAGACATGACCGAGCACAGATCTCAGACAACTGATGAGAGACTACATGCTGCCACCGTGAATACAGGCAGAACTGACCGAGCACAGATCTCAGACAACTGATGAGAGACTACATGCTGCCACCGTGAATACAGGCAGAACTGACCGAGCACAGATCTCAGACAACTGATGAGAGACTACATGCTGCCCCCGTGAATAAAGGCAGAACTGACCGAGCACAGATCTCAGACAACTGCAACCAGACATGACCAGGCACAGATCTCAGACAACTGCAACCAGACATGACCGAGCACAGATCTCAGACAACTGCAGGCAGACATGACCGAGCACAGATCTCAGACAACTGATGAGAGACTACATGCTGCCACCGTGAATGCACGCAGAACTGACCGAGCACAGATCTCAGACAACTGATGAGAGACTACATGCTGCCACCGTGAATGCACGCAGAACTGACCGAGCACAGATCTCAGACAACTGATGAGAGACTACATGCTGCCATCGTGAATGCACGCAGAACTGACCGAGCACAGATCTCAGACAACTGATGAGAGACTACATGCTGCCACCGTGAATACAGGCAGAACTGACCGAGCACAGATCTCAGACAACACTGATGAGAGACTACATGCTGCCACCGTGTGAATGCACGCAGAACTGACCGAGCACAGATCTCAGACAACTGATGAGAGACTACATGCTGCACCGTTAATACGGCAGAACTGACCGAGCACAGATCTCAGCAACTGATGAGGAAGACTAAATATGCTGCCCACCGTGAATGCACGCAGAAATGACCGAGCACAGATATCAGACAACTGATGATGGAGAACTAAATGTCGTGCCACCGTGAATACAGGCAGAACTGGACTGACACCATATCTCAGAACAAAAGACTGCAACCAGACATGACCATGCACAGATCTCATGACAACTGCACAACAGACATGAACCGAGCACAGATCTAAGACAACTGCAGGCAAGCATGACCGAGCACGAGATCTCAGACAACTGATTGAGAGAGCTAACATGCTGCAACCGTGAATGCAGGCGTCAGAACTGACCGAGCACAGATTCTCAGACAACTGATGAGAGACCTAACATGCTGCCAGCACCGTGAATGCACGCAGAACGTGACCGACCACAGATCTCAGACAACTGATGAGAGACTACATGCTGCCTAAACGTGAATTGCACGCAGAACTTGACCGAGCACAAGATCGCAGAAAACTGAAAAAACAACGGAACTTGACAGAGCACGAGATCTCAGAGAACTGATGAGAGACTACACGCTGCCACCGTGAATACAGGCAGAACTGACCGAGCACAGATCTCAGACAACTGATGAGAGACTACATGCTGCCACCGTGAATGCACGCAGAACTGACCGAGCACAGATCTCAGACAACTGATGAGAGACTACATGCTTCCACCGTGAATACAGGCAGAACTGACAGAGCACAGATCTCAGACAACTGATGAGAGACTACATGCTGCCACCGTGAATGCACGCAGAACTGACCGAGCACAGATCTCAGACAACTGATGAGAGACTACATGCTGCCACCGTGAATACAGGCAGAACTGACCGAGCACAGATCTCAGACAACTGATGAGAGACTACATGCTGCCACCGTGAATGCACGCAGGAACTGACCGAGCACAGATCTCAGACAACTGATGAGAGACTACATGCTGCCACCGTGAATGCACGCAGACATGACCGAGCACAGATCTCAGACAACTGCAACCAGACATGACCGAGCACAGATCTCAGACAACTGATGAGAGACTACATGCTGCCACCGTGAATGCACGCAGAACTGACTGAGCACAGATCTCAGACAACTGATGAGAGACTACATGCTGCCACCGTGAATGCACGCAGACATGACCGAGCACAGATCTCAGACAACTGCAACCAGACATGACCGAGCACAGATCTCAGACAACTGCAACCAGACATGACCGAGCATATATCTCAGACAACTGCAACCAGACATGACCGAGCATAGATCTCAGACAACGCAACCAGACATGACCGAGCATATATCTCAGACAACTGCAACCAGACATGACCGAGCATATATCTCAGACAACTGCAGGCAGACATGACCAAGCATATATCTCAGACAACTGCAGGCAGACATGACCGAGCATATATCTCAGACAACTGCAGGCAGACATGACTGGGCACAGATCTCAGACAAGCACTGCTCACCTAGTTCAGATCTTCTGATGCTGGGCAGAAACCTGTAGATTCTTAGTATCGTAGGCACTTCATAAGATTCACACACACCATTCTGTCAGAGCAGACAGCGGGACCATGTCAGTTTTAGGTAGAGGACATTTGGCACATGACAGTGTAGCTATAGGTAGAGGACATTTAGCACATGATAGTGTAGCTATACGTAGAGGACATTTAGCACATGATAGTGTAGCTATACGTAGAGGACATTTAGCACATGATAGTGTAGCTATAGATAGAGGACATTTAGCACATGATAGTGTAGCTATAGATAGAGGACATTTAGCACATGATAGTGTAGCTATAGGTAGAGGACATTTAGCACATGATAGTGTAGCTATAGGTAGAGGACATTTAGCACATGAAAGTGCAGCAATAGGTAGAGGACATTTAGCACATGATAGTGTAGCTATAGGTAGAGGACATTTAGCACATGACAGTGTAGCTATAGGTAGAGGACATTTAGCACATGATAGTGTAGCTATAGGTAGAGGACATTTAGCCCATGATAGTGTAGCTATAGATAGAGGACATTTAGCACACAATAGTGTAGCTATAGATAGAGGACAATTTGCACATGATAGTGTAGCTATAGATAGAGGAAATTTAGCACATGATAGTGTAGCTATAGATAGAGGACATTTAGCACATGATAGTGTAGCTATAGATAGAGGACATTTAGCACACGATGATAGCATAGTTATAGGTAAAGGGATTTAGCACAAGACGGCGTAGTTATTGGTGAAGGACATTTAGCACATGATACCATAGTTAAAGGAAAAGGATATTTGGCCCATGATAATGTTTCTATAGACAAAAGACATTCAGCACATGATAACGTTGTTATAGGTAGAGGACATTTAGCAAATAATAGTGTTGTTATATGTAGAGGACATTTAGCAAATAATAGTATTGTTATAGGTAGAGGACATTTAGCAAATAATAGCGTTGTTATAGGTAGAGGACATTTAGCAAATAATAGTGTTGTTATAGGAGAAGATTTGGCACATGATAGTATTTCTATAGGTAGAGGACATTTAGCACATGATAGTGTTGTTATAGGTAGAGGACATTTAGCAAATAATAGTGTTCTTATAGGAGAAGGAAATTTAGCAAATAATAGTGTTGTTATAGGAGAAGGACATTTAGCAAATAATAGTGTTGTTATAAGACAAGGGCATTTAGCACATGATAGTGTTGTTATAGTAGAAGGACATTTAGCACATGATACTGTTGTTATAGGAGAAGGACATTTAGCACATGATAGTGTTGTTATAGGTAGAGGACGTGATAGAGTAGTTATGGGTAGAGTACATGATAGAGTACATAAGTAGAAGATATGATAGTGTAGCTATAAGTAGAGGACATGATAGTGTATCTATATATAGAGGACATTTAGCATATGATAGTGTAGCTATAAGTAGAGGACATGATAGTGTATCTATATACAGAGGACATTTAGCATATGATAGTGTAGCTATAAGTAGAGGACATGATAGTGTATCTATATATAGAGGACATTTAGCATATGATAGTGTAGCTATAAGTAGAGGACATGATAGTGTATCTATATATAGAGGACATTTAGCATATGATAGTGTAGCTATAAGTAGAGGACATGATAGTGTAGCTATAAGTAGAGGACATGATAGTGTATCTATATATAGAGGACATTTAGCATATGATAGTGTAGCTATAAGTAGAGGATATGATAGTGTAGCTATAAGTAGAGGACATGATAGTGTATCTATATACAGAGGACATTTAGCATATGATAGTGTAGTTATAAGTAGAGGACATGATAGTGTAGCTATAGGTAGATGTAAAGACAAGAACATCTGTCCAAGGATGGTTTGTTCTAGTGACATCCAATGGAAGATGTGGCACAGAAGTCAAGACAAGAACACCGTGTCCAAGGATGTTTTATTCTAGTGACACCCAATGGAAGATGTGGCACAGAAGTCAAGACAAGAACACAGTGTCCAAGGATGTTTTATTCTAGTGACATCCAATGGAAGATGTTACACAGAAGTCAAGACAAGAACACCATGTCCAAGGATGTTTTATTCTGGTGACATCCAATGGAAGATGTGGCACAGAAGTCAAGACAAGAACACAGTGTCCAAGGATGTTTTATTCTAGTGACATCCAATGGAAGATGTTACACAGAAGTCAGGACAAGAACACCATGTCCAAGGATGTTTTATTCTAGTGACACCCAATGGAAGATGTGGCACAGAAGTCAAGACAAGAACACCGTGTCCAAGGGTGTTTTATTCTAGTGACACCCAATGGAAGATGTGGCACAGAAGTCAAGACAAGAACACCATGTCCAAGGGTGTTTTATTCTAGTGACACCCAATGGAAGATGTGGCACAGAAGTCAAGACAAGAACACCGTGGCCAAGGATGTTTTATTCTAGTGACACCCAATGGAAGATGTGGCACAGAAGTCAAGACAAGAACACCGTGTCCAAGGATGTTTTATTCTAGTGACATCCAATGGAAGATGTGGCACAGAAGTCAAGACAAGAACACTGTGTACAAGGATGTTTTATTCTAGTGACATCCAATGGAAGATGTGGCACAGAAGTCAAGACAAGAACACCGTGTCCAAGGATGTTTTATTCTAGTGACATCCAATGGAAGATGTGGCATAGAAGTCAAGACAAGAACACCGTGGCCAAGGATGTTTTGTTCTAGAATTATCAATGTCATGAAGAAGAGAATTACCACATCATTTTAAGAAAATGTTACTGGTCAAATATAGGCTGATGTTACCTGTCATACTTAGGCAAATGTGACCCACACCTGTGCACAATGTTGACATTACCTGACAAAAGCCCAAGTAACATGGCATGCCATCACCGACAGACTTGTTGGAGTACACCCGGCACGAGTTAGAATTGTTGCTGTTGTCTGCATCAAAGCAGCACCATTTGCAGGCAGCTCCTCCCTCTGTCACAGACACACACATACACAGCAAGTTGTCTCAACTGTATCTACCTGCTACAATCACACAGCATCCATTACAATCTGCTTCATTCACACTTCATCTGTCACAATCTGATTCATTCACACATCATCTGTTACAATCTGTTATATTCTCACATCATGCCACAATCAGCTGTATTCACACAGCATCCATCACAATCTGCTTCATTCACACATCATCTGTCACAATCTGCTGCATTCACACATCAACTGTCACAATCTACTGTATTCACACATCATCTGTTACAATCTGTTATATTCACACATCATCTGTTACATTCACACATCATGTCACAATCTGCTGTATTCACACATCTGTTACAATCTGTTATATTCACACATCATCTGTTACAATCTGTTATATTCACACATCATGTCACAATCTGCTGTATTCACACAGCATCCATCACAATCTGCTTCATTCACACATCAACTGTCACAATCTACTTCATTCACACATCACATCACAATCTGCTGTATTCACACATCATCTGTCCCAATCTGCTGTATTAGTTAGTTAGTTAGTTAGTTAGTCGACAGATCATCCTCGTTGCACATCGACCATTCAGTCCATAAGTGCTCGGATCCCCTCCTCAGCAAATCCCGCAGCGTGTAGCGGCTAACGACGCCAGTTCTGTGTTGGTTTATCAATCTTCTTTGGCTTCCTGCGTAGTGTTCTTGTTTGGCCACCCCTCTTTTAATTTGCTGCTCTCGCAGTCTGGCCATTGTTGTAGATTCACAGTCATCACTTGGTTCTTGCAAAAGTCTCACTTCTCGTAGAGCATTCAGAATGTCAGCCTGGTCCATGGCGCGTCCGCCCTCCACAGTAGCCTCGCCTGCGAGCTTGTCAGCCCGCTCATTTCCTTGTACTTCCGCATGCCCTGGCACGAAGATGAAACTAATCTTTGCCAGCCGAGACCGCTTCAGAGGCAGCAACCATTCTCTTCGGATCGACCCCTCCTCTATCCTCTTGATCATGTTCATTGAGTCGCTAAGGAAACAAGCCCTAGTGAATGTCTGTGTCTCGAGCCATGTTATTGCTTTACTTACTGCCATGACTTCCATGGTCAGGCTACTTGTGGTTTCAGTGAAAGCACCAGAGTCCTCCTTCACAATTCTCCCTCCGGCCCGAGCTGTAAAGGCCCATGCGCTTCTCACATGTCAGGATGACCGATCCATCTGTGTTAGGATTTCCGGTTTCAAGATGGCGACGGACGGTCGTGTTGTTTTGTGTTCGTTAACTTTTTCGCGAAGGGGATGGATTTATTCATCTCTTGCGTGTAATTGGTGTGCCAGGATGTAAAACCAGGAGTTTCTACTCAAGATCTGCGCGGGTGCTACGGAGTTCGTGCATCGAGCGAAGCCATCCTTGAGTGAATTTTCAGCAGCGTGTGTGGTTCTCATCAGTCTGTGTTTACGTTTTTTCAACATGGCGGAACAACGTGTGTTTTCCGAGCGTTCAGCAGTCAACATAATTAAGCGGCGTGGTAGCCGCGCAGGGAAAAAGAAACTAGGTAAGCGCGGTGGTTTGAGACGTTTTAGACTCAAGTGTCACCGTCTAGGACTCAGGAACATCCGTATTCTATATTGGAACTGTGCCAGTGTAAAACAACGGGGCTCTATTTTAGAAACCCTAGTTTACAGGAACGACATTGTAGCACTCCAGGAGACGAGACTGGGCGATCAGCTACTCCGAATTGCCGGCTTCAAATGTTTCTACAACAGACGACATCTGGGAACGGCGATTCTCGTTTGCGACAGCATGGTGGCGTCAGAGCTAGACATGTCCAGTTGGGACAGTGACGATATACAAATACAGGCGTTGAGAGTTCATTCCAGTATACCATTCGTGTTGGTTAATGTTTATGCCCGCAATGCGAGCATGGACGCCCAGAAGTGGCAGTGCTTAAGTGGCATATTAGGCCACGAGAGAAATGTTATTTTCTGTGGTGACTTCAACACAAAAGGCAGATCATGGGGAAACACTTCCTCCAATACACAAGGGGAGGAGCTCGAGACTGCACTGGAAACCATCGACCTAGTTTGTATCAACAGTGGCTGTGTCACCAGGACAGCAAGCCGTCCAGGCGATGAGGACAGTGCTATTGATCTGGCGCTAGTTTCACCTTCACTCACTACAGTGTGTAGATGGGGTGTCCTAGGACACCATGGCAGCGACCACCTCCCTTGCAGCATTTTGGTGGAGAAAGGCAGAACCAGACAGCACAAGCTAAAGGTAAAGACGTTCCAGTATGACAGTACAGGGCAAGATGTGGTGAGTAAAATAAGACGTGACAAGCGCAGAACGTGTCAGGGCAGGAAAAAAAGCTGGGAGCAGCCACCGTGGTGGAGTTTCGAGGTGGAGAAGGCTTGGGTGGATAAGCGTAGTGCTGTAAGGAGATGGCACAATGCCAAGAAGAACAGAGCTGGTCATCCTAGTCCCAGCTTGCACTTAGAAAGAGAGATGCACACAAAAGTAAGCTATTTAAAAAAACTGGTCAAGGTGGTTAAAAGCGAAAAATGGGCAGAGGTGTGTCAAAGAGTAAGCACAGACAAGTCACTGAAATTGTTCTGGCGACTACATAAAAGCATGAGTGGTGTAGTCAAGAATAAGAGCATTTCTGACTTCCAAGGTGCTGACCTCATCTGGCAGAGGACTGACGAGGACAAGGGCAAAGCCCTCTTTGAACGCTACCTTGAGCAGAGCAACCAGACAGACATGGGAGGCCGGAATCTGGCCAAGGAGGTCACCTCAGACAGATGCAAGGCCCAGAACACTTCGGATGAAGACACAGTGACAGTGAAAGAAATCAAGGCTGTGCTTCGACGATCAAAAAACAGTGCTCTGCTGTATTAACATATCATCTGTCACAATCTGCTGCATACACACATCATCTGTCATAATCTGCTGTATTAACATATCATCTGTCACAATCTACTGCATACACACATCATCTGTCACAATCTGCTGCATACACACATCATCTGTCACAATCTGCTGCATACACACATCATCTGTCACAATCTGCTGCATACACACATCATCTGTCACAATCTGCTGCATACACACATCATCTGTCACAATCTGCTGCATACACACATCATCTGTCACAATCTGCTGCATACACACATCATCTGTCACAATCTGCTGCATACACACATCATGTCACAATCTGCTGCATACACACATCATGTCACAATCTGCTGCATACACACATCATCTGTCACAATCTGCTGCATACACACATCATCTGTCACAATCTGCTGCGTACACACCCTCACAGTGGCTTATGTGAGATAGACCGTTCTGTACAAGTGTGGCTGTCCTAGATCCCTTGCTACATGTGTGTTCTATCAAATACTATCAATGGCCCTGACTTGTGCTTACGTGTGATCTATCCTGTCACAGGTCAGGAACTAATGCCTACTTGTGAGCTATCCTTTCACTGGTTTGGAACTAGTGCCTACTTGTGATTTAACCCATTACTGGACCAGAATTAGTGCCTATTTAAGATGTATTCTCTCAATTATCCTGACTTGTGCCTACATGTGAGCTATCCTGTCACTGGTCCGGAACTATTGCCTACGTGTGAGCTATCCTGTCACTGGTCCAGAACTATTGCCTACTTGTGAGCTATCCTGTCACTGGTCCAGAACTAATGCCTACATGTGAGCTATACTGTCCCTGGTCCGGAACTAGTGCCTACGTGTGATCTATTCTCTCAATGATCCTGACGTGTGCCTGCAGATGATTTATCCTGTGACTGGTCCCAAACTAATGACTGCATGTGGTCTATCCTGTGACTGGTCCTGAACTAATGCCTACATGTGATCTATGCTTTCACTGGTCTGGAACTAGTGCCTACATGTGATCTATTCTCTCAATGATCCTGACATGTGCCTACATGTGAACTATTTTTGCCTGCAATATGACGTCCACCATGCGCACAGGAGCCAATCACGTGACACACGGTGAGAATTGACTACAGGCACACACAACTCACACATCATGCATGTACAAGGAGCTGGCTGTGTGGCATCTGTGTTGTGAGACAGACATTCACCATTTGTCCCACACAACTATTGGACATGTAAGACAGACATTCACCATTTGTCCCACACAAGTATTGGACATGTAAGACAGACATTCACCGTTTCTCCTATACAAGTATCGGACATGTAAGACAGACATTCACCATTTGCCCCACCCAAGTATCGGACATGTGAGACAGACATTCACCATTTGTCTGACACAAGCAGCAGAAAACATGAGCTTGTGAGACAGACATTCACCATTTTTCCCACACAAGCAGCAGACAACATGTGTTAAGAAACAGACATTCACCATTTTTCCCACACAAGCAGCAGACAACGTGTTGAGAGACAGACATTCACCATTTTTCCCACACAAGCAGCAGACAACATGTGTTGAGAGAGAGACATTCATCATTTGTCCGACACAAGCAGCAGACAACATGTGTTGAGACAGAGACACTCACCATTTGTCCGACATAAGCAGCAGACAACATGTGTTGAGAGAGAGACACTCATCATTTGTCCGACACAAGCAGCAGACATGTGTTGAGAGAGAGAGACACTCACCATTTGTCCGGCACAAGCAGCAGACAACATGTGTTGAGAGAGATACACTCACCATTTGTCCTACACAAGCAGCAGACAACATGTGTTGAGAGAGAGACACTCACCATTTGTCCGACACAAGCAGCAGACAACATGCGTTGAGAGAGAGACACTCACCATTTGTCCGACACAAGCAGCAGACAACATGTGTTGAGAGACAGACACTCACCATTTGTCCGACACAAGCATCCCTGTAGGTTCATTCTCCGGCTACGTGACAGCGTTGAACAGAAGCTCAAACACTTCCCGTTATAGCAATGTCCACTGCAATACAGAGAGCACAGCGCAACAGAGTATTATACTGAAAGTCTCTGTTCTTTCCCTCTCTCACACAAATATACAAGTGATAAACTAGGAACAGGACAGATGTATTGTAATGCCTCCATTCCCTCTCTCACAGACACATACAAGCTATAATAACATGAGAACACAACAGACCATCATGCTGAAGTGCCTTCATTCTCTGTATACCTACCTACCAGACTGTCTACCTGTCTACCGACCTGACTACCTACCAGACTGTCTACCTGTCTACCGACCTGACTACCTACCAGACTGTCTACCTGTCTACCGACCTGACTACCTACCAGCAGCAACGCTGTACTCCATTCATAAAGAGGTCTTCGTGAAATGCTTCCAGCAATGGCGGGACCTCTGGGAGACGTGTGCACACTACCAGGGACAATATTTATCTTACAACAGGGGAGATAGTACACACTTGTCTTACAACAGGGGAGACAGTACACACTTGTCTTACAATAGGGGAGACAGTACACACTTGTCTTACAACAGGGGAGACAGTACACACTTGTCTTACAATAGGGGAGATAGTACACACTTGTCTTACAACAGGGGAGATAGTACACAGTTGTCTTACAACAGGGGAGATAGTACACACTTGTCTTACAACAGGGGAGATAGTACACACTTGTCTTACAACAGGGGAGATAGTACACACTTGTCTTACAACAGGGGAGATAGTACACACTTGTCTTACAACAGGGGAGATAGTACACATTTGTCTTACAACAGGGGAGATAGTACACACTTGTCTTACAACAGGGGAGATAGTACACACTTGTCTTACAACAGGGGAGATAGTACACACTTGTCTTACAACAGAGGAGATAGTACACACTTGTCTTACAACAGGGGAGATAGTACACAGTTGTCTTACAACAGGGGAGATAGTACACACTTGTCTTACAACAGGGGAGATATTACACACTTGTCTTACAACAGCGGAGATAGTACACAGTTGTCTTACAACAGGGGAGATAGTACACACTTGTCTTACAACAGAGGAGATAGTACACACTTGTCTTACAAGAGGGGAGACAGTACACACTTGTCTTACAACAGGGGAGCCAGTACACACTTGTCTTACAACAGGGGAGATAATACACACTTGTCTTAGAACAGGGGAGATAGTACACACTTGTCTTACAACAGGGGAGATAGTACACAATTGTCTTACAACAGGGGAGATAGTACACACTTGTCTTACAACAGGGGAGATAGTACACACTTGTCTTACAACAGGGGAGATAGTACACACTTGTCTTACAACAGGGGAGATAGTACACACTTGTCTTACAACAGGGGAGACAGTACACACTTGTCTTACAACAGGGGAGACAGTACACACTTGTCTTACAACAGGGGAGATAGTACACACTTGTCTTACAACAGGGGAGATAGTACACACTTGTCTTACAACAGGGGAGATAGTACACACTTGTCTTACAACAGGGGAGATAGTACACACTTGTCTTACAACAGAGGAGATAGTACACACTTGTCTTACAACAGGGGAGATAGTACACAGTTGTCTTACAACAGGGGAGATAGTACACACTTGTCTTACAACAGGGGAGATAGTACACACTTGTCTTACAACAGGGGAGATATTACACACTTGTCTTACAACAGCGGAGATAGTACACAGTTGTCTTACAACAGGGGAGATAGTACACACTTGTCTTACAACAGGGGAGATAGTACACACTTGTCTTACAAGAGGGGAGACAGTACACACTTGTCTTACAACAGGGGAGCCAGTACACACTTGTCTTACAACAGGGGAGATAATACACACTTGTCTTAGAACAGGGGAGATAGTACACACTTGTCTTACAACAGGGGAGATAGTACACAGTTGTCTTACAACAGGGGAGATAGTACACACTTGTCTTACAACAGGGAAGATAGTACACACTTGTCTTACAACAGGGGAGATAGTACACACTTGTCTTACAACAGGGGAGATAGTACACACTTGTCTTACAACAGGGGAGATAGTACACACTTGTCTTACAACAGGGGAGACAGTACACACTTGTCTTACAACAGGGGAGACAGTACACACTTGTCTTACAACAGGGGAGACAGTACACACTTGTCTTACAACAGGGGAGATAGTACACACTTGTCTTACAACAGGGGAGATAGTACACACTTGTCTTACAACAGGAGAGATAGTACACACTTGTCTTACAACAGGGGAGAAAGTACACACTTGTCTTACAACAGGGGAGACAGTACATACTTGTCTTACAACAGGGGAGACAGTACACACTTGTCTTACAACAGGGGAGACAGTACACACTTGTCTTACAACAGGGGAGATAGTACACAGTTGTCTTACAACAGGGGAGATAGTACACAGTTGTCTTACAACAGGGGAGATAGTACACACTTGTCTTACAACAGGGGAGATAGTACACACTTGTCTTACAACAGGGGAGATAGTACACACTTGTCTTACAACAGGGGAGACAGTACACAGTTGTCTTACAACAGGGGAGACAGTACACAGTTGTCTTACAACAGGGGAGATAGTACACAGTTGTCTTACAACAGGGGAGATAGTACACACTTGTCTTACAACAGGGGAGATAGTACACACTTGTCTTACAACAGGGGAGATAGTACACACTTGTCTTACAACAGGGGAGATAGTACACACTTGTCTTACAACAGGGGAGATAGTACACACTTGTCTTACAACAGGGGAGATAGTACACACTTGTCTTACAACAGGGGAGACAGTACACACTTGTCTTACAACAGGGGAGACAGTACACACTTGTCTTACAACAGGGGAGACAGTACACACTTGTCTTACAACAGGGGAGATAGTACACACTTGTCTTACAACAGGGGAGATAGTACACACTTGTCTTACAACAGGGGAGATAGTACACACTTGTCTTACAACAGGGGAGATAGTACACACTTGTCTTACAACAGGGGAGATAGTACACACTTGTCTTACAACAGGGGAGATAGTACACACTTGTCTTACAACAGGGGAGATAGTACACACTTGTCTTACAACAGGGGAGATAGTACACACTTGTCTTACAACAGGGGAGATAGTACACACTTGTCTTACAACAGGGGAGACAGTACACACTTGTCTTACAACAGGGGAGATAGTACACACTTGTCTTACAACAGGGGAGATAGTACACACTTGTCTTACAACAGGGGAGACAGTACACACTTGTCTTACAACAGGGGAGATAGTACACACTTGTCTTACAACAGGGGAGATTGACTAATTGGTGCCTACACAGAACAGAAGAACTACAATGATATGGCAGGGTCATCAATGTGGAGGTCACGGACAGAACTAGACAAGGTCCAGTGAATCAGGATGCTGGCGCTGGACAAGGCACACACTGAGAAAAACAGAGTAGAAGATTGAAAAAAGCCTTTGCCTGGAATGCACAAGGCAAAAACTAGAGAGGACAACCCACAAATATCACGAACACCCCCCCCCCCCCCCCTCGGACGACAATCACATTCACATTAATATCCTCTGAGGGTAAAGCCGTGGCCAGCCGCTATTTGTGACTGACCCAATCACAGGATTATTAATCTGACCCAGGCATGGACCCAAATATAACTTCTCTTTGAAGTTGAACGGGTCGGGGTAATGGTGTCATCATCCAACAACAACAAAACTTTTGGAGATAATAAGCAGTGACAGATGAATAATAGTGGGAAGACATGGGCAAAGCTGCCAGGGACAGCTCCAGGCTGGAATCAGTTGATGGCCTATGGGAGAACATGGGCAGAGCTGGATGGGACAGCTCCAGCATAGAGTCAGATGATGACCTATGGGAGAACATGGGCAGAGCTGGATGGGACAGCTCCAGCATAGAGTCAGATGATGACCTATGGGAGAACATGGGCAGAGCTGGATGGGACAGCTCCAGCATAGAGTCAGATGATGACCTATGGGAGAACATGGGCAGAGCTGGATGGGACAGCTCCAGGCTGGAGTCAGATGATGGCCTATGGGAGAACATGGGCAGAGCTGGATGGGACAGCTCCAGGCTGGAATCAGTTGATGGCCTATGGGAGAACATGGGCAGAGCTGGATGGGACAGCTCCAGGCTGGACTCAGATGATGACCTATGGGAGAACATGGGCAGAGCTGGATGGGACAGCTCCAGGCTGGAATCAGTTGATGGCCTATGGGAGAACATGGGCAGAGCTGGATGGGACAGCTCCAGCATAGAGTCAGATGATGACCTATGGGAGAACATGGGCAGAGCTGGATGGGACAGCTCCAGCATAGAGTCAGATGATGGCCTATGGGAGAACATGGGCAGAGCTGGATGGGACAGCTCCGGCATGGAGTCAGATGATGGCCTATGGGAGAACATGGGCAGAGCTGGATGGGACAGCTCCGGCATGGAGTCAGATGATGGCCTATGGGAGAACATGGGCAGAGCTGGATGGGACAGCTCCGGCATGGAGTCAGATGATGGCCTATGGGAGAACATGGGCAGAGCTGGATGGGACAGCTCCGGCATGGAGTCAGATGATGGCCTATGGGAGAACATGGGCAGAGCTGGATGGGACAGCTCCAGCATAGAGTCAGATGATGACCTATGGGAGAACATGGGCAGAGCTGGATGGGACAGCTCCAGGCTGGAATCAGTTGATGGCCTATGGGAGAACATGGGCAGAGCTGGATGGGACAGCTCCAGGCTGGAATCAGTTGATGGCCTATGGGAGAACATGGGCAGAGCTGGATGGGACAGCTCCGGCATGGAGTCAGATGATGGCCTATGGGAGAACATGGGCAGAGCTGGATGGGACAGCTCCAGCATAGAGTCAGATGATGACCTATGGGAGAACATGGGCAGAGCTGGATGGGACAGCTCCAGCATAGAGTCAGATGATGACCTATGGGAGAACATGGGCAGAGCTGGATGGGACAACTCCAGCATAGAGTCAGATGATGACCTATGGGAGAACATGGGCAGAGCTGGATGGGACAGCTCCAGGCTGGAGTCAGATGATGACCTATGGGAGAACATGGGCAGAGCTGGATGGGACAGCTCCGGCATGGAGTCAGATGATGGCCTATGGGAGAACATGGGCAGAGCTGGATGGGACAGCTCCGGCATGGAGTCAGATGATGGCCTATGGGAGAACATGGGCAAGGCTGGATGGGACAGCTCCGGCATGGAGTCAGATGATGGCCCATGGGAGAACATGGGCAGAGCTGGATGGGACAGCTCCGGCATGGAGTCAGATGATGACCTATGGGAGAACATGGGCAGAGCTGGATGGGACAGCTCTGGCATGGAGTCAGATGATGATCTATGGGAGAACGTGGGCAGAGCTGGATGGGACAGCTCCGGCATGGAGTCAGATGATGACCTATGGGAGAACATGGGCAGAGCTGGATGGGACAGCTCCGGCATGGAGTCAGATGATGACCTGTGGGAGAACATGGGCAGAGCTGGATGGGACAGCTCCGGCATGGAGTCAGATGATGGCCTATGGGAGAACATGGGCAGAGCTGGATGGGACAGCTCCAGCATAGAGTCAGATGATGGCCTATGGGAGAACATGGGCAGAGCTGGATGGGACAGCTCCAGCATAGAGTCAGATGATGGCCTATGGGAGAACATGGGCAGAGCTGGATGGGACAGCTCCAGCATAGAGTCAGATGATGGCCTATGGGAGAACATGGGCAGAGCTGGATGGGACAGCTCCAGCATAGAGTCAGATGATGGCCTATGGGAGAACATGGGCAGAGCTGGATGGGACAGCTCCGGCATGGAGTCAGATGATGGCCTATGGGAGAACATGGGCAGAGCTGGATGGGACAGCTCCAGCATAGAGTCAGATGATGGCCTATGGGAGAACATGGGCAGAGCTGGATGGGACAGCTCCAGCATAGAGTCAGATGATGACCTATGGGAGAACATGGGCAGAGCTGGATGGGACAGCTCCGGCATGGAGTCAGATGATGACCTATGGGAGAACATGGGCAGAGCTGGATGGGACAGCTCCGGCATGGAGTCAGATGATGGCCTATGGGAGAACATGGGCAGAGCTGGATGGGACAGCTCCAGCATAGAGTCAGATGATGACCTATGGGAGAACATGGGCAGAGCTGGATGGGACAGCTCCGGCATGGAGTCAGATGATGACCTATGGGAGAACATGGGCAGAGCTGGATGGGACAGCTCCGGCATGGAGTCTGATGATGGCCTATGGGAGAACATGGGCAGAGCTGGATGGGACAGCTCCAGCATAGAGTCAGATGATGACCTATGGGAGAACATGGGCAGAGCTGGATGGGACAGCTCTGGCATGGAGTCAGATGATGACCTATGGGAGAACATGGGCAGAGCTGGATGGGACAGCTCCAGCATGGAGTCAGATGATGGTCTAGGCCCCAGTGATGGATAGAGGTTGACAGAGAGAACAGGCCAGATATTAGGCATACTTGAACACGTACTTGAATACATACATGGAAAAGCAGGCATACATACATAAAACACATGAATACATACATAAAATACATTTATAAAATACATGAATACATACATAAAATATATGAATATATACATAAAATAATGAATAAATATATAAAATACATTTATAAACTACCTGAATACATTCATAAAATATCAATCGCGTTCATTTGAAATCCGTTCGTGCTGCACCGCGCGTAATTCCGTATATTGAACATGATCATGAGCACGTGCTTATCGAACCATGATGTATAGGTTCTGTTTCTGACCGTTGAGAAAATGGCCGGGTTGATCCAAAATCCGTCCAAAGAAGCTCAAAGAGCGGTGATTCAGTTTCTTTCATTTGAAGGATGTCGACTAGTGGACACTCATCGAAGAATGCAGGCAGCATACGGTAACAAATGCGTGTCGAAGACAACAGTGACGGACTGGGCACGAATGTTTCGGAAAGGACATCAGTTCACGACAGATCTTCGACGGCCGGGTTAATCACATATTGTTGCAACAGAAATAACCATAGCCAAAACTGATGCAGCAGTACAGATGAACCGTTGTTGAAGCATACGTTCGCTAGGGAAAGAATTTGATGTGTCAATTGGGACAATTCAAAAGGTCATATGTAAGAAACTGCCCACTTGCTGTGTTACAGAGTGGAGGGTGATGTATTTCTCTTTTGCATAGTGGCAGGCGATGAATCATGTGTAGCTTGCCAACAACAAACAAGTTCAATAACAGACGAATGTAGCTTGCCAACAACAAACGAAGTGTTAGTGACATAACTGTGATAGTGAATAGTTCTGTAGGCAACCTTAATGACTCTACGGGTCTAGTATAAATATAATATGGAAGCACTAGACTCGAGTTTCGCTCGTCAGTTGTGCATATCCTTGACCGGACCCGGAAACAAACCCCGGATCACTGGCGTGTGAAGCGGGTGTGTAACCACGCGGCACACGCTGGACACGGCCAAATTATCATAACAGAATATCACAACATCACCCATCGTAGGCTGTAGCTCAAGATTTGCCCGATCGCCGCGACTGACGTCCATCAATCGATGTGGACCCGAACAATCAGGTCTTCTCACTGGCAAAGGCACACCAGGCCGCCTAAATTCCAGCGAGCAATAATCAAATTGATTTATTTGGTTGTTTTGGGATTTGAGATTTAAATATTGAGCACAACCCACTACTGGCAACGCAGATCGTATTCTGGTATGAACCTAAGGCCTATCCACGTGATATTCTGTTATGATAATTTGGCTGTGCCCAGCGTGTGCCGCATGGTCACACACCCACTTCACACGCCAGTGATCCGGGGTTTGTTTCCGGGTACGGTCAAGGATATGCACTACTGACGAGCTCAAACGAGAGCGAAACTTGAGTCTAGTGCTTCCACACTGACGTGGATAGGCCTTAGGTTCATACCAGAATACGATCAGCATTGCCAGTAGTGGGTTGTGCTCAATATTTAAATCTCAAATCCCGAAACAACCACATAAATCAATAAATATAATAGTTTGACAAATAAACATTAATGGCGGTGTTATGACAGCTGGTGTCAGGGTACAGTATATCTGTAAGAATGATGTGTCTGTCTATGACAGCTGGTGTAAGGGTGCAGTATATCTGTAAGAATGATGTGTCTGTCTATGACAGCTGGTGTCAGGGTGCAGTATATCTGTAAGAATGATGTGTCTGTCTATGACAGCTGGTGTCAGGGTGCAGTATATCTGTAAGAATGATGTGTTTGTCTATGACAGCTGGTGTCAGGGTGCAGTATATCTGTAAGAATGATTTGTCTGTCTATGACAGCTGGTGTCAGGGTGCAGTATATCTGTAAGAATGATTTGTCTGTCTATGACAGCTGGTGTCAGGGTGCAGTATATCTGTAAGAATGATGTGTCTGTCTATGACAGCTGGTGTCAGGGTGCAGTATATCTGTAAGAATGATGTGTCTGTCTATGACAGCTGGTGTCAGGGTGCAGTATATCTGTAAGAATGATGTGTCTGTCTATGACAGCTGGTGTCAGGGACCAGGGTGCAGTATATCTGTAAGAATGATTTGTCTGTCTATGACAGCTGGTGTCAGGGACCAGGGTGCAGTATATCTGTAAGAATGATTTGTCTGTCTATGACAGCTGGTGTCAGGGTGCAGTGTATCTGTAAGAATGATGTGTTTGTCTATGACAGCTGGTGTCAGGGTACAGTATATCTGTAAGAATGATGTGTTTATCTATGACAGCTGGTGTCAGGGTGCAGTATATCTGTAAGAATGATGTGTCTGTCTATGACAGCTGGTGTCAGGGTGCAGTATATCTGTAAGAATGATGTGTCTGTCTATGACAGCTGGTGTCATGGTGCAGTATATCTGTAAGAATGATTTATCTGTCTATGACAGCTGGTGTCAGGGTACAGTATATCTGTAAGAATGATTTGTCTGTCTATGACAGCTGGTGTCAGGGTACAGTATATCTGTAAGAATGATGTGTCTGTCTATGACAGCTGGTGTCAGGGTACAGTATATCTGTAAGAAAGATGTGTCTGTCTATGACAGCTGGTGTCAGGGTGCAGTATATCTGTAAGAATGATTTATCTGTCTATGACAGTTGGTGTCAGGGTGCAGTATACCTGTAAGAATGATTTGTCTGTCTATGACAGATGGTGTCAGGGTGCAGTATATCTGTAAGAAAGATTTGTCTGTCTATGACAGATGGTGTCAGGGTGCAGTATATCTGTAAGAATGATGTGTCTGTCTATGACAGATGGTGTCAGGGTGCAGTATATCTGTAAGAATGATTTGTCTGTCTATGACAGATGGTGTCAGGGTGCAGTATATCTGTAAGAATGATTTGTCTGTCTATGACAGATGGTGTCAGGGTGCAGTATATCTGTAAGAATGATTTGTCTGTCTATGACAGCTGGTGTCAGGGTGCAGTATATCTGTAAGAATGATGTGTCTGTCTATGACAGCTGGTGTCAGGGACCAGGGTACAGTATATCTGTAAGAATGATGTGTCTGTCTATGACAGCTGGTGTCAGGGTGCAGTATATCTGTAAGAATGATGTGTCTGTCTATGACAGCTGGTGTCAGGGTGCAGTATATCTGTAAGAATGATTTGTCTGTCTATGACAGCTGGTGTCAGGGGTGCAGTATATCTGTAAGAATGATTTGTCTGTCTATGACAGCTGGTGTCAGGGTGCAGTATATCTGTAAGAATGATTTGTCTGTCTATGACAGCTGGTGTCAGGGTGCAGTATATCTGTAAGAATGATTTGTCTGTCTATGACAGCTGGTGTCAGGGTGGCAGTATATCTGTAAGAATGATTTATTCTGTCTATGACAGCTGGTGTCAGGGTGCAGTATATCTGTAAGAATGATTTGTCTGTCTATGACAGCTGGTGTCAGGGTGCAGTATATCTGTAAGAATGATGTGTCTGTCTATGACAGCTGGTGTCAGGGTACAGTATATCTGTAAGAATGATGTGTCTGTCTATGACAGCTGGTGTCAGGGTGCAGTATATCTGTAAGAATGATGTGTCTGTCTATGGACAGCTGGTGTCAGGGTGCAGTATATCTGTAAGAATGATGTGTCTGTCTATGACAGCTGGTGTCCAGGGTGCAGTATATCTGTAAGAATGATGTGTTGTCTATGACAGCTGGTGTCAGGGGTGCAGTATATCTGTAAGAATGATGTGTCTGTCTATGACAGCTGGTGTCAGGGTGCAGTATATCTGTAAGAATGATGTGTCTGTCTATGACAGCTGTGTGTCCAGGGTGCAGTATATCTGTAAGAATGATGTGTCTGTCTATGACAGCTGGTGTCAGGGTGCAGTATATCTGTAAGAATGATGTAGTCCTGTCTATGACAGCTGGTGTCAGGGTGCAGTATATCTGTAAGAATGATGTGTCTGTCTATGACAGCTGGTGTCAGGGTGCAGTATATCTGTAAGAATGATGTGTCGTCTATGACAGCTGGTGTCAGGGTGCAGTATATCTGTAAGAATGATGTGTCTGTCTATGACAGCTGTGTCAGGGTGCAGTATATCTGTAAGAATGAGTGTATCTGTCTATGACAGCTGGTGTCAGGGTACAGTATATCTGTAAGAATGATGTGTCTGTCTATGACAGCTGGTGTCAGGGTGTCAGTATATCTGTAAGAATGATTTATCTGTCTATGACAGCTGGTGTCAGGGTACAGTATATCTGTAAGAATGATGTGTCTGTCTATGACAGCTGGTGTCAGGGTGCAGTATATCTGTAAGAATGATGTGTCTGTCTATGACAGCTGGTGTCAGGGTGCAGTATATCTGTAAGAATGATGTGTCTGTCTATGACAGCTGGTGTCAGGGTGACAGTATATCTGTAAGAATGATGTGTCTGTCTATGACAGCTGGTGTCAGGGTGCAGTATATCTGTAAGAATGATTTATCTGTCTATGACAGCTGGTGTCAGGGTGCAGTATATCTGTAAGAATGATGTGTCTGTCTATGACAGCTGGTGTCAGGGTACAGTATATCTGTAAGAATGATGTGTTTGTCTATGACAGCTGGTGTCAGGGTGCAGTATATCTGTAAGAATGATGTGTCTGTCTATGACAGCTGGTGTCAGGGTGCAGTATATCTGTAAGAGATGATATGTC
Organism: Cepaea nemoralis; assembly: GCA_014155875.1. NCBI lineage: Eukaryota > Metazoa > Mollusca > Gastropoda > Stylommatophora > Helicidae > Cepaea > Cepaea nemoralis. Next base: position 1,040,733 of record JACEFZ010022126.1, on the reverse strand, counting down.
TGTCTATGACAGCTGGTGTCAGGGTGCAGTATATCTGTAAGAATGATGTGTCTGTCTATGACAGCTGGTGTCAGGGTGCAGTATATCTGTAAGAATGATGTGTCTGTCTATGACAGCTGGTGTCAGGGTGCAGTATATCTGTAAGAATGATGTGTCTGTCTATGACAGCTGGTGTCAGGGTGCAGTATATCTGTAAGAATGATGTGTCTGTCTATGACAGCTGGTGTCAGGGTGCAGTATATCTGTAAGAATGATTTATCTGTCTATGACAGCTGGTGTCAGGGTGCAGTATATCTGTAAGAATGATGTGTCTGTCTATGACAGCTGGTGTCAGGGTACAGTATATCTGTAAGAATGATGTGTCTGTCTATGACAGCTGGTGTCAGGGTGCAGTATATCTGTAAGAATGATGTGTCTGTCTATGACAGCTGGTGTCAGGGTGCAGTATATCTGTAAGAATGATGTGTCTGTCTATGACAGCTGGTGTCAGGGTGCAGTATATCTGTAAGAATGATGTGTCTGTCTATGACAGCTGGTGTCAGGGTGCAGTATATCTGTAAGAATGATGTGTCTGTCTATGACAGCTGGTGTCAGGGTGCAGTATATCTGTAAGAATGATGTGTCTGTCTATGACAGCTGGTGTCAGGGTGCAGTATATCTGTAAGAATGATGTGTCTGTCTATGACAGCTGGTGTCAGGGTGCAGTATATCTGTAAGAATGATGTGTCTGTCTATGACAGCTGGTGTCAGGGTACAGTATATCTGTAAGAATGATGTGTCTGTCTATGACAGCTGGTGTCAGGGTACAGTATATCTGTAAGAATGATGTGTCTGTCTATGACAGCTGGTGTCAGGGTGCAGTATATCTGTAAGAATGATGTGTCTGTCTATGACAGCTGGTGTCAGGGTACAGTATATCTGTAAGAATGATGTGTCTGTCTATGACAGCTGGTGTCAGGGTGCAGTATATCTGTAAGAATGATGTGTCTGTCTATGACAGCTGGTGTCAGGGTGCAGTATATCTGTAAGAATGATTTGTCTGTCTATGACAGCTGGTGTCAGGGTGCAGTATATCTGTAAGAATGATGTGTCTGTCTATGACAGCTGGTGTCAGGGTGCAGTATATCTGTAAGAATGATTGTCTGTCTATGACAGCTGGTGTCAGGGTGCAGTATATCTGTAAGAATGATTGTCTGTCTATGACAGCTGGTGTCAGGGTGCAGTATATCTGTAAGAATGATTTATCTGTCTATGACAGCTGGTGTCAGGGACCAGGGTGCAGTATATCTGTAAGAAAGATTTATCTGTCTATGACAGCTGGTGTCAGGGTGCAGTATATCTGTAAGAATGATGTGTCTGTCTATGACAGCTGGTGTCAGGGTGCAGTATATCTGTAAGAATGATTGATCTGTCTATGACAGCTGGTGTCAGGGACCAGGGTGCAGTATATCTGTAAGAAAGATTGTCTGTCTATGACAGCTGGTGTCAGGGTGCAGTATATCTGTAAGAATGATTGTCTGTCTATGACAGCTGGTGTCAGGGTGCAGTATATCTGTAAGAATGATGTGTCTGTCTATGACAGCTGGTGTCAGGGTGCAGTATATCTGTAAGAATGATGTGTCTGTCTATGACAGCTGGTGTCAGGGTACAGTATATCTGTAAGAATGATTTGTCTGTCTATGACAGCTGGTGTCAGGGTGCAGTATATCTGTAAGAATGATTTGTCTGTCTATGACAGCTGGTGTCAGGGTGCAGTATATCTGTAAGAATGATGTGTCTGTCTATGACAGCTGGTGTCAGGGTGCAGTATATCTGTAAGAATGATGTGTCTGTCTATGACAGCTGGTGTCAGGGTGCAGTATATCTGTAAGAATGATGTGTCTGTCTATGACAGCTGGTGTCAGGGTGCAGTATATCTGTAAGAATGATTTGTCTGTCTATGACAGCTGGTGTCAGGGACCAGGGTGCAGTATATCTGTAAGAAAGATTTATCTGTCTATGACAGCTGGTGTCAGGGTGCAGTATATCTGTAAGAATGATTGTCTGTCTATGACAGCTGGTGTCAGGGTGCAGTATATCTGTAAGAATGATTTATCTGTCTATGACAGCTGGTGTCAGGGTGCAGTATATCTGTAAGAATGATGTGTTTGTCTATGACAGCTGGTGTCAGGGTGCAGTATATCTGTAAGAATGATGTGTCTGTCTATGACAGCTGGTGTCAGGGTGCAGTATATCTGTAAGAATGATTTGTCTGTCTATGACAGCTGGTGTCAGGGTGCAGTATATCTGTAAGAATGATGTGTCTGTCTATGACAGCTGGTGTCAGGGTGCAGTATATCTGTAAGAATGATGTGTCTGTCTATGACAGCTGGTGTCAGGGTGCAGTATATCTGTAAGAATGATGTGTCTGTCTATGACAGCTGGTGTCAGGGTGCAGTATATCTGTAAGAATGATGTGTCTGTCTATGACAGCTGGTGTCAGGGTGCAGTATATCTGTAAGAATGATGTGTCTGTCTATGACAGCTGGTGTCAGGGTGCAGTATATCTGTAAGAATGATTTGTCTGTCTATGACAGCTGGTGTCAGGGTGCAGTATATCTGTAAGAATGATGTGTCTGTCTATGACAGCTGGTGTCAGGGACCAGGGTGCAGTATATCTGTAAGAATGATGTGTCTGTCTATGACAGCTGGTGTCAGGGTGCAGTATATCTGTAAGAATGATGTGTCTGTCTATGACAGCTGGTGTCAGGGTGCAGTATATCTGTAAGAATGATGTGTCTGTCTATGACAGCTGGTGTCAGGGTGCAGTATATCTGTAAGAATGATGTGTCTGTCTATGACAGCTGGTGTCAGGGTGCAGTATATCTGTAAGAATGATGTGTCTGTCTATGACAGCTGGGGTCAGGGTGCAGTATATCTGTAAGAATGATGTGTCTGTCTATGACAGCTGGTGTCAGGGTACAGTATATCTGTAAGAATGATGTGTCTGTCTATGACAGCTGGTGTCAGGGTGCAGTATATCTGTAAGAATGATGTGTCTGTCTATGACAGCTGGTGTCAGGGTGCAGTATATCTGTAAGAATGATGTGTCTGTCTATGACAGCTGGTGTCAGGGACCAGGGTGCAGTATATCTGTAAGAATGATGTGTCTGTCTATGACAGCTGGTGTCAGGGTGCAGTATATCTGTAAGAATGATGTGTCTGTCTATGACAGCTGGTGTCAGGGTGCAGTATATCTGTAAGAATGATGTGTCTGTCTATGACAGCTGGTGTCAGGGTGCAGTATATCTGTAAGAATGATGTGTCTGTCTATGACAGCTGGTGTCAGGGTGCAGTATATCTGTAAGAATGATGTGTCTGTCTATGACAGCTGGTGTCAGGGTGCAGTATATCTGTAAGAATGATGTGTCTGTCTATGACAGCTGGTGTCAGGGTGCAGTATATCTGTAAGAATGATGTGTCTGTCTATGACAGCTGGTGTCAGGGTGCAGTATATCTGTAAGAATGATGTGTCTGTCTATGACAGCTGGTGTCAGGGGGTGCAGTATATCTGTAAGAATGATGTGTCTGTCTATGACAGCTGGTGTCAGGGTGCAGTATATCTGTAAGAATGATGTGTCTGTCTATGACAGCTGGTGTCAGGGTGCAGTATATCTGTAAGAATGATGTGTCTGTCTATGACAGCTGGTGTCAGGGTGCAGTATATCTGTAAGAATGATGTGTCTGTCTATGACAGCTGGTGTCAGGGTGCAGTATATCTGTAAGAATGATGTGTCTGTCTATGACAGCTGGTGTCAGGGACCAGGGTGCAGTATATCTGTAAGAATGATGTGTCTGTCTATGACAGCTGGTGTCAGGGTACAGTATATCTGTAAGAATGATGTGTCTGTCTATGACAGCTGGTGTCAGGGTGCAGTATATCTGTAAGAATGATGTGTCTGTCTATGACAGCTGGTGTCAGGGTGCAGTATATCTGTAAGAATGATGTGTCTGTCTATGACAGCTGGTGTCAGGGTGCAGTATATCTGTAAGAATGATGTGTCTGTCTATGACAGCTGGTGTCAGGGTGCAGTATATCTGTAAGAATGATGTGTCTGTCTATGACAGCTGGTGTCAGGGTGCAGTATATCTGTAAGAATGATGTGTCTGTCTATGACAGCTGGTGTCAGGGTGCAGTATATCTGTAAGAATGATGTGTCTGTCTATGACAGCTGGTGTCAGGGACCAGGGTGCAGTATATCTGTAAGAATGATTTGTCTGTCTATGACAGCTGGTGTCAGGGTACAGTATATCTGTAAGAATGATGTGTCTGTCTATGACAGCTGGTGTCAGGGTGCAGTATATCTGTAAGAATGATGTGTCTGTCTATGACAGCTGGTGTCAGGGTGCAGTATATCTGTAAGAATGATGTGTCTGTCTATGACAGCTGGTGTCAGGGTGCAGTATATCTGTAAGAATGATGTGTCTGTCTATGACAGCTGGTGTCAGGGTGCAGTATATCTGTAAGAATGATGTGTCTGTCTATGACAGCTGGTGTCAGGGTGCAGTATATCTGTAAGAATGATGTGTCTGTCTATGACAGCTGGTGTCAGGGTGCAGTATATCTGTAAGAATGATGTGTCTGTCTATGACAGCTGGTGTCAGGGTGCAGTATATCTGTAAGAATGATGTGTCTGTCTATGACAGCTGGTGTCAGGGTGCAGTATATCTGTAAGAATGATGTGTCTGTCTATGACAGCTGGTGTCAGGGTGCAGTATATCTGTAAGAATGATGTGTCTGTCTATGACAGCTGGTGTCAGGGTGCAGTATATCTGTAAGAATGATGTGTCTGTCTATGACAGCTGGTGTCAGGGTGCAGTATATCTGTAAGAATGATGTGTCTGTCTATGACAGCTGGTGTCAGGGTGCAGTATATCTGTAAGAATGATGTGTCTGTCTATGACAGCTGGTGTCAGGGTGCAGTATATCTGTAAGAATGATGTGTCTGTCTATGACAGCTGGTGTCAGGGTGCAGTATATCTGTAAGAATGATGTGTCTGTCTATGACAGCTGGTGTCAGGGTGCAGTATATCTGTAAGAATGATGTGTCTGTCTATGACAGCTGGTGTCAGGGTGCAGTATATCTGTAAGAATGATGTGTCTGTCTATGACAGCTGGTGTCAGGGTGCAGTATATCTGTAAGAATGATGTGTCTGTCTATGACAGCTGGTGTCAGGGTGCAGTATATCTGTAAGAATGATGTGTCTGTCTATGACAGCTGGTGTCAGGGTGCAGTATATCTGTAAGAATGATGTGTCTGTCTATGACAGCTGGTGTCAGGGTGCAGTATATCTGTAAGAATGATGTGTCTGTCTATGACAGCTGGTGTCAGGGTGCAGTATATCTGTAAGAATGATGTGTCTGTCTATGACAGCTGGTGTCAGGGTGCAGTATATCTGTAAGAATGATTTGTCTGTCTATGACAGCTGGTGTCAGGGTGCAGTATATCTGTAAGAATGATGTGTCTGTCTATGACAGCTGGTGTCAGGGTGCAGTATATCTGTAAGAATGATGTGTCTGTCTATGACAGCTGGTGTCAGGGTGCAGTATATCTGTAAGAATGATGTGTCTGTCTATGACAGCTGGTGTCAGGGTGCAGTATATCTGTAAGAATGATGTGTCTGTCTATGACAGCTGGTGTCAGGGTGCAGTATATCTGTAAGAATGATGTGTCTGTCTATGACAGCTGGTGTCAGGGTGCAGTATATCTGTAAGAATGATGTGTCTGTCTATGACAGCTGGTGTCAGGGTGCAGTATATCTGTAAGAATGATTTGTCTGTCTATGACAGCTGGTGTCAGGGTGCAGTATATCTGTAAGAATGATTTGTCTGTCTATGACAGCTGGTGTCAGGGTGCAGTATATCTGTAAGAATGATGTGTCTGTCTATGACAGCTGGTGTCAGGGTACAGTATATCTGTAAGAATGATGTGTCTGTCTATGACAGCTGGTGTCAGGGTGCAGTATATCTGTAAGAATGATTTGTCTGTCTATGACAGTTGGTGTCAGGGTGCAGTATACCTGTAAGAATGATTTGTCTGTCTATGACAGATGGTGTCAGGGTGCAGTATATCTGTAAGAAAGATTGTCTGTCTGTGTATGACAGCTGGTGTCAGGGTGCAGTATATCTGTAAGAATGATGTGTCTGTCTATGACAGCTGGTGTCAGGGTGCAGTATATCTGTAAGAATGATTTGTCTGTCTATGACAGCTGGTGTCAGGGTGCAGTATATCTGTAAGAATGATGTGTCTGTCTATGACAGCTGGTGTCAGCTGGTGTGCAGTATATCTGTAAGAATGATGTGTCTGTCTATGACAGCTGGTGTCAGGGTGCAGTATATCTGTAAGAATGATGTGTCTGTCTATGACAGCTGGTGTCAGGGTGCAGTATATCTGTAAGAATGATTGTCTGTCTATGACAGCTGGTGTCAGGGTGCAGTATATCTGTAAGAATGATGTGTCTGTCTATGACAGCTGGTGTCAGGGTGCAGTATATCTGTAAGAATGATGTGTCTGTCTATGACAGCTGGTGTCAGGGTGCAGTATATCTGTAAGAATGATGTGTCTGTCTATGACAGCTGGTGTCAGGGTGCAGTATATCTGTAAGAATGATGTGTCTGTCTATGACAGCTGGTGTCAGGGTGCAGTATATCTGTAAGAATGATGTGTCTGTCTATGACAGCTGGTGTCAGGGTGCAGTATATCTGTAAGAATGATGTGTCTGTCTATGACAGCTGGTGTCAGGGTGCAGTATATCTGTAAGAATGATGTGTCTGTCTATGACAGCTGGTGTCAGGGTGCAGTATATCTGTAAGAATGATGTGTCTGTCTATGACAGCTGGTGTCAGGGTGCAGTATATCTGTAAGAATGATGTGTCTGTCTATGACAGCTGGTGTCAGGGTGCAGTATATCTGTAAGAATGATGTGTCTGTCTATGACAGCTGGTGTCAGGGTGCAGTATATCTGTAAGAATGATGTGTCTGTCTATGACAGCTGGTGTCAGGGTGCAGTATATCTGTAAGAATGATGTGTCTGTCTATGACAGCTGGTGTCAGGGTGCAGTATATCTGTAAGAATGATGTGTCTGTCTATGACAGCTGGTGTCAGGGTGCAGTATATCTGTAAGAATGATGTGTCTGTCTATGACAGCTGGTGTCAGGGTGCAGTATATCTGTAAGAATGATGTGTCTGTCTATGACAGCTGGTGTCAGGGTGCAGTATATCTGTAAGAATGATGTGTCTGTCTATGACAGCTGGTGTCAGGGTGCAGTATATCTGTAAGAATGATGTGTCTGTCTATGACAGCTGGTGTCAGGGTGCAGTATATCTGTAAGAATGATGTGTCTGTCTATGACAGCTGGTGTCAGGGTGCAGTATATCTGTAAGAATGATGTGTCTGTCTATGACAGCTGGTGTCAGGGTGCAGTATATCTGTAAGAATGATGTGTCTGTCTATGACAGCTGGTGTCAGGGTGCAGTATATCTGTAAGAATGATGTGTCTGTCTATGACAGCTGGTGTCAGGGTGCAGTATATCTGTAAGAATGATGTGTCTGTCTATGACAGCTGGTGTCAGGGTGCAGTATATCTGTAAGAATGATGTGTCTGTCTATGACAGCTGGTGTCAGGGTGCAGTATATCTGTAAGAATGATGTGTCTGTCTATGACAGCTGGTGTCAGGGTGCAGTATATCTGTAAGAATGATGTGTCTGTCTATGACAGCTGGTGTCAGGGTGCAGTATATCTGTAAGAATGATGTGTCTGTCTATGACAGCTGGTGTCAGGGTGCAGTATATCTGTAAGAATGATGTGTCTGTCTATGACAGCTGGTGTCAGGGTGCAGTATATCTGTAAGAATGATGTGTCTGTCTATGACAGCTGGTGTCAGGGTGCAGTATATCTGTAAGAATGATGTGTCTGTCTATGACAGCTGGTGTCAGGGTGCAGTATATCTGTAAGAATGATGTGTCTGTCTATGACAGCTGGTGTCAGGGTGCAGTATATCTGTAAGAATGATGTGTCTGTCTATGACAGCTGGTGTCAGGGTGCAGTATATCTGTAAGAATGATGTGTCTGTCTATGACAGCTGGTGTCAGGGTGCAGTATATCTGTAAGAATGATGTGTCTGTCTATGACAGCTGGTGTCAGGGTGCAGTATATCTGTAAGAATGATGTGTCTGTCTATGACAGCTGGTGTCAGGGTGCAGTATATCTGTAAGAATGATGTGTCTGTCTATGACAGCTGGTGTCAGGGTGCAGTATATCTGTAAGAATGATGTGTCTGTCTATGACAGCTGGTGTCAGGGTGCAGTATATCTGTAAGAATGATGTGTCTGTCTATGACAGCTGGTGTCAGGGTGCAGTATATCTGTAAGAATGATGTGTCTGTCTATGACAGCTGGTGTCAGGGTGCAGTATATCTGTAAGAATGATGTGTCTGTCTATGACAGCTGGTGTCAGGGTGCAGTATATCTGTAAGAATGATGTGTCTGTCTATGACAGCTGGTGTCAGGGTGCAGTATATCTGTAAGAATGATGTGTCTGTCTATGACAGCTGGTGTCAGGGTGCAGTATATCTGTAAGAATGATGTGTCTGTCTATGACAGCTGGTGTCAGGGTGCAGTATATCTGTAAGAATGATGTGTCTGTCTATGACAGCTGGTGTCAGGGTGCAGTATATCTGTAAGAATGATGTGTCTGTCTATGACAGCTGGTGTCAGGGTGCAGTATATCTGTAAGAATGATGTGTCTGTCTATGACAGCTGGTGTCAGGGTGCAGTATATCTGTAAGAATGATGTGTCTGTCTATGACAGCTGGTGTCAGGGTGCAGTATATCTGTAAGAATGATGTGTCTGTCTATGACAGCTGGTGTCAGGGTGCAGTATATCTGTAAGAATGATGTGTCTGTCTATGACAGCTGGTGTCAGGGTGCAGTATATCTGTAAGAATGATGTGTCTGTCTATGACAGCTGGTGTCAGGGTGCAGTATATCTGTAAGAATGATGTGTCTGTCTATGACAGCTGGTGTCAGGGTGCAGTATATCTGTAAGAATGATGTGTCTGTCTATGACAGCTGGTGTCAGGGTGCAGTATATCTGTAAGAATGATGTGTCTGTCTATGACAGCTGGTGTCAGGGTGCAGTATATCTGTAAGAATGATGTGTCTGTCTATGACAGCTGGTGTCAGGGTGCAGTATATCTGTAAGAATGATGTGTCTGTCTATGACAGCTGGTGTCAGGGTGCAGTATATCTGTAAGAATGATGTGTCTGTCTATGACAGCTGGTGTCAGGGTGCAGTATATCTGTAAGAATGATGTGTCTGTCTATGACAGCTGGTGTCAGGGTGCAGTATATCTGTAAGAATGATGTGTCTGTCTATGACAGCTGGTGTCAGGGTGCAGTATATCTGTAAGAATGATGTGTCTGTCTATGACAGCTGGTGTCAGGGTGCAGTATATCTGTAAGAATGATGTGTCTGTCTATGACAGCTGGTGTCAGGGTGCAGTATATCTGTAAGAATGATGTGTCTGTCTATGACAGCTGGTGTCAGGGTGCAGTATATCTGTAAGAATGATGTGTCTGTCTATGACAGCTGGTGTCAGGGTGCAGTATATCTGTAAGAATGATGTGTCTGTCTATGACAGCTGGTGTCAGGGTGCAGTATATCTGTAAGAATGATGTGTCTGTCTATGACAGCTGGTGTCAGGGTGCAGTATATCTGTAAGAATGATGTGTCTGTCTATGACAGCTGGTGTCAGGGTGCAGTATATCTGTAAGAATGATGTGTCTGTCTATGACAGCTGGTGTCAGGGTGCAGTATATCTGTAAGAATGATGTGTCTGTCTATGACAGCTGGTGTCAGGGTGCAGTATATCTGTAAGAATGATGTGTCTGTCTATGACAGCTGGTGTCAGGGTGCAGTATATCTGTAAGAATGATGTGTCTGTCTATGACAGCTGGTGTCAGGGTGCAGTATATCTGTAAGAATGATGTGTCTGTCTATGACAGCTGGTGTCAGGGTGCAGTATATCTGTAAGAATGATGTGTCTGTCTATGACAGCTGGTGTCAGGGTGCAGTATATCTGTAAGAATGATGTGTCTGTCTATGACAGCTGGTGTCAGGGTGCAGTATATCTGTAAGAATGATGTGTCTGTCTATGACAGCTGGTGTCAGGGTGCAGTATATCTGTAAGAATGATGTGTCTGTCTATGACAGCTGGTGTCAGGGTGCAGTATATCTGTAAGAATGATGTGTCTGTCTATGACAGCTGGTGTCAGGGTGCAGTATATCTGTAAGAATGATGTGTCTGTCTATGACAGCTGGTGTCAGGGTGCAGTATATCTGTAAGAATGATGTGTCTGTCTATGACAGCTGGTGTCAGGGTGCAGTATATCTGTAAGAATGATGTGTCTGTCTATGACAGCTGGTGTCAGGGTGCAGTATATCTGTAAGAATGATGTGTCTGTCTATGACAGCTGGTGTCAGGGTGCAGTATATCTGTAAGAATGATGTGTCTGTCTATGACAGCTGGTGTCAGGGTGCAGTATATCTGTAAGAATGATGTGTCTGTCTATGACAGCTGGTGTCAGGGTGCAGTATATCTGTAAGAATGATGTGTCTGTCTATGACAGCTGGTGTCAGGGTGCAGTATATCTGTAAGAATGATGTGTCTGTCTATGACAGCTGGTGTCAGGGTGCAGTATATCTGTAAGAATGATGTGTCTGTCTATGACAGCTGGTGTCAGGGTGCAGTATATCTGTAAGAATGATGTGTCTGTCTATGACAGCTGGTGTCAGGGTGCAGTATATCTGTAAGAATGATGTGTCTGTCTATGACAGCTGGTGTCAGGGTGCAGTATATCTGTAAGAATGATGTGTCTGTCTATGACAGCTGGTGTCAGGGTGCAGTATATCTGTAAGAATGATGTGTCTGTCTATGACAGCTGGTGTCAGGGTGCAGTATATCTGTAAGAATGATGTGTCTGTCTATGACAGCTGGTGTCAGGGTGCAGTATATCTGTAAGAATGATGTGTCTGTCTATGACAGCTGGTGTCAGGGTGCAGTATATCTGTAAGAATGATGTGTCTGTCTATGACAGCTGGTGTCAGGGTGCAGTATATCTGTAAGAATGATGTGTCTGTCTATGACAGCTGGTGTCAGGGTGCAGTATATCTGTAAGAATGATGTGTCTGTCTATGACAGCTGGTGTCAGGGTGCAGTATATCTGTAAGAATGATGTGTCTGTCTATGACAGCTGGTGTCAGGGTGCAGTATATCTGTAAGAATGATGTGTCTGTCTATGACAGCTGGTGTCAGGGTGCAGTATATCTGTAAGAATGATGTGTCTGTCTATGACAGCTGGTGTCAGGGTGCAGTATATCTGTAAGAATGATGTGTCTGTCTATGACAGCTGGTGTCAGGGTGCAGTATATCTGTAAGAATGATGTGTCTGTCTATGACAGCTGGTGTCAGGGTGCAGTATATCTGTAAGAATGATGTGTCTGTCTATGACAGCTGGTGTCAGGGTGCAGTATATCTGTAAGAATGATGTGTCTGTCTATGACAGCTGGTGTCAGGGTGCAGTATATCTGTAAGAATGATGTGTCTGTCTATGACAGCTGGTGTCAGGGTGCAGTATATCTGTAAGAATGATGTGTCTGTCTATGACAGCTGGTGTCAGGGTGCAGTATATCTGTAAGAATGATGTGTCTGTCTATGACAGCTGGTGTCAGGGTGCAGTATATCTGTAAGAATGATGTGTCTGTCTATGACAGCTGGTGTCAGGGTGCAGTATATCTGTAAGAATGATGTGTCTGTCTATGACAGCTGGTGTCAGGGTGCAGTATATCTGTAAGAATGATGTGTCTGTCTATGACAGCTGGTGTCAGGGTGCAGTATATCTGTAAGAATGATGTGTCTGTCTATGACAGCTGGTGTCAGGGTGCAGTATATCTGTAAGAATGATGTGTCTGTCTATGACAGCTGGTGTCAGGGTGCAGTATATCTGTAAGAATGATGTGTCTGTCTATGACAGCTGGTGTCAGGGTGCAGTATATCTGTAAGAATGATGTGTCTGTCTATGACAGCTGGTGTCAGGGTGCAGTATATCTGTAAGAATGATGTGTCTGTCTATGACAGCTGGTGTCAGGGTGCAGTATATCTGTAAGAATGATGTGTCTGTCTATGACAGCTGGTGTCAGGGTGCAGTATATCTGTAAGAATGATGTGTCTGTCTATGACAGCTGGTGTCAGGGTGCAGTATATCTGTAAGAATGATGTGTCTGTCTATGACAGCTGGTGTCAGGGTGCAGTATATCTGTAAGAATGATGTGTCTGTCTATGACAGCTGGTGTCAGGGTGCAGTATATCTGTAAGAATGATGTGTCTGTCTATGACAGCTGGTGTCAGGGTGCAGTATATCTGTAAGAATGATGTGTCTGTCTATGACAGCTGGTGTCAGGGTGCAGTATATCTGTAAGAATGATGTGTCTGTCTATGACAGCTGGTGTCAGGGTGCAGTATATCTGTAAGAATGATGTGTCTGTCTATGACAGCTGGTGTCAGGGTGCAGTATATCTGTAAGAATGATGTGTCTGTCTATGACAGCTGGTGTCAGGGTGCAGTATATCTGTAAGAATGATGTGTCTGTCTATGACAGCTGGTGTCAGGGTGCAGTATATCTGTAAGAATGATGTGTCTGTCTATGACAGCTGGTGTCAGGGTGCAGTATATCTGTAAGAATGATGTGTCTGTCTATGACAGCTGGTGTCAGGGTGCAGTATATCTGTAAGAATGATGTGTCTGTCTATGACAGCTGGTGTCAGGGTGCAGTATATCTGTAAGAATGATGTGTCTGTCTATGACAGCTGGTGTCAGGGTGCAGTATATCTGTAAGAATGATGTGTCTGTCTATGACAGCTGGTGTCAGGGTGCAGTATATCTGTAAGAATGATGTGTCTGTCTATGACAGCTGGTGTCAGGGTGCAGTATATCTGTAAGAATGATGTGTCTGTCTATGACAGCTGGTGTCAGGGTGCAGTATATCTGTAAGAATGATGTGTCTGTCTATGACAGCTGGTGTCAGGGTGCAGTATATCTGTAAGAATGATGTGTCTGTCTATGACAGCTGGTGTCAGGGTGCAGTATATCTGTAAGAATGATGTGTCTGTCTATGACAGCTGGTGTCAGGGTGCAGTATATCTGTAAGAATGATGTGTCTGTCTATGACAGCTGGTGTCAGGGTGCAGTATATCTGTAAGAATGATGTGTCTGTCTATGACAGCTGGTGTCAGGGTGCAGTATATCTGTAAGAATGATGTGTCTGTCTATGACAGCTGGTGTCAGGGTGCAGTATATCTGTAAGAATGATGTGTCTGTCTATGACAGCTGGTGTCAGGGTGCAGTATATCTGTAAGAATGATGTGTCTGTCTATGACAGCTGGTGTCAGGGTGCAGTATATCTGTAAGAATGATGTGTCTGTCTATGACAGCTGGTGTCAGGGTGCAGTATATCTGTAAGAATGATGTGTCTGTCTATGACAGCTGGTGTCAGGGTGCAGTATATCTGTAAGAATGATGTGTCTGTCTATGACAGCTGGTGTCAGGGTGCAGTATATCTGTAAGAATGATGTGTCTGTCTATGACAGCTGGTGTCAGGGTGCAGTATATCTGTAAGAATGATGTGTCTGTCTATGACAGCTGGTGTCAGGGTGCAGTATATCTGTAAGAATGATGTGTCTGTCTATGACAGCTGGTGTCAGGGTGCAGTATATCTGTAAGAATGATGTGTCTGTCTATGACAGCTGGTGTCAGGGTGCAGTATATCTGTAAGAATGATGTGTCTGTCTATGACAGCTGGTGTCAGGGTGCAGTATATCTGTAAGAATGATGTGTCTGTCTATGACAGCTGGTGTCAGGGTGCAGTATATCTGTAAGAATGATGTGTCTGTCTATGACAGCTGGTGTCAGGGTGCAGTATATCTGTAAGAATGATGTGTCTGTCTATGACAGCTGGTGTCAGGGTGCAGTATATCTGTAAGAATGATGTGTCTGTCTATGACAGCTGGTGTCAGGGTGCAGTATATCTGTAAGAATGATGTGTCTGTCTATGACAGCTGGTGTCAGGGTGCAGTATATCTGTAAGAATGATGTGTCTGTCTATGACAGCTGGTGTCAGGGTGCAGTATATCTGTAAGAATGATGTGTCTGTCTATGACAGCTGGTGTCAGGGTGCAGTATATCTGTAAGAATGATGTGTCTGTCTATGACAGCTGGTGTCAGGGTGCAGTATATCTGTAAGAATGATGTGTCTGTCTATGACAGCTGGTGTCAGGGTGCAGTATATCTGTAAGAATGATGTGTCTGTCTATGACAGCTGGTGTCAGGGTGCAGTATATCTGTAAGAATGATGTGTCTGTCTATGACAGCTGGTGTCAGGGTGCAGTATATCTGTAAGAATGATGTGTCTGTCTATGACAGCTGGTGTCAGGGTGCAGTATATCTGTAAGAATGATGTGTCTGTCTATGACAGCTGGTGTCAGGGTGCAGTATATCTGTAAGAATGATGTGTCTGTCTATGACAGCTGGTGTCAGGGTGCAGTATATCTGTAAGAATGATGTGTCTGTCTATGACAGCTGGTGTCAGGGTGCAGTATATCTGTAAGAATGATGTGTCTGTCTATGACAGCTGGTGTCAGGGTGCAGTATATCTGTAAGAATGATGTGTCTGTCTATGACAGCTGGTGTCAGGGTGCAGTATATCTGTAAGAATGATGTGTCTGTCTATGACAGCTGGTGTCAGGGTGCAGTATATCTGTAAGAATGATGTGTCTGTCTATGACAGCTGGTGTCAGGGTGCAGTATATCTGTAAGAATGATGTGTCTGTCTATGACAGCTGGTGTCAGGGTGCAGTATATCTGTAAGAATGATGTGTCTGTCTATGACAGCTGGTGTCAGGGTGCAGTATATCTGTAAGAATGATGTGTCTGTCTATGACAGCTGGTGTCAGGGTGCAGTATATCTGTAAGAATGATGTGTCTGTCTATGACAGCTGGTGTCAGGGTGCAGTATATCTGTAAGAATGATGTGTCTGTCTATGACAGCTGGTGTCAGGGTGCAGTATATCTGTAAGAATGATGTGTCTGTCTATGACAGCTGGTGTCAGGGTGCAGTATATCTGTAAGAATGATGTGTCTGTCTATGACAGCTGGTGTCAGGGTGCAGTATATCTGTAAGAATGATGTGTCTGTCTATGACAGCTGGTGTCAGGGTGCAGTATATCTGTAAGAATGATGTGTCTGTCTATGACAGCTGGTGTCAGGGTGCAGTATATCTGTAAGAATGATGTGTCTGTCTATGACAGCTGGTGTCAGGGTGCAGTATATCTGTAAGAATGATGTGTCTGTCTATGACAGCTGGTGTCAGGGTGCAGTATATCTGTAAGAATGATGTGTCTGTCTATGACAGCTGGTGTCAGGGTGCAGTATATCTGTAAGAATGATGTGTCTGTCTATGACAGCTGGTGTCAGGGTGCAGTATATCTGTAAGAATGATGTGTCTGTCTATGACAGCTGGTGTCAGGGTGCAGTATATCTGTAAGAATGATGTGTCTGTCTATGACAGCTGGTGTCAGGGTGCAGTATATCTGTAAGAATGATGTGTCTGTCTATGACAGCTGGTGTCAGGGTGCAGTATATCTGTAAGAATGATGTGTCTGTCTATGACAGCTGGTGTCAGGGTGCAGTATATCTGTAAGAATGATGTGTCTGTCTATGACAGCTGGTGTCAGGGTGCAGTATATCTGTAAGAATGATGTGTCTGTCTATGACAGCTGGTGTCAGGGTGCAGTATATCTGTAAGAATGATGTGTCTGTCTATGACAGCTGGTGTCAGGGTGCAGTATATCTGTAAGAATGATGTGTCTGTCTATGACAGCTGGTGTCAGGGTGCAGTATATCTGTAAGAATGATGTGTCTGTCTATGACAGCTGGTGTCAGGGTGCAGTATATCTGTAAGAATGATGTGTCTGTCTATGACAGCTGGTGTCAGGGTGCAGTATATCTGTAAGAATGATGTGTCTGTCTATGACAGCTGGTGTCAGGGTGCAGTATATCTGTAAGAATGATGTGTCTGTCTATGACAGCTGGTGTCAGGGTGCAGTATATCTGTAAGAATGATGTGTCTGTCTATGACAGCTGGTGTCAGGGTGCAGTATATCTGTAAGAATGATGTGTCTGTCTATGACAGCTGGTGTCAGGGTGCAGTATATCTGTAAGAATGATGTGTCTGTCTATGACAGCTGGTGTCAGGGTGCAGTATATCTGTAAGAATGATGTGTCTGTCTATGACAGCTGGTGTCAGGGTGCAGTATATCTGTAAGAATGATGTGTCTGTCTATGACAGCTGGTGTCAGGGTGCAGTATATCTGTAAGAATGATGTGTCTGTCTATGACAGCTGGTGTCAGGGTGCAGTATATCTGTAAGAATGATGTGTCTGTCTATGACAGCTGGTGTCAGGGTGCAGTATATCTGTAAGAATGATGTGTCTGTCTATGACAGCTGGTGTCAGGGTGCAGTATATCTGTAAGAATGATGTGTCTGTCTATGACAGCTGGTGTCAGGGTGCAGTATATCTGTAAGAATGATGTGTCTGTCTATGACAGCTGGTGTCAGGGTGCAGTATATCTGTAAGAATGATGTGTCTGTCTATGACAGCTGGTGTCAGGGTGCAGTATATCTGTAAGAATGATGTGTCTGTCTATGACAGCTGGTGTCAGGGTGCAGTATATCTGTAAGAATGATGTGTCTGTCTATGACAGCTGGTGTCAGGGTGCAGTATATCTGTAAGAATGATTTGTCTGTCTATGACAGCTGGTGTCAGGGTGCAGTATATCTGTAAGAATGATGTGTCTGTCTATGACAGCTGGTGTCAGGGTGCAGTATATCTGTAAGAATGATGTGTCTGTCTATGACAGCTGGTGTCAGGGTGCAGTATATCTGTAAGAATGATGTGTCTGTCTATGACAGCTGGTGTCAGGGTGCAGTATATCTGTAAGAATGATGTGTCTGTCTATGACAGCTGGTGTCAGGGTGCAGTATATCTGTAAGAATGATGTGTCTGTCTATGACAGCTGGTGTCAGGGTGCAGTATATCTGTAAGAATGATGTGTCTGTCTATGACAGCTGGTGTCAGGGTGCAGTATATCTGTAAGAATGATGTGTCTGTCTATGACAGCTGGTGTCAGGGTGCAGTATATCTGTAAGAATGATGTGTCTGTCTATGACAGCTGGTGTCAGGGTGCAGTATATCTGTAAGAATGATGTGTCTGTCTATGACAGCTGGTGTCAGGGTGCAGTATATCTGTAAGAATGATGTGTCTGTCTATGACAGCTGGTGTCAGGGTGCAGTATATCTGTAAGAATGATGTGTCTGTCTATGACAGCTGGTGTCAGGGTGCAGTATATCTGTAAGAATGATGTGTCTGTCTATGACAGCTGGTGTCAGGGTGCAGTATATCTGTAAGAATGATGTGTCTGTCTATGACAGCTGGTGTCAGGGCAGGGTGCAGTATATCTGTAAGAATGATGTGTCTGTCTATGACAGCTGGTGTCAGGGTGCAGTATATCTGTAAGAATGATGTGTCTGTCTATGACAGCTGGTGTCAGGGTGCAGTATATCTGTAAGAATGATGTGTCTGTCTATGACAGCTGGTGTCAGGGTGCAGTATATCTGTAAGAATGATGTGTCTGTCTATGACAGCTGGTGTCAGGGTGCAGTATATCTGTAAGAATGATGTGTCTGTCTATGACAGCTGGTGTCAGGGTGCAGTATATCTGTAAGAATGATGTGTCTGTCTATGACAGCTGGTGTCAGGGTGCAGTATATCTGTAAGAATGATGTGTCTGTCTATGACAGCTGGTGTCAGGGTGCAGTATATCTGTAAGAATGATGTGTCTGTCTATGACAGCTGGTGTCAGGGTGCAGTATATCTGTAAGAATGATGTGTCTGTCTATGACAGCTGGTGTCAGGGTGCAGTATATCTGTAAGAATGATGTGTCTGTCTATGACAGCTGGTGTCAGGGTGCAGTATATCTGTAAGAATGATGTGTCTGTCTATGACAGCTGGTGTCAGGGTGCAGTATATCTGTAAGAATGATGTGTCTGTCTATGACAGCTGGTGTCAGGGTGCAGTATATCTGTAAGAATGATGTGTCTGTCTATGACAGCTGGTGTCAGGGTGCAGTATATCTGTAAGAATGATGTGTCTGTCTATGACAGCTGGTGTCAGGGTGCAGTATATCTGTAAGAATGATGTGTCTGTCTATGACAGCTGGTGTCAGGGTGCAGTATATCTGTAAGAATGATGTGTCTATGACAGCTGGTGTCAGGGTGCAGTATATCTGTAAGAATGATGTGTCTGTCTATGACAGCTGGTGTCAGGGTGCAGTATATCTGTAAGAA
Source organism: Cepaea nemoralis (assembly GCA_014155875.1). Taxonomy (NCBI): domain Eukaryota; kingdom Metazoa; phylum Mollusca; class Gastropoda; order Stylommatophora; family Helicidae; genus Cepaea; species Cepaea nemoralis. Next base: position 1,022,229 of record JACEFZ010022126.1, on the reverse strand, counting down.
TGATGTGTCTGTCTATGACAGCTGGTGTCAGGGTGCAGTATATCTGTAAGAATGATGTGTCTGTCTATGACAGCTGGTGTCAGGGTGCAGTATATCTGTAAGAATGATGTGTCTGTCTATGACAGCTGGTGTCAGGGTGCAGTATATCTGTAAGAATGATGTGTCTGTCTATGACAGCTGGTGTCAGGGTGCAGTATATCTGTAAGAATGATGTGTCTGTCTATGACAGCTGGTGTCAGGGTGCAGTATATCTGTAAGAATGATGTGTCTGTCTATGACAGCTGGTGTCAGGGTGCAGTATATCTGTAAGAATGATGTGTCTGTCTATGACAGCTGGTGTCAGGGTGCAGTATATCTGTAAGAATGATGTGTCTGTCTATGACAGCTGGTGTCAGGGTGCAGTATATCTGTAAGAATGATGTGTCTGTCTATGACAGCTGGTGTCAGGGTGCAGTATATCTGTAAGAATGATGTGTCTGTCTATGACAGCTGGTGTCAGGGTGCAGTATATCTGTAAGAATGATGTGTCTGTCTATGACAGCTGGTGTCAGGGTGCAGTATATCTGTAAGAATGATGTGTCTGTCTATGACAGCTGGTGTCAGGGTGCAGTATATCTGTAAGAATGATGTGTCTGTCTATGACAGCTGGTGTCAGGGTGCAGTATATCTGTAAGAATGATGTGTCTGTCTATGACAGCTGGTGTCAGGGTGCAGTATATCTGTAAGAATGATGTGTCTGTCTATGACAGCTGGTGTCAGGGTGCAGTATATCTGTAAGAATGATGTGTCTGTCTATGACAGCTGGTGTCAGGGTGCAGTATATCTGTAAGAATGATGTGTCTGTCTATGACAGCTGGTGTCAGGGTGCAGTATATCTGTAAGAATGATGTGTCTGTCTATGACAGCTGGTGTCAGGGTGCAGTATATCTGTAAGAATGATGTGTCTGTCTATGACAGCTGGTGTCAGGGTGCAGTATATCTGTAAGAATGATGTGTCTGTCTATGACAGCTGGTGTCAGGGTGCAGTATATCTGTAAGAATGATGTGTCTGTCTATGACAGCTGGTGTCAGGGTGCAGTATATCTGTAAGAATGATGTGTCTGTCTATGACAGCTGGTGTCAGGGTGCAGTATATCTGTAAGAATGATGTGTCTGTCTATGACAGCTGGTGTCAGGGTGCAGTATATCTGTAAGAATGATGTGTCTGTCTATGACAGCTGGTGTCAGGGTGCAGTATATCTGTAAGAATGATGTGTCTGTCTATGACAGCTGGTGTCAGGGTGCAGTATATCTGTAAGAATGATGTGTCTGTCTATGACAGCTGGTGTCAGGGTGCAGTATATCTGTAAGAATGATGTGTCTGTCTATGACAGCTGGTGTCAGGGTGCAGTATATCTGTAAGAATGATGTGTCTGTCTATGACAGCTGGTGTCAGGGTGCAGTATATCTGTAAGAATGATGTGTCTGTCTATGACAGCTGGTGTCAGGGTGCAGTATATCTGTAAGAATGATGTGTCTGTCTATGACAGCTGGTGTCAGGGTGCAGTATATCTGTAAGAATGATGTGTCTGTCTATGACAGCTGGTGTCAGGGTGCAGTATATCTGTAAGAATGATGTGTCTGTCTATGACAGCTGGTGTCAGGGTGCAGTATATCTGTAAGAATGATTGTCTGTCTATGACAGCTGGTGTCAGGGTGCAGTATATCTGTAAGAATGATGTGTCTGTCTATGACAGCTGGTGTCAGGGTGCAGTATATCTGTAAGAATGATGTGTCTGTCTATGACAGCTGGTGTCAGGGTGCAGTATATCTGTAAGAATGATGTGTCTGTCTATGACAGCTGGTGTCAGGGTGCAGTATATCTGTAAGAATGATGTGTCTGTCTATGACAGCTGGTGTCAGGGTGCAGTATATCTGTAAGAATGATGTGTCTGTCTATGACAGCTGGTGTCAGGGTGCAGTATATCTGTAAGAATGATGTGTCTGTCTATGACAGCTGGTGTCAGGGTGCAGTATATCTGTAAGAATGATTGTCTGTCTATGACAGCTGGTGTCAGGGTGCAGTATATCTGTAAGAATGATGTGTCTGTCTATGACAGCTGGTGTCAGGGTGCAGTATATCTGTAAGAATGATGTGTCTGTCTATGACAGCTGGTGTCAGGGTGCAGTATATCTGTAAGAATGATGTGTCTGTCTATGACAGCTGGTGTCAGGGTGCAGTATATCTGTAAGAATGATGTGTCTGTCTATGACAGCTGGTGTCAGGGTGCAGTATATCTGTAAGAATGATGTGTCTGTCTATGACAGCTGGTGTCAGGGTGCAGTATATCTGTAAGAATGATGTGTCTGTCTATGACAGCTGGTGTCAGGGTGCAGTATATCTGTAAGAATGATGTGTCTGTCTATGACAGCTGGTGTCAGGGTGCAGTATATCTGTAAGAATGATGTGTCTGTCTATGACAGCTGGTGTCAGGGTGCAGTATATCTGTAAGAATGATGTGTCTGTCTATGACAGCTGGTGTCAGGGTGCAGTATATCTGTAAGAATGATGTGTCTGTCTATGACAGCTGGTGTCAGGGTGCAGTATATCTGTAAGAATGATGTGTCTGTCTATGACAGCTGGTGTCAGGGTGCAGTATATCTGTAAGAATGATGTGTCTGTCTATGACAGCTGGTGTCAGGGTACAGTATATCTGTAAGAATGATTTGTCTGTCTATGACAGCTGGTGTCAGGGTGCAGTATATCTGTAAGAATGATTTGTCTGTCTATGACAGCTGGTGTCAGGGTACAGTATATCTGTAAGAATGATGTGTCTGTCTATGACAGCTGGTGTCAGGGTGCAGTCTATCTGTAAGAATGATTTGTCTGTCTATGACAGCTGGTGTCAGGTGGTACAGTATATCTGTAAGAATGATTTATCTGTCTATGGACAGCTGGTTGTCAGGGTTTATGCAGTATATCTGTAAGAATGATTTATCTGTCTATGACAGCTGGTGTCAGGGTACAGTATATCTGTAAGATGATTTATCTGTCTATGACAGCTGGTGTCAGGGTGCAGTATATCTGTAAGAATGATTTATCTGTCTATGACAGCTGGTGTCAGGGTGCAGTATATCTGTAAGAATGATGGTCTGTTCTATGACAGCTGGTGTCAGGGTACAGTATCATCTGTAAGAATGAATTTTATCTGTCTATGACAGCTGGTGTCAGGGTGCAGTAATCTGTAAGAATGATGTGTCTGTCTATGACAGCTGGTGTCAGGGTGCAGTATATCTGTAAGAATGATTGTATCTGTCTATGACAGCTGGTGTCAGGGTGCAGTATATCTGTTAAGAATGATGTGTCTGTCTATGACAGCTGGTGTCCAGGGTGCAGTATATCTGTAAGAATGATTTATCTGTCTATGACAGCTGGTGTCAGGTACAGTATATCTGTAAGAATGATGTGTCTGTCTATGACAGCTGGTTTCAGGGTGCAGGTATATCTGTAAGAATGATGTGTCTGTCTATGACAGCTGGTGTCAGGTGTGCAGTATATCTGTAAGAATGATTTGGTCTGTCTATGACAGCTGGTGTTTCAGGGTGCAGTATATCTGTAAGAATGATGTGTCTGTCTATGACAGCTGGTGTCAGGGTGCAGTATATCTGTAAGAATGATGTGTCTTGTCTATGACAGCTGGTGTCAGGGGTGCAGATATATCTGTAAGAATCGATGTGTCTGTCTATGACAGCTGGTTGTCAGGGTGCAGTATATCTGTAAGAATGATTTGTCTGTCTATGACAGCTGGTGTCAGGGTGCAGTATATCTGTAAGAATGATGTGTCTGTCTATGACAGCTGGTGTCAGGGTGCAGTATATCTGTAAGAATGATGTGTCTGTCTATGACAGCTGGTGTCAGGGTGCAGTATATCTGTAAGAATGATGTGTCTGTCTATGACAGCTGGTGTCAGGGTGCAGTATATCTGTAAGAATGATGTGTCTGTCTATGACAGCTGGTGTCAGGGTGCAGTATATCTGTAAGAATGATGTGTCTGTCTATGACAGCTGGTGTCAGGGTGCAGTATATCTGTAAGAATGATGTGTCTGTCTATGACAGCTGGTGTCAGGGTGCAGTATATCTGTAAGAATGATGTGTCTGTCTATGACAGCTGGTGTCAGGGTGCAGTATATCTGTAAGAATGATGTGTCTGTCTATGACAGCTGGTGTCAGGGTGCAGTATATCTGTAAGAATGATTTGTCTGTCTATGACAGCTGGTGTCAGGGTGCAGTATATCTGTAAGAATGATGTGTCTGTCTATGACAGCTGGTGTCAGGGTGCAGTATATCTGTAAGAATGATGTGTCTGTCTATGACAGCTGGTGTCAGGGTGCAGTATATCTGTAAGAATGATTTATCTGTCTATGACAAGCTGGTGTCAGGGTGCAGTATATCTGTAAGAATGATGTGTCTGTCTATGACAGCGGTTGTCAGGGTGCAGTATATCTGTAAGAATGATTTATCTGTCTATGACAGCTGGTGTCAGGGTGCAGTATATCTGTAAGAATGATGTGTCTGTCTATGACAGCTGGTGTCAGGGTGCAGTATATCTGTAAGAATGATGTGTCTGTCTATGACAGCTGGTGTCAGGGTGCAGTATATCTGTAAGAATGATGTGTCTGTCTATGACAGCTGGTGTCAGGGTGCAGTATATCTGTAAGAATGATTTATCTGTCTATGACAGCTGGTGTCAGGGTACAGTATATCTGTAAGAATGATGTGTCTGTCTATGACAGCTAGGTGTCAGGGTGCACGTATATCTGTAAGAATGATGTGTCTGTCTATGACAGCTGGTTGTCAGGGTGCAGTATATCTGTAAGAAGATGATGTGTCTGTCTATGACAGCTGGTTAGTCAGGGTGCAGTATATCTGTAAGAATGATGTGTCTGTCTATGACAGCTGGTGTCAGGGTGCAGTATATATGTAAGAATGATTTATCTGTCTATGACAGCTGGTGTCAGGGTACAGTATATCTGTAAGAATGATGTGTCTGTCTATGACAGCTGGTGTCAGGGTGCAGTATATCTGTAAGAATGATTTGTCTGTCTATGACAGCTGGTGTCAGGGTGCAGTATATCTGTAAGAAAGATTTGTCTGTCTATGACAGCTGGTGTCAGGGTGCAGTATATCTGTAAGAATGATTTATCTGTCTATGACAGCTGGTGTCAGGGTGCAGTATATCTGTAAGAATGATGTGTCTGTCTATGACAGCTGGTGTCAGGGTGCAATATATCTGTAAGAATGATTTATCTGTCTATGACAGCTGGTGTCAGGGTGCAGTATATCTGTAAGAATGATGTGTCTGTCTATGACAGCTGGTGTCAGGGTGCAGTATATCTGTAAGAATGATGTGTCTGTCTATGACAGCTGGTGTCAGGGTGCAGTATATCTGTAAGAATGATGTGTCTGTCTATGACAGCTGGTGTCAGGGTGCAGTATATCTGTAAGAATGATTTATCTGTCTATGACAGCTGGTGTCAGGGTGCAGTATATCTGTAAGAATGATGTGTCTGTTTATGACAGCTGGTGTCAGGGTACAGTATATCTGTAAGAATGGTGTGTCTGTCTATGACAGCTGGTGTCAGGGTGCAGTATATCTGTAAGAATGATGTGTCTGCCGCTTACAATTATAGTGTGAGTACTGTGAATAACGACTAGGTCTCTGATAACATATATAAAATACATATATAAAATACATGAATACATATGTACAATACATACATAAAATACATGAATACATATGTACAATTCATACATAAAATACATGAATACATATATAAATTACACACATAAAATACATGAATACATATAAAAATACATACATAAAATACATGAATACATATATAAAATACAAACATAAAATACATGAATACATACATAAAATACATACATAAAATACATGAATACATATATAAAATACATACATAAAATACTTGAATACATATATTATATATAATATATATCTATATATATATATATTATATATATATATATATATATATATATATATATATATCTCCATCCATTGGCACCTTGCCGTCTTGACAGACGATAGTTTGTTTCAAAAAGGCATGATAACTTTTACCCATGGCGGTAGCGAATGTGGCTGATAAGGCCAATTCACGCTGTAAATGTTCATTCACAGTGGGTGCATGTGAACACGTGGTTATTTCCACCATCATGCACCATCTTACATCTCACACGCTCGGTGTGTGACTTATCTGCAATAAATTTTCCCTTTATCTTTATTCCATTTCTGATATTTGCCCTCCATGCAACACGTTCAGCGGCGACTTGCACCCAATGTGCATTATCAATGCCTGTATCAATCATGTCCCGCTTACACACATCTTTGTATCGTAGTAGAGGCCGACCCTGAGATCTTCTACCCATCTGTAATTCACCAAAAAAGATGTCCTTTGGTATTCTACCATCATCCATCCTCCTAAGATGTCCTATCCATCTAAGTCTACGAAGACTGAGCATGGAATAAACCGTCACACAACCTGATCTTTCCAATACTTCAGTATTTGTGATTTTGTCTTGCCACTTAATACCAAGAATTCTTCGCAGACACCGCATATGAAAGCTGTTTAAACGTTTCTCTTGGTGTGAGTAAGTTGTCCAGGTTTCACTGCCATAAAGAAGAGTACTAAGGACACAGGCTTGATAGACAAGGACTTTTGTTTTGGCAGTAAGCTTCGTGTTCTCCCAGACTCTTTTTCTTAACCTGTTCATTGTTGTTGCTGCCTTACCAATCCGAATGTTGATTTCCTGATCTAGGGATAATTTGCTATTTACCACTGATCCTAGATATGTAAAATGGTCTACCATCTCTAGTTCGGCGTCGTCAATAAAGACTGATGGTACCCCATGTGCACCTTGTGACATAATCTGTGTCTTCTTTTTGCTAATTGTTAAACCAAATTCAGAACAAGCATTGGAGAATGCAGATAGTAGACATTGCAATTCTTCCTCAGAGTGGGTCGTAACTGCAGCATCATCTGCAAAAAGCAACTCTCTGATCAGTACCCTCCTAATTTTGGTCTTGGCCTTCAATCTCTGAGCATTGTAGAGGCCGCCATCTGAGCGTGAGTGAATGTATATACCACCATCCTGATCACGAAAGGCATATTTCAGTAGAAGTGAAAAGTATATTCCAAAGAGGGTGGGAGCTAGTAGATTTCAAACTCTTCAGAAGTTGCACCATCAAACTTGATTATACCCTTCATGCCTGTGTGGAACGATTCCACAATGGACAGAAGAGTTGGTGGGCAGCCAATCTTCTTTAGTGCCTTGAACAGACCCTCACGACTGACCAAATCAAATGCCTTTGTGAGATCGATGAAGGCAATAAACAGTAGTTGATTCTGTTCACGGCATTTTTCTTGCATTTGTCGCAATGAGAATATCATATCAATGGTAGACCGGTTCTGTTGAAAGCCACACTGTGATTCGGGGTAGACTTGATCTCCTAGGACTTGAAGTCCGCGCAGAACAATTCTGGCAAATACTTTTCCAACAATACATAGAAGTGAGATACCCCTATAGTTGTTGCAGTCGCTCCGATCACCCTTGTTCTTGTACAGTGTTATGATGCTTGAATCTTTGAAATCCTGTGGGACTTGTCCTTCTCACCAGCATAGCTCTATTAGCTGGTGGATTTGTAGAGTGAGTGTGTCTTGCCCACTCCTGATAACCTCTATTGGAATCCCATCCTTACCTGCAGCCTTGCCAGATGCAAGTTCATTTATAGCACACTTAACTTCTGTTATGGTGGGAAGTGTGTCGAGGTAGTCAAGAGTTGGTAGGGCCTCTATGGCGTTGAGGGCATCATCCGCTAGTTTGGTCTCACTTGAGTAAAGCTCCAAATAGTGCTCTACCCATCTGCTTTTTCTTATCAGTGATGATTTCTCCAGTCAAGGTTTTCAATGGTGCACTTCTTTTGATCATTGGACCACAGGCTTACTTTATTCCTTCATACATGCTTCTGATGTTTCGCTTATCACTTGCGATTTGAATGGACTCACATAACTTGATCCAATAATCATTTGCACACTGCCTGGCAGCTTTTTGCACATCCTTCCTAGCTTGCTTTAGGTCACTCTGAGTGTTACACACATTGGTCTTTCCTTGTTTCTTAAGAGAGCTATCTTCTTCTTATCAGTCAAGGGCTGCAGAGTCTCGCTGTTTGCCGCAATCCAGTCCTGCCTCTGATGATCCACAGTGCCGTAAACCCCTACGGCAGTTTTATAAAGAGTTTCCGTTGACCCCACTTTTCATTTACTGTACAATTTTCTATAATGCTCGCCCGGGTGATGTGATTATCTACACAGATGGTTTGGTGTTGAGAGGTAGTAGAAGTGCCTGGGGGTTCTTGGCAAAGGCTAATGGTCGACAGTTTGGTGCAGGAAAGCCTGGCATATGATACCACAACATCTAGCTTAAGAATGGAGGTGGAGGCGGTCAGTGCAGCTTTCCGCTGGATGGAGAATATGATACACACACACATCGTGATTGTAACTGACTCAGAAAGCATGCTGAGTAGAGTGAGGACAGGCAAGCTTCGTGCAGAGTGGCTTGCTTCGCTTTGGAAGTCACGGGTGGCAAGCATCGTCTGGATCTTTTCTCCGGAGCATGCGGGTGTGCTGGGGAATGAACAGGCAGACAGACTGGCTGGCTCTGCAAAACTTGGTGGAGTATTGATGCATTATAAGGCAGGCGTGGTTGCGACCTTGTGGGAGCACGTATACACTTCAGAGGAGCAAATCGATCACCATGGTCTGGCAAGAATGCGACAGCGAGGAGTGACGAGGGGATCTGGCCGATGCTCAACGCTTAGAGGAAAGGCGAGACGCACATATAATCAGATTGCTACTGGTACTATTGGGATTGGAACTCTTCGCTGGCTTCTGAGGATGGGGATGAAGCGCTTACGGGAATGCCCCGAATGCTGTGATGCCGGTTCCTAAATCAATCAATCAATCATGTACAATTTTCTGGTGTATCAGTGAAAGAGTCTTCAAGCTGCTGTTGAAAATGAAAGCACTTTTCAGGATCATGAGTGTTAATAATATTAATCCTGGGGCTAGATGTGTGTTTAGCTGTGTAGATTCTCTTTGGTCTCAGTCTAACCCTTGCAACAACCAAAGAATGATCCGTATCACAGAATCACAGTCAGCATTGTGGTAACTTCGAGTCAATGATATATGGTTCAGATGTTGTCTCCATGTGATGATGAAGTCCAGCTGGTGCCAATGGCCGGATCTTGGATGTTTCCATGTGACCTTATGCAGCTCTTTTGTTTTAAATGGTTGTAATACAACTGTTGTGAGTTTGTAATACATAGGTCATTTCTGGTGCAATGCTCCAGCAGCCTTTGCCCATTTTCATTCATGCGACCGATGTTGTATTTTCCAAGGCACACTAGCCATGAACTCGAGTCCTTGCCCACACGAGCATTGAAATCACCGAGCATATAAATGTAGTCAGATTTTGGAACTGCCTTGATCACGGAGTCTAACTCCTCTTAGAACGAATCCTTCACATCATCAGAGAAATCAAGTGTTGGTGCATATGCAGTAATAATGGTGGCAAAACCACAAGTGGTTGCCAAGCGCAGGGATAATAGTCTTTCATTTCCTCCTGTTGGAATTTCAATCATTCCCAGTAGCGAATTCTTCACTGCAAAGCCCACACCGTTTTTCTGCCTGCCCTCTACCCTTCCAAAACAAAAGGTGTAATTGTTTTCCCTGAGTGAACCTTCCTCAGCAATATCAATGTTAAGACGATTGAGTTCGGCATCAATCACAGCTGTTTTTCTCACATCGTCAATATTTGTCAAGTCAGTGGAAAATCCTGGACACATGGTTCTCATGTTCCAGGTTGCAAGCCGTAGCTTGAGGTTTCTATTTTTCTTTTTATTAGTACCTGGTGCATTGGTTTTACAGCCTGCGATTCAGATTATGTATTAGCCCCAAGCACCCATTGAAGCAGGCAGGCTGTGGCGGATCAGCATCCAACTGGCCGGGGGCTGCCCAGCTTGAGGCGGGCGGTAGCTGATCAGTGACACCTGTAAGTGTTTCCCACCGTCAGAGGCAACGCGTGGCGCCCCATGTCTACACCAATTGACAAAGACTTATAACCCGTAACAGTTGCCTCTCGCTTTGATTCAGAGACCGGTTAAGACCAGGGATGGAGTTATTGCCTATCCATAGCACAAATCAATCAATCAATCATGTGCCATGCCGGAAAGCGTGGGCGGTCATGACTCGCCATTTCACTCGATCACCAGTGTCGTGGATCAGCTCAGTGTTCCTGTCTCGTCCATGCCATGTGGCCAAGCCTGGGCTAAAATGTAGAGATCATGTGTTGCCCATGCAGCATGATCCCTCTCTCGGCCTGCCTAGTTCACTCCAGAGGAAAGGTAACACCTCTACATCTGGAACAAGACAAACTGCAGAAGCTGCCGGATCAGCAAAGCAATGCTCTAACTGTCCGCATGTCGGAGCTTCGATCCTAGACCAACCGCCAACCAAGGCTTAGGGCCTGGTTTACCCTGCCATGACATTTTGTCTTTAGCATGCATTTCCTCACACCAGGGTAAGGCTTGTACCCTCCCAATTGCGCTCTTCCGCCCGAAGCCATTGGCACAATGTGGGGTGTCGGGTTTGGTAAGCGCCGCCCAACGTTCGGCGCTAACAGAAAGCAGGTAGTACCGTCTACTGTCATACGGTAGCTTAGTCATATATATATATATATAATACACACATAAAATACATGAATACATATATAAAATACACACAAAAAATACATGAATACTTATATAAAAAAACATACATAAAATACATGTGTGATGAAGTCTCCAGCTTCCCCATCATCTTTTGCTTAAATTGGGGAAGAATCCTTGTAAACCCCTTATGTAATTATAGAAGAATTTAATTGCGTTTTTATTCCTATATATCTATGTATAGATAGTCCATGGCTATAGCATAAATCTACTGCTAATTGACGGTATTAGTTTAATATGAAATAATACGTAATAGTAGGATTGGGGGAGAGGCTGAATTTACAAAGCCAAATCTACAAATTTGGCTACGACTATTGCACAATTTGGTCGGATAAAGGAAAGGAAACGAACTCCCTGGCACGACCACTTCCGGTCAGGAGAAAAATACTAAAATCGTTCTTTCGCAATCTAGACGTCGGTGCAAAAACATCTGCTAGTCGCTAGGCTCTATAAAATACTTATAAAGTGTTAAGAGTTTTATCTTTGGCACGTATTACGGCCATAAATATATTTACAATATATTAGAGAGATACCTAGAGCAAAGTTTTTGTACCTGACAAGTTCGGTCAGTAGATTAGAAGGGTAAGGAATAGTTATGTGTATCAATATAATATATTGCCGTGTGCGCCCGAGATTTCCGTGTGTAGTTAAAAGTTGGAAACCGCCGATAATAGGTTATTTTACCTAAATATTAACCATAATAATTATTTTACCGACTAAACTCGATCGCGTATATTATACTTCGTACAGGTAGTTTACTAAGCACACAGGGAAAAGGGTAAAACATAACTGTGTAGAAAATTACCTTTACATGAGGTTTAGAGAGGTGTACACGATGTGAGATAGTTGTAAACTTGATAAAGTCGGATAGAACCCAATTTTCGATTAGTCCGTATAGCAGTAGACTAGGCCATACTAATCGAGCAGTTAGTTTAGGAAATAACATGAGGCCGTTTATAGTGGTGATATTTCAAGGATGTGATAGGATTGCGAATACTTAGAGATAATAATGAATATTTCGATGCCGTGAAAATAAGAAATGTTACTAAACACGTACGAATGTCAAATACTAGCGTGGTAGATCCTAGGCATGTTCGTTAATTCTTATCGGTGATTTCTCACCAATTCGCAGTCCTGTTCTTGTCTGCCACTCCATTAACTTTCAGCCTATCTTATTCTGTTATGATAATTTCATAAATTGTGTGTATTTTAAAATATACGTTATATAGAATCATTATTAATTATATGCTAGAAATATAGCTTCAGAATTTGAACATAAATATCTATAAAATGTAATCTGTTTAATAGATTCTATATGTATCTACCTCTAGATTACTTTGTAATTATTGTATTTTAATAATATAATTATGATATGCATTATATGATGATATGTTTAATTATTACTGAATAATTATTATATTCACTTGTAAGGAAACATAGAATGATTTTATTTAGCTGTTTTCCTTAAGTCAGCGATTTTCTAATTATCCTAGGATAGGGACTTATAGGGAGCAGGGACAGATAGCTCATGCTATTTTGTTTCTGAAAATTTTATGAGATGTAATCGGCCATCAGGAACAATCCATGGCCGATGCTTACCGATGTCTCGACAGAAGAGTCAACTGCTCTCGCTGTATATATTTCACAGATTTGACACCTTCAGCGCCAAGCTTTAGATGCGCCAACCTGTGTGACTCTTTGAGTAACATCACGTACCACCATCTCACTTATGCCTACTAACTAGGGTTTACACGCACTGTGTAAGCCGGAGAACCAGAAGATAAGTGGCCAAACTTACCGTTGGCCACCACCACCTTTTACATGCAAATAATACCAGCTTTGTCAGGCCATGTCAATGATTAAAATGCAACGTTGTTAGTTCTTAAATTTTACACCCACTAGTTGTTACCTTACTTAGTACCCTTAGTCATAGTAGAGTGAGAAGTTACGAAAGTTTGTCTCTGTTATATATTTTACTCTGTCTGTCTCCGTGTCGGTGAGAGGGATTAGAGTTGGGGGCTCGAGCTTTGTTTTATTTCAGGCAACGTAGCTAGACAACCTTGGCAGACTGTCTGTATCAAACCAGTATAGTTGTACGCCATTCCTGTCTGCCTGAACACTGTCAGAAGATTAGACTTGTTCTGGGACCTTTATTCCGCCTAGAATTACGAGCTATTCAGTCTTGTCTTCTCCAGTGACCTATTTTTCTATTCGTAGAAAGTCTATCCACAGCACTTTGATAGATTCCTTATCATCGTAGCTGACACTACGCTACAACATGAATACATATATATAATACACACATAAAATACATGAATACATATATAAAATACATGAATAAATATATAAAATACATATATAATATGCATAAATACATGAATACATAACATAAAATACATGAATACATATATAAAATACATGAATGCATATATAAAATACATGAATACATATATAAAATACATGAATACATATATAAAATACACACATAAAATACATGAATACATATATAAAATAAACACATAAAATACATGAATACACATATAAAATACATACATAAAATACATACAAGCCTGGACACGGTGTTCCGTCTGCTACCATGGCTGGGTTTGGACAAAAGTATTCACGACCTCTGTTGAGATTGTTCAGAAAATGCTGACAGTTCTTGCTGATACCAGATCTTTGTTTACAGATCTGCACACCCATTCACGTGTAAGCCATCACCAGATCTATCTACACAGACATGTACACCCATTCACATGTAACTATCACCAGATCTATCTACACAGACCTGCACAACCATTCACATGTAACCCATTACCGTATCTATCTACATAGACCTACACAACCATTCACATGTAACCCATTACCGTATCTATCTACACAGACCTGTACACCCATTCACATGTAATCCATCACAGGATCTACACAGACCTGTACACCCATTCACATGTAACCCATCACCAGATCTATCTACACAGACCTGTACACCCATTCACATGTAACCCATCACCAGATCTATCTACACAGACCTGTACACCCATTCACATGTAATCCATCACCAGATCTATCTACACAGACCTGTACACCCATTCACATGTAATCGATCACCAGATCTATCTACACAGACCTGTACACCCATTCACATGTAATTCCATCACCAGATCTATCTACACAGGCCTGCACACCTATTCACGTGTAACCCATCACCATCACACAGATACACTTATACATATCCACAAACACTCACACACATACACATCAATATATGTCTGCAGACATCCACACACCTATACATATCCACAGACACCCACACACTTATACATATCCACAGACACCCACATACATATCTATACATATCCACAGACCTATACGTAAATAAATATCCTTAGACATCCACACACACACACATGTATGCATAAATATAGATCCACAGCATGTTTGTATATCCTACATTATGTTTTTCAGTGTGTTTGTGTTTCCTACAGTATGTTATCATAGTGTGTTTATATATCCTACAGTATGTTTGTGTATCTTACAGTGTGTTTGTGTATCCTCCAGTGTTTATGTATGGTACAGTATTTGTGTATCATCCAGTATGTATGTATCCTACAGTGTTTGTGTATCCTCGAATGTTATGTATCCTAGTGCCTGTGTATCCTCCAGTGTTTGTGTATCCTCCAGTGTTTATGTATCCTAGTGTTTGTGTACCCTCCAATGTTTGTGTAAACTCCAGTGTTTGTGTATCCTCCAGCGTTTATGTATCCTAGTGTTTGTGTATCCCCCAATGTCTGCGTATACTTCAGTGTTTGTGTATCTTCCAGTGTTTAAGTATTCTCCAGTGTTTATGTATCCTCCAGTGTTTATGGTACAGAATTTATGTATCATCCAGTATGTATGTATCCTACAGTGTTTGTATATCCTCGAGTGTTATGTATCCTAGTGTCTGTGTATCCTCCAGTGTTTGTGTATCCTCCAGTGTTTGTGTATCTTCCAGTGTTTAAGTATCCTCCAGTATTTATGTATCCTAGTAATTGTGTATCCTACAGTGTTTGTGTATCCTATAGTGTTTGTTTAGGAGGAGCGGCTGGCCGAGTGGCTAGAATACAGGACTCTCATTCGGGAAACCCGGGTTCGAATCCCTCGGTAAGGTGTGGGATTTTTTTTGTCGGAGGAAAAAGAAAATCCTAACCTGCACAGTTCACGGCGACTGCACTAGCCATGCGGCCTTAATTCCTCAGGCTCAAAGACCCCTCTGCCATACACCGCAAGGTATTATGTTGGCAGTAAATGACAGTGTTTGTGTATCATACAGTGTTTGTGTATCCTCCAGTGTTTGAGTATCCTATAGTGTTTGTGTATCCTACAGTATGTTTGCCATAGTGTGTTATTGTATCCTCCAGTGTTTGTGTATCCTACAATGTTTTTGTGTATCAGTGTTTGTCTATCCTACAGTAGGTTTACCAGTGTATTTGTTTATCATACTGTGTTTGTATATTCTACAATATGTATATCATAGTCTTTGTGTATCCTACAGTATGTTTATTGTAGTTTGTATATCATAATGTGTCGGTTTACCATTGTGTTTGGGTATAATAGTGTATCTGTGTATGCGAACGTTTTTTGTATCAGACTGTTTTGTGTATCATACCGTGTGCTTGTGTATATATATATATATATATATATATATATATATATATATATATATATATATATATATATATATATATATATATATATGAGTATCAAACAGTGTGTTTGTGTATCATACAATATGTTTATGTATCATACAGTGTATTTGTCTATGATACAGTACGCTTGTGTAAAGTGTGTTTGTGTATAATAGTGTGTTTGTGAATCCTACAGTATGTTTGAGCATCATATAATGCGTTTGTGTATCACACAGTGTATTTGTGTACCCACTGTGCGGTTTGTATCCTAGAGTGTGCCAGTGTGTGTGTGTATCAACAGTGTTTATATATCCTACAGCGTGTTTATATATCCTAGTGTGTTTGTATGTCTTACAGTGTGATTATATATTCTATGGTGTGTTTGTGTATCCTACAGAGTTTTTATATGTTGTTTGTCCATCAAGAATGATGATGACCATTCATTTCATCCAGTGGGGTTGAAAGTATGGAGCCGTGACTTCTAAGATGGCTGATAAGGCCTATTTTGGCTCGAAATGTTCTTTGACAATGTGGGCAAAAAATGCTTGACGTTTCTGGAGGAGGATTTTCTGCAGTAGTTTTACTGTTCTGTCTTTTCTTCACAGCTCTTGCAGTCCTGGTTGCCTCACAAGTGACTGCACCCTTGCGTAATGATGCACGCCACGAATTTCGGTCTCTGGCTGCAGTCTCCCAGGTGTCATGATGAATTCCAAAAGCATTCAGTGAGATTTTCAGAGTGTCTTTAAAGCGTTTCCTCTGTCCGCCTTGGGAGCGTTTACCACAACGCAACTCGCCGTAAAAATTCGTTTAGGGAGCCTATGATCTGGCATGCGAGTCAAGTGACCAGCCCAGCGAATCTGATTCTTCATTAGTAGAGTGTGGATACTGGGCATGGACTGCTCTTTCTAGGACTTCAGTGTCTGAGATCTTTTCTTGCCATTTAATCTTCAGTAACTCCCTAAGGCAGACTTTGTGGAAGTGGTTTAATTTCCTAGCGTGTCGCTGATAAACAGTCCAGGTTTCACAAGCATATAGCTGTGTGGATAATATAACTTCTTTGTAGACTTTCAGCTTTGTTTGCAGGCTTATTCCAGTTCTGTCCCATACATTCTTGTACAGTCTGCCAAAGGCCGCACTGGCCTTGGAGATTCTTGCATTCACTTCGTCATCATATATCCTACAGTGTGTTTGGGTATTTACAATGTGTTTGTGTATCTAACATTGTTTTGTGTATCTTACAATGTGTTTGTGTATCTTACAATGTGTTTTTGTACCTGACAATGTGTTTTTGTACCTGACAATGTGTTTGTGTATCTAACATTGTTTTGTGTATCTTACAATGTGTTTGTGTATCTTACAATGTGTTTTTGTACCTGACAATGTGTTTGTGTATCCTACAGCGTGTTTAGGTATCTTACAGTGTGTTTATGTATCTTACAGTTTTTTTTGTATCTTACTATATGTTTGTGTATATTAGTGTGATTGTGTATCCTATATGTGTGTGTATCTCAAGTAGTCCAGCTTGTGTGTGTGTGTATGGATACATGCAGTAGCTGGACTGAGAACACTCTGCAGGCTTGCCGCTCAGACGTGCGTGCGTGTGTGTGTGTGTATATGGATACGAGCAGTAGCTGGACTGAGAGCACTCCGCGGGCTCGCCGCTCAGACACGGTGTGTTGGCTGGGGCCATGTGACAGTTCTTGCAGCACGGATAGTTAGTGTCACTGAAATTACACAAACCATTCAATATGTGAATATCTGGTTTTATTCCAGCTTAACATCAACAACTACAGGTTTCCCTGTGATGAAGACTAACTACAGATGTATCAATGATAACAACTTAAGGTCAAACACTATAGGTCTATCTGTGACAACATCAACAACTACAGATCTATCTATGATAACATCAACAACTACAGGTTTCCCTGTGATGAAGGCAACCACAGGTCTATCTCTTTCATTCATTGGCACCTTGCCGTCTTGACAGACGATAGTTTGTGCTTTAAAAAGGCATAACTTTTAACTATGGCGGTAGCGAGTGTGACTGATAAGGCCAATTTGCGCTGTAAATGTCCGTTCACAGTGGGTGCATGTGAACACGTGGTCATTTCCACCATCATGCACCATCTTACGTCTCAAACGCTTGGTGTGTGACTTTTCTGCAATAATTTTCTCCTTTGACTTTATTCCATTTCTGATATTTGCCCTCCATGCAACACGTTCAGCGGCGACTTGCTCCCAATGTGCATTATCAATGCCTGTATCAATCATGTCCCGCTTACACACATCTTTGTATCGTAGTAGAGGCCGACCCTGAGATCTCTTACCCATCTGTAATTCACCAAAAAAGATATCCTTTGGTATTCTACCATCATCCATCCTCCTAAGATGTCCTATCCATCTAAGTCTACGAAGACTGAGCATGGAATAAACTGTCACACAACCTGATCTTTCCAATACTTCAGTATTTGTGATTTTGTCTTGCCACTTAATACCAAGAATTCTTCGCAGACACCGCATATGAAAGCTGTTTAAGTTGTTCTCTTGGTGTGAGTAAGTTGTCCAGGTTTCACTGCCATAGAGAAGAGTACTAAGGACACAGGCTTGATAGACAAGGACTTTTGTTTTGGCAGTAAGCTTCCTGTTCTCCCAGACTCTTTTTCTTAACCTGTTCATTGTTGTTGCTGCCTTACCAATCCGGATGTTGATTTCCTGATCTAGGGATAATTTGCTATTTACCACTGATCCTAGATATGTAAAATGGTCTACTATCTCTAGTTTGGTGTCGTCAATAAAGATTGATGGTACCCCATGTGCACCTTGTGACATAATCTGTGTCTTCTTTTTGCTAATTGTTAAACCAAATTCAGAACAAGCATTGGAGAATGCAGATAGTAGACATTGCAATTCTTCCTCAGAGTGGGTCGTAACTGCAGCATCATCTGCAAAAAGCAACTCTCTGATCAGTACCCTCCTAATTTTGGTCTTAGCCTTCAATCTCTGAGCATTGTAGAGGCCGCCATCTGAGCGTGAGTGAATGTATATACCACCATCCTGATCATGAAATGCATATTTCAGTAGAAGTGAAAAGTATATTCCAAAGAGGGTGGGAGCTAGTACACAACCTTGCTTAACTCCACTCTTGATTTCAAATTCTTCAGAAGTTGCACCATCAAACTTGATTATACCCTTCATGCCTGTGTGGAACGATTCCACAATGGACAGAAGAGTTGGTGGGCAGCCAATCTTCTTTAGTGCCTTGAACAGACCCTCACGACTGACCAAATCAAATGCCTTTGTGAGGTCGATGAAGGCAATAAACAGTGGTTGATTCTGTTCACGGCATTTTTCTTGCATTTGTCGCAATGAGAATATCATATCAGTGGTAGACCGGTTCTGTCGAAAGCCACACTGTGATTCGGGGTAGACTTGATCTCCTAGGACTTGAAGTCTGCGCAGAACAATTCTGGCAAATACTTTTCCAACAATACACAGAAGTGAGATACCCCTATAGTTGTTGCAGTCGCTCCGATCGCCCTTGTTCTTGTACAGTGTTATGATGCTTGAATCTTTGAAATCCTGTGGGACTTGTCCTTCACGCCAGCATAGCTCTATTAGCTGGTGGATCTGTATAGTGAGTGTGTCTTGCCCACTCCTGATAACCTCTATTGGAATCCCATCCTTACCTGGAGCCTTGCCAGATGCAAGTTCATTTATAGCACACTTAACTTCTGTTATGGTGGGAAGTGTGTCCAGGTGGTCAAGAGTTGGTAGAGCCTCTATGGCGTTGAGGGCATCATCCGCTAGTTTGGTCTCACTTGAGTAAAGCTCCAAATAGTGCTCTACTCATCTGTCCATCTGCTGTTTCTTATCAGTGATGATTTCTCCAGTCAAGGTTTTCAATGGTGCACTTCTTTTGATCACTGGACCGCAGGCTTTCTTTATTCCTTCATACATGCTTCTTATGTCTCCCTTATCACTTGCGATTGAATGGACTCACATAACTTGATCCAATAATCATTTGCACACTGCCTGGCAGCCTTTTGCACATCCTTCCTAGCTTGCCTAAGCTCACTCAGAGTGTTACGCGTTGGTCTTTCCTTGTTTCTTAAGAGAGCTTTCTTCTCTTATCAATCAAGGGCTGCAGAGTCTCGCTGTTGGCCGCAAACCAGTCCTGCCTCTTATGATCCACAGTGCCGTAAACCCCTACGGCAGTTTTATAAAGAGTTTCCTTAATTTGACCCCACTTTTCATTTACTGTACAATTTTCTGGTGTATCAGTGAAAGCGTCTTCAAGTTGCTGTTGAAACTGAAAGCACTTTTCAGGATCATGAGTGTTAATAATATTAATCCTGAGGCTAGATTTGTGTTTAGCTGTGTAGATTCTCTTTGGTCTCAGTCTAACCCTTGCAACAACCAAAGAATGATCCGTATCACAGTCAGCACTGTGGTACAGGTCTGACCTGTAGTTGTTGATGTTATCACAGATAGACAGGTCTAGATAGATAGACAGGTCTATCTATGATAACATCAACAACTACACGTCCATCAATGACAACAACATAACAACAACTACAGGTCTATCTGTGATAACATCAACAACTACAGGTCTATCTATGATAACATCAACAACTACAGGTTTATCTGTGATAACATCAACAACTACAGGTCTATCTATGATAACATCAACAACTACAGGTCTACCTGTGACAACATCAACAACTACAGGTCTATCTGTGATAACATCAACAACTACAGTTCTATCTATGATAACATCAACAACTACAGGTCTATCTGTGATAACATCAACAACTACAGGTCTACCTGTGACAACATCAACAACTACAGGTCTATCTGTGATAACATCAACAACTACAGGTCTATCTGTGATAACATCAACAACTACAGGTCTACCTGTGATAACATCAACAACTACAGGTCTACCTGTGATAACATCAACAACTACAGGTCTACCTGTGATAACATCAATAACTACAGGTCTACCTGTGATAACATCAACAACTACAGGTCTACCTGTGATAACATCAACAACTACAGGTCTACCTGTGATAACATCAACAACTACAGGTCTATCTGTGATAACATCAACAACTACAGGTCTATCTGTGATAACATCAACAACTACAGGTCTATCTGTGATAACATCAACAACTACAGGTCTATCTGTGATAACATCAACAACTACAGGTCTATCTGTGATAACATCAACAACTACAGGTCTATCTGTGATAACATCAACAACTACAGGTCTATCTGTGATAACATCAACAACTACAGGTCTATCTGTGATAACATCAACAACTACAGGTCTA
Organism: Cepaea nemoralis; assembly: GCA_014155875.1. Lineage (NCBI taxonomy): Eukaryota > Metazoa > Mollusca > Gastropoda > Stylommatophora > Helicidae > Cepaea > Cepaea nemoralis. The sequence continues at coordinate 1,001,403 of JACEFZ010022126.1, read as the reverse complement.
TCTATGATAACATCAACAACTACAGGTCTATCTATGATAACATCAACAACTACAGGTCTATCTATGATAACATCATCAACTACAGGTCTATCTGTGATAACATCAACAACTACAGGTCTATCTGTGATAACATCAACAACTACAGGTCTATCTGTGATAACATCAACAACTACAGGTTTATCTGTGATAACATCAACAACTACAGGTTTATCTGTGATAACATCAACAACTACAGGTCTATCTGTGATAACATCAACAACTACAGGTTTATCTGTGATAACATCAACAACTACAGGTCTATTTGTGATAGCATCAACAACTCCAGGTCTATATGTGACAACATCAACAACTACAGGTCTATAAATGATAACATCAACAACTACAGGTCTATCTGTGACAGCATCAACAACTACAGGTCTATCTGTGACAACATCAATAACTACAGGTCTATCTGTGATAACATCAACAACTACAGGTCTATCTGTGACAACATCCACAACTACAGGTCTTTCAATTGTGGTATGTCATCACAATCGACATCCCTGCACATCGAGAATTCCCATGTGCTCAGTCCTCCGATGCAGCAGTCATCCCTGGTTATTTCTACTGACTGTTGCCACGAGGAGGTGGTTGTAATGTCTCTGCTCTCACCCTGGAAGACGGCACTGATGTGCTTGACCAGGCTTCATTCCCAATTTGTGTAATCAGTATAGTGCCAGAGACTTTTCAGTATTTGCCAACTGAGTTTGTACTGCAATGACGATATCGGGCCTGTCTATGCTTCTTCCTGCCTGTATTGGTGCATTGTTTGCCAGCTGGTCTGTGTGTACAGTGCCCTATAGATCGACATGTCCCGGGTGTGTGTATCCAAGTTGGCAATGTGAGGCATGATTCGAATGCTGTCTACACATTCAGCACCGAGACTACCATTGACATTTTCTGCAGCATGTTCTTGGAGCGAAACAAAAGTGTATACGGACATGTAGAATGGGCAAAAGGAACATGAAATAGTTGTTGGAAACACCTGGTTTAAACAGGATGCTACAAGATTATGGACATGGAGAAGTCCAGACAGCAGGATTAAAAACCAGATAGATTACATCCTAATTAGCAGAAGGTTTTGAAATGCGTTAACAGTCGTAAAATCAGTCACCAATGCAGACTGTTACAGTGATCACAGATTAATAACAGGCACGTTGATTGTAAAATTAAAGAAAGTCAAGTATACAACAGGAAACCCTAAACATGATTTGTACAAATTGTAAACTGACAAAGAAATACAAGATAATTTTAACGTAGAAGTAATGAATAAATCTGATATATTGTCTGATCTAGAGATCCTATTTCAAGATGTGGATGATCAATAGGGAATGTTGAAGAATTCAATCAGTTGTTCTGCAGAAAAAACGATTCCAAAATTAAAGAAAGTGGGTCGTCAGACATGGATGACTGAAGAAATTCTACAACTAATGGAAAGAAGAAGACACAACAAAAATAATTCTGCCAAATATGAAGAAATTCATAGAAAAGTTAGAATATTATGTAAGGAGGCAAAAGAAGTATGGTTTTAAAAAACTGCATAGAAATTGAAAAACAACACAACAGTAAACATACCAAACAAATGCACAAAAGAGAATTCAGGAGCTTACTAATCAAAGAACACATACATCAGCAGGCTGCCTAAAGACAAAAGTTGGAAACATAATAGAAAAAGATCAGATTTTACATGTAAGGTCAGATTATGTGAAAAACCTTTATGATGATAACAGAGAAGAACAGTATAATATTCAAAATAATAATGAAGGATCATCAATTTTGAAGATGGAGGTTCAGAATGCTCTTAACCATGTGAAAACTGGCAAGCTGCCATACAACAAGCTGCCATAATTGATAATGAAGTAGATCAATATCAGCCTATTAAGAGAGGTGTGAGGCAGGGATGTGTAATGTCTCCAGATCTTTGTTCCCTGTACAGTGAAAATATTTTCAGAATCAATCAATCAATCAATCATGTGCCATGCCGGAAAGCGTGAGCAGTCATGACTCGCCATTTCACTCGAACACCAGAGTCATGGATCAGCTCAGTGTTCCTGTCTACATTTCTGCAGCCATCAGATGTTTTTCAGCTTGACTGCTCATTGTCCAAGTTTCACATAAAACCAGAAGAACAGGCTCTATGTAGCACCTCAACACACTTTTACTCATTTCAAGTGACATCTTTTTATTGGTCAGTATATTTTTCATCTTGCTAAAGGCTACTTTCGCCATGTTCTAATCTCTTCAAGGCATCTTCATTTTCAGAAATATAGAAGATATGGAAGGAATCAACATTGGGGGACGGTCAACCAAGATAAGACAGAATATATGGTAATTTCAAGAGAAGGAACGGCTAAACACTCTGGCCACATACAAATAGACAATATGACCATTAAAAGAACGGAAACATACAAATACCTGGGTACAATCTTCAACTGCTCCAACATAATAAGGGAAGAAATAAAAGCTAGAATCAACTCTGGAAATAAGATATACTATGCACTACAACATCTGCTAAAATCAAATGCGCTATCTCGGAACACCAAGATCACAATATACAAAACACTGATTAGACCAGTTGTGCTGTATGGCTCTGAAACCTGGAGTACAACGAAAGGAGACGAATCCTTGTTACAAACATTTGAGAACAAAGTCTTAAGACACATCTTTGGACCCAGTTGGGATACACAAAGTGGAGAGTGGAAAAAAAGAAGCAACAAAGACATTTATGATCTGTTTAAGTCCCCGCTAATCACTGGTATCATGAAGGCTAATAGACTACAATGGCTGGGGCATATAAAAAGAATGGAAGATAATAGGGAAACAAAACTCGCTTAAACTCAGGAAATAAATGACTGTAGACCCCGGGGTAGACCAAGAAGACGGTTGAGAGATAATATATATACAGACCTACAAGCACTTGGAATCAACGACTGACAAGAGAAGGTCCACCAGAGAGACGAATGGAGACGGATTGTATCTGCAGCAAAGAAACTCAATGGCTCAGAATGCTGAAGAAGAAGAAGAAGAAGAAGAAGAAGAAGAAGAAGAAGAAGAAGAAGAAGAAGAAGAAGAAGAAGAAGAAGAAGAAGAAGAAGAAGAAGAAGAAGAAGAAGAAGAAGAAGAAGAAGAAGAAGAAGATTATGGTCGTCAATGGGAAGGAAGAAATACCACAATGTAATATACAAGTAAATGGACATATTCTTAAACAAGTGAATTGGTACAGCTATCTCGGAACAGTCATAACATCTGATGGGTTGAAGAACCTTGAAGAGATTAAAACAATAATTGCAAGATGAAAAACATACTGACAAATAAAAAGATATAAATTGAAACCAGAAAAAGAGTGTTGAAGTGCTACATAGAACCTGTACTTTTGTATGGATGTGAAGCGTGGACAATGTGCAGACAAGCTGAAAAACATCTGATGGCTGTAGAAATGTGGTTTCTGAGGAAAATGCAAAGAATACCATGGACAGACAGAAAAACCAATGAACAAGTCCAAGAAACACATGAAGATCGTAAACTGATTAGAAACATTAGACGTAGACAGTAAAAGATGTTTGGGCATGTTATGAGAAGAAATGAATTGGAGAACTTGGTGATGAATGGCAAGATTGAAGGGAAGAGACCAGGGGGAAGACCGAGAAGTAAATACCTGGATGACTTGGCCACGTAGCATGGTCAAGACAGAAACACTGAGCTGATTCACGAGTCTGGTGATGGAATGAGATGGTAGAACATGACCGCCCATGCTTATCGGTATGGCACATGATGAATGGATGGATAAATGGTTCTAGGAGTCTGGTATGGTGATCACATGTGTGGCTTCTTGTCCTGCTGTCCAGGCCAGTGCTCTGGATGGTAGTGGTCATCTCCACTGTTGGGATGGATGGATGTAGTTGTCAGGTATGCGTCACTTTCCTCTGTGGCCATTGTCCCAAGCCTGTGTGCTGTGTATGCACATGCTGACCTTGGTCTGTGCTTGACCGACCCATCTGTGTAGATGATGATGTCATCTGGATGCCAGTGTTGTTTGACCAGTTCCTTGACCTCAGGGTCGACAGATGCGGGCGAGTCAGGCAGAATAAACATGATATAGGCAGACATGACGCTGAAACAGACAGAGCTGACAGTTGGGAAATACTGACAGATGCAGGCAAGTCAGGCAGAATAAACATGATATAGGCAGACATGACGCTGAAACAGACAGAGCTGACAGTTGGGAAATACTGACAGATGCGGGCGAGTCAGGCAGAAAAAACATGATATAGGCAGACATGACAGCTGAATCAGACAGAGCTGACAGTTGGGAAATACTGACAGAGGCTGATCAACCCACCTGCATGTGGCATTTCCTTTCAACATGCAAGAACTGTTACAACACGGGTCAGCATTCAACATTCCCGGGGAGCCAGCATCACAGACCTCGTTGTCTTCTACAGCCCCGTTGCCACAGAAACGAGCAGCTACTGACCTGGCTGAGTAACACCACAGCAATGATTTTAACCAACAGTGTAATAACACGCGTATACCTGATATCAATTACCACAGGCGTATAATCATAAACATGTATTCACACGAGTACACCTGATATCAATTACCACAGGCGTATAATCATAAACATGTATTCACACAAGTACACCTGATATCAGTTACCACAGGCATATAATCATAAACATGTATTCACACAAGTACACCTGATATCAGTTACCACAGGCATATAATCATAAACATGTATTCACACAAGTACACCTGATATCAGTTACCACAGGCGTATAATCATAAACATGTATTCACACAAGTACACCTGATATCAGTTACCACAGGCGTATAATCATAAACATGTATTCACACAAGTACACCTGATATCAGTTACCACAGGCATATAATCATAAACATGTATTCACACAAGTACACCTGATATCAGTTACCACAGGCGTATAATCATAAACATGTATTCACACAAGTACACCTGATATCAGTTACTACAGGCGTATAATCATAAACATGTATTCACACAAGTACACCTGATATCAGTTACTACAGGCGTATAATCATAAACATGTATTCACACAAGTACACCTGATATCAGTTACTACAGGCGTATAATCATAAACATGTATTCACACAAGTACACCTGATATCAGTTACCACAGGCATATAATCATAAACATGTATTCACACAAGTACACCTGATATCAGTTACCACAGGCATATAATCATAAACATGTATTCACACAAGTACACCTGATATCAGTTACCACAGGCGTATAATCATAAACATGTATTCACACAAGTACACCTGATATCAGTTACCACAGGCGTATAATCATAAACATGTATTCACACAAGTACACCTGATATCAGTTACTACAGGCATATAATCATAAACATGTATTCACACAAGTACACCTGATATCAATTACCACAGGCATATAATCATAAACATGTATTCACACAAGTACACCTGATATCAGTTACCACAGGCATATAATCATAAACATGTATTCACACAAGTACACCTGATATCAGTTACCACAGGCGTATAATCATAAACATGTATTCACACGTGTACACCTGATATCAATTACCACAGGCATATAATCATAAACATGTATTCACACAAGTACACCTGATATCAGTTACTACAGGCATATAATCATAAACATGTATTCACACAAGTACACCTGATATCAGTTACCACAGGCGTATAATCATAAACATGTATTCACACGAGTACACCTGATATCAGTTACCACAGGCGTATAATCATAAACATGTATTCACACAAGTACACCTGATATCAGTTACCACAGGCATATAATCATAAACATGTATTCACACAAGTACACCTGATATCAGTTACCACAGGCGTATAATCATAAACATGTATTCACACGTGTACACCTGATATCAATTACCACAGGCATATAATCATAAACATGTATTCACACAAGTACACCTGATATCAGTTACTACAGGCATATAATCATAAACATGTATTCACACAAGTACACCTGATATCAGTTACCACAGGCGTATAATCATAAACATGTATTCACACGAGTACACCTGATATCAGTTACCACAGGCGTATAATCATAAACATGTATTCACACAAGTACACCTGATATCAGTTACCACAGGCATATAATCATAAACATGTATTCACACAAGTACACCTGATATCAGTTACTACAGGCGTATAATCATAAACATGTATTCACACAAGTACACCTGATATCAGTTACCACAGGCGTATAATCATAAACATGTATTCACACAAGTACACCTGATATCAGTTACTACAGGCGTATAATCATAAACATGTATTCACACAAGTACACCTGATATCAGTTACCACAGGCGTATAATCATAACATGTATTCCACACAAGTACACCTGATATCAGTTACCACAGGCGTATAATCATAAACATGTATTCACACAAGTACACCTGATATCAGTTACTACAGGCGTATAATCATAAACATGTATTCACACAAGTACACCTGATATCAGTTACTACAGGCTCTGCTTGGTAACGGCTGTCTTTCACACTGGCAGATGTCATACAGGGATGTCAGGCTCTACTTGGTAACGGCTGTCTTTCACACTGGCAGATGTCATACAGGGATGTCAGGCTCTGCTTGGTAACGGCTGTCTTTCACACTGGCAGATGTCATACAGGGATGTCAGGCTCTGCTTGGTAACGGCTGTCTTTCACACTGGCAGATGTCATACAGGGATGTCAGGCTCTACTTGGTAATTATGTCTTTCACACTGGCAGATGTCATACAGGGATGTCAGGCTCTACTTGGTAATGACTGTCTTTCACACTGGCAGATGTCATACAGGGATTCAGGCTCTACTTGGTAATGACTGTCTTTCACACTGGCAGATGTCATACAGGGATGTCAGGCTCTGCTTGGTAACGGCTGTCTTTCACACTGGCAGATGTCATACAGGGATGTCAGGCTCTACTTGGTAACGGCTGTCTTTCACACTGGCAGATGTCATACAGGGATGTCAGGCTCTACTTGGTAACGGCTGTCTTTCACACTGGCAGATGTCATACAGGGATGTCAGGCTCTACTTGGTAATGACTGTCTTTCACACTGGCAGATGTCATACAGGGATGTCAGGCTCTACTTGGTAATGACTGTCTTTCACACTGGCAGATGTCATACAGGGATGTCAGGCTCTACTTGGTAATTATGTCTTTCACACTGGCAGATGTCATACAGTGATGTCAGGCTCTACTTGGTAATGACTGTCTTTCACACTGGCAGATGTCATACAGGGATGTCAGGCTCTACTTGGTAATTATGTCTTTCACACTGGCAGATGTCATACAGGGATGTCAGGCTCTACTTGGTAATTATGTCTTTCACACTGGCAGATGTCATACATGGATGTCAGGCTCTACTTGGTAATGACTGTCTTTCACACTGGCAGATGTCATACAGGGATGTCAGGCTCTACTTGGTAATTATGTCTTTCACACTGGCAGATGTCATACAGAGATGTCAGGCTCTACTTGGTAATTATGTCTTTCACACTGGCAGATGTCATACAGGGATGTCAGGCTCTACTTGGTAATGACTGTCTTTCACACTGGCAGATGTCATACAGGGATGTCAGGCTCTACTTGGTAATGACTGTCTTTCACACTGGCAGATGTCATACAGGGATGTCAGGCTCTACTTGGTAATTATGTCTTTCACACTGGCAGATGTCATACATGGATGTCAGGCTCTACTTGGTAATTATGTCTTTCACACTGGCAGATGTCATACATGGATGTCAGGCTCTACTTGGTAATTATGTCTTTCACACTGGCAGATGTCATACAGGGATGTCAGGCTCTACTTGGTAATGACTGTCTTTCACACTGGCAGATGTCATACAGGGATGTCAGGCTCTACTTGGTAATGACTGTCTTTCACACTGGCAGATGTCATACAGGGATGTCAGGCTCTACTTGTAATTATGTCTTTCACACTGGCAGATGTCATACATGGATGTCAGGCTCTACTTGGTAATTATGTCTTTCACACTGGCAGATGTCATACATGGATGTCAGGCTCTACTTGGTAATTATGTCTTTCACACTGGCAGATGTCATACATGGATGTCAGGCTCTACTTGGTAATTATGTCTTTCACACTGGCAGATGTCATACAGGGATGTCAGGCTCTACTTGGTAATTATGTCTTTCACACTGGCAGATGTCATACAGGGATGTCATGCTCTACTTGGTAATGACTGTCTTTCACACTGGCAGATGTCATACAGGGATGTCAGGCTCTACTTGGTAATTATGTCTTTCACACTGGCAGATGTCATACAGGGATGTCAGGCTCTACTTGGTAATTATGTCTTTCACACTGGCAGATGTCATACAGGGATGTCAGGCTCTACTTGGTAATTATGTCTTTCACACTGGCAGATGTCATACAGGGATGTCAGGCTCTACTTGGTAATGACTGTCTTTCACACTGGCAGATGTCATACAGGGATGTCAGGCTCTACTTGGTAATGACTGTCTTTCACACTGGCAGATGTCATACAGGGATGTCAGGCTCTACTTGGTAACGACTGTCTTTCACACTGGCAGATGTCATACAGGGATGTCAGGCTCTACTTGGTAATGACTGTCTTTCACACTGGCAGATGTCATACAGGGATGTCAGGCTCTACTTGGTAATTATGTCTTTCACACTGGCAGATGTCATACATGGATGTCAGGCTCTACTTGGTAATTATGTCTTTCACACTGGCAGATGTCATACATGGATGTCAGGCTCTACTTGGTAATTATGTCTTTCACACTGGCAGATGTCATACATGGATGTCAGGCTCTACGTGGTAATTATGTCTTTCACACTGGCAGATGTCATAAATGTGACCACAAGTCTACCTGCCATCCATACAATAATGTGACCACAAGTCTACCTGCCATCCATACAATAATGTGACCACAAGTCTACCTGCCATCCATGCAATAATGTGACCACAAGTCTACCTGCCATCCATGCAATAATGTGACCACAAGTCTACCTGCCATCCATGCAATAATGTGACCACAAGTCTACCTGCCAACCATGCAATAATGTGACCACAAGTCTACCTGCCAACCATGCAATAATGTGACCACAAGTCTACCTGCCATCCATGCAATAATATGACCACAAGTCTACCTGCCAACCATGCAATAATGTGACCACAAGTCTAAGTGCCAACCATGCAATAATGTGACCACAAGTCTACCTGCCATCCATGCAATAATGTGACCACAAGTCTACCTGCCATCCATGCAATAATGTGACCACAAGTCTACCTGCCAACCATGCAATAATGTGACCACAAGTCTACCTGCCAACCATGCAATAATGTGACCACAAGTCTACCTGCCATCCATGCAATAATGTGACCACAAGTCTACCTGCCAACCATGCAATAATGTCACCACAAGTCTAAGTGCCAACCATGCAATAATGTGACCACAAGTCTACCTGCCAACCATGCAACAACCTTTTGTGCCAACCATGCAACAACCTGACATCAACTCTACTTACGAACTAGACAGTAGCTGTCCTCCAACTGTAGTCCAATGTGTCTAAGAGAACATGGTGAAAATTTCTGAAAGATAACATACCAAATGGTTACACTATATATACAGTACAGATATCTCCAGTAATCTTCTTCTTCTTCTTCTTTGCTTTCATCCGGAGTGTTTTTTCAGATGTGATTGCGGTGTGTCTAAGTTACGCGCCCTTGGGCCAAAACCTGTAGGCCAACACATCCGACTTTAGTGTGCTTTTTTGATCAGGTAGCATTCCTGGGAGACTCTCACTTTTGCAGTACCATCCACAACCCAGTTGGCCAAGTTGGAACGGTCGAAGACTTAACGGTCATCCCTCAAAGGAAGGCAGGGACAGTCCATGGTATTTTCCGCCATCCAGGGTGGCTTCCATAATTGCAGGGCCGACACAAAGCGCCCCGGTGCTGGGTTCACCGAGGGAATCGTCACGTCCTGCTTATGGCTGCTTTAATTCCTCACTTCAATATATTGGGCATTTCGTTCGCCCCGGGCCATTCCCGCACAAACAAGACTGGTCTGCAGTCGGTATCCACTCAGCGAGTTTTCGATTCGGACATGTGCTTGTCATTGTGCCATCAGAACTGTTCCAGACACGTCGGACATTCGGAAAACTACCTAGTCAGAGCTGTTCTGAATAAGAGTGGCATTCGGAAACTAGGTAGCTGTTCCTAGCATGAGGGAAGACTAGTTAGAGCTTTTACGGCCTTTTTTTTTTAAAAGACATTTCACTCAGACGTAATTGCATAGTGCCAATTTTTATTTGGCTGGCTCTTCTGTCTTCGGCGGGCATTTTTAATGAGGTTAGCCTTCCTCGGGTTTCGAGGCAAGTAAGACTCTTATTTCGACTTCCACTCAGCAAGCTTTTGCTTCGGGCTGCCACGTAATGGATTCGCTAGCCAAGCGTTCCATTTCGTGTCAACGAGACAATCTTCCACCTTTGACTACACTCATTCCATGAGTACAGTTACAGACTTTCATCGGATCGTGCGACCGAGGTGTTTTTCCACCTTTAGTACTCGCTCACGAGGTAGGCTACATGTGCTGCCGGCTCAGCACCTTACCTCCGTGCGTCTGTGGGCGAGAAACGGCCAGGCCCTCTCATCCGGGATCCCTCATATCCCCCAGCTAAGAGCCTTCGAACGAGTATCTGCACCAAGCATGTAGCGTGCTCAGCACCTCACCTCAATTTTGATGTAGGTAAGTGTCGGCCAGGCTCTCACTTCCGAGGGTTTATGGCTTAGATACGTTCAGCTATACACATCGGCAGGGAGCCTTAGAGGTTGTATCCCGACTGAGATTATTGGCATCGTTCGCCTGATTTAGACTGCTATCCTCAGTCTACCTGCAGAGCAGCAGGTTGTGTCTCTCTTAGTCTGGTCCCTATCCTAAGAGCTGTCCAATATGTAGTTATAAATCCATTGGCATATCGCTTGGGGTCAGTGGGACACTCAAGCTCCACCACCACGGCAAGGTGGAGACACATCGGGGGAGTCTCCAGTAATCTGACATTCTATATCCATGTATCAGACGTCACACCTACAGTACAGAGATCTCCAGTAATCTGACATTCTATATCCATGTATCAGATCTATATTTCTACAGTGCTATGATGTACTGATGACACAGCTCCTCTCATGAACTTACCAAATTGTTGGTATATTTGCCAGTGACAGCCTTGGCCCACATCAGGAAGTTGCCCCCGTACTGTTCTATGCTGGAGCACTCTTTGGTGGTGGGGTCGTGTTCACTACCAAACACGTGGCCTGGTATAGAAGTGTACAATATACATGGATGTATATGAAGTTGGATAGAAGTGTACAATATACATGGATGTATATGAAGTTGGATAGAAGTGTACAATATACATGGTTGTATATGAAGTTGGATAGAAGTGTACAATATACATGGTTGTATATGAAGTTGGATAGAAGTGTACAATATACATGGATGTATATGAAGTTGGATGAAGAATGACTTGTGCGATGAATTGGATTAAAGTGAGGAAGAGTTGCGCAATTCGTCGACCTCACTCTCTCGCCTGAGTCCATCTGAGTCCAGTGGCAAGACAAGTCGAGACGACTGGAGACGAATACAGGTGCAGTGGATGACCAGAGCGCTCTATGTGCCTTGTCGTGCTCATTACATTCCATAACGCTTTGCAGGTAAAAGCCGTCTTTCCCGTTGAATCAACAATGATTTCTTCTGTGCAGTCTACCAAGTCCTGTCTTCACATGCTGGGTAGTCATACCCTAGTTCACCGATTGGTTTGACACCAAATCGGCTACACACGCCTGGTTTAGCCAGCCTGTCACATTTGTTGCCCGGGGGTGGCCGCTGTCGCATGCTGACAGCCAGAGGTGTGAGCTGGATATCAGGCTTGGACTAGTGGGGGATGTGCCCTGAACAGAGCATAAACAAACACACACACAGCCTTTATTCACCAAAACAAGGCCACTGAGATGCCTGACAGAAACATGAGTCTTAGGCAAACAGGCAGGGGATACCACTGCTTCCCTTACTAACAAGAATTACACATTTAGACAACACAATTAGAGAACAATCTAATAACTTATGCTATTGGTAAACCTGAGAAATTACCGGCAAGATAAACATACTAATAACAAGAGAGACTTGGCAAGGAAACTGAACAACAAGGAAACTGAACATGCTTTCAAGAAGATATAACAGTAAAGAAATAACCAAAGACAAAAAGAATAGAATCGATACTTACAGATAAAAAGCTGAAAGTCTACAAAGCAGTTGCATTATCCACGCTGATATATGCTTGTAAAACCTGGACTGTTTATCAGCGACATGCTAGGAAATTAAACCACCTCCACACAGTCTGCCTTAGGAAGCTACTGAAGATTAAATGGCAAGACAAGATCCCAGACACTGAAGTTCTAGAAAGAGCATCCATACCCAGTATCCACACTCTACTAATGAAGAATCAAATCAAATCAAATCAAATCAACTTTATTAGGGTCACAAATTGGGCGCGCAGGCCCGTCTTACATTCGGCCCTTCCAATCACTCGTCTTTCGTTCATCAAGAGCATTATACATTTACATAGGAAGAAAAATAAACATTGTGAAATGAATGTTGTAAACATAAACAAGGCAAATTACCATGGTATGAGGCCTATCTCCCACGTACCCATACATCACCCCACCCACACACACCCCCACCTACCCACACACACGCACACCGAGGGACACATACATACCCCACCAACCGACCCATCCCCCACCCACACTCCCCTCACCTGTTCCCCCAACCAAAACACACTCGCCACCCACAAACATTCCCCCACCAACCCACATATCCCACGCCCACCCACATAAACATCCTAACCCACACATCCTCTCCCCATCCACACCTCAAACCACCCATCCCCCAGCCACATCTCCATTGACCACATATTTCCCACCCACGCACACAATTCCCCCCCTGCCCCCCACACACACACATCTCCCTAACTACCCATACATCCCCAATCCACTCACACACACACCCCACCACCCACACATACATCCTCCGCCCACCCATACATGCCTTAACCCAATCCCCCACTACACAATCCCCCACCCGCACATCACATACATCCCCTACCACGCAATATTCCCAACCCACGCACATCCCACACACATATCCCTCACCAACACATCCCACATACCACCACACATCCCCACCTACACACCACACACATATCCCCCACCCACATACCACACAATATTCCCACCCACACCCACACAGATACCCTTACCCATCCACCCCACATAACCCCACCCACACACCACAAAAATCCCCCATCCACACACACATACCTCACCCATACAATATCCCTAACCAACACACCACACACCTCTTCCCACCCACACACGCATTCCCTACCCGTCCACCAACACACACTCACTCACGCACACATCCTCCACTACGCACCCACACACCCCCACCCACCCACCCCCAACCAAACATCTCTCGATCACAATACCCCTACCCACACTTATCCTCCACCCACCCCGACACATGCACATCACTCACCAACCTACACATCTCTAAGCCACTAACACACCCCCACCCACACATTCTCCATCCACGCACACATCTCCCACCCACACACGCCCACATACTTCCCCCAACCACCACACATTCCCTAATCACCCACACATATACCACACCCATACACACATTCCCCGCACCCATCACACACATCCCCCACACCACACACTATCACCCACCCACACACATATCCTCACCCATACCACCACACACCCCACCCACACATCCCCCACCAACACACCACACACATATCTCAAACCCACACACCATACACTTCTCCCCACCTGACCTTGCATCCCCAATCCACCCAACACAATCCCCTACCCACACAACCCCGCCACCCACACATACTTCCTCAAACCACCCACACATCTCCACCCACATAAACACACACACCCCACACCCATCCCATACACATATACTCCACCCATACACACATCCCCCACACCCATTCCCACACCCCTACTTTCACCCCCACACATCCATCCACACATCCCACCAACACCCACAAATATCACTACCCACAAAAACCCACACACCCCAACCCATCCAAATGCATACCCCCACCCACACATCCCCCACCCACACATATCCCCACACTCACACACATCCTCCACACACACTCACACCTCCTCACATCTAGACACATACAAAATGTCTCACGTTAGCATTGAAACTAGTATGAACAAACTCCCACACTTTACTCACACACATACACTGACAATTATCATGAGCAATCTCATAAAAATGTTAAACATGGAGAAAAATGTGTACATAAAAAGTATGTGACGTAAACATAGTGATGCTCCCACACACAGAGATACACACAGAGAAGGCACATGCACACACACACACATTCACTCTCATGCTCAGTCATTCTGTCTCTCATTCACACTCACTGACTCTCTCACTCAAACTACAGTAATGTACATAAGTTTATATTATACATGATAAAATCAAATGGTATTTAACTGATAATATGACAGATGAGAATACACAAACATACAGATTCGCGTGTTACACAACATGCGTGTTACATGACATGCATCTTCTCAGCTCTCTCTCTCTCTCTCTCTGTATTCTTTCATATACACACACTCACATGCATGCGCGCGCTCACACACACACACACACTAACACATCAACTCTCACACCGTCTCACTCTCACACACAATCCTTCACACACACACTCACTCTCTCAATCACACTCTCTCACACATACACATACGCATGAACGCATGCATGCACACACGCACACACTCCCTCACTCACTCTCACACATACACGTACGAATGCATGCACTGACACACTCCCCTACCATTTCTCGCTCAATCACTCTCTCCGATTTGCTGAGCTGGTCACTTAACTCGCATGCCAGATCACAGGCTCCCTAAACAAATTTTTTACCGTGAGCTGGATTTGTGGTAAATACTCCCAAGGCAGCCAGAGGAAACGCTTTAAAGACACTGAAAATTTCACTGAAAGATTTTGGAATTCATCATGACACCTGGGAGATTGCTGCCAAAGACTCTAATTCCTGGCGTATAACATTACGCAAGGGTGCAATCACTTGTGAGGCAACCAGGACTGCAAGAGCTGTGAAGAAAAGGATGGACAGAAAAACCACTGCAGAAGATCCTCCTCCTGGAACGTCAAGCATTCTTTGTCCACATTGTCAAAGAACTTTTTGAGCCAAATTAGGCCTTATCAGCCATCTTAGAACTCACGGCTCCATACTTTCAACCACCACTGGATGAAATGAATGATCATCATCATTCTTGATGGACAAACAATAACAACACATGGATGTATACAAGCATCGACACATACAACAATATATATATATATCATTGGCACCTTTCCGTCTTGACAGACGATAGTTTGCTACATTGTGCTTCAAAAAGGCTTAATAACTACGACTCCATGGCGGTGGCAAGTGTGGCTGGTAAGGCCAATTCTTGCTGCAAATGTTTGCCCACAGTAGGTGCATGTGAAATCATGGTCATTTCCACCATTTTGCACCATCTTACGTCTCTCACGCTCTGTGTGTGCTTTATCTGAAATCATTTTCTCCTTTGTCTTTATTCCATTTCTGATAGTTGCCCTCCATGCAACACGTTCAGCGGCGACTTGCTCCCAGTGTGCATTATCAATGCCTGTATCAATCATGTCCCGCTTACACACATCTTTGTATCGTAGTAGAGGCCGACCCTGAGATCTCCTACCCGTCTGTAATTCACCAAAAAAGATGTCCTTTGGTATTCTACCATCATCCATCCTCCTAACATGTCCTATCCATCTAAGTCTACGAAGACTGAGCATGGAATACACCGTCACACAACCTGATCTTTCCAATACTTCAGTATTTGTGATTTTGTCTTGCCACTTAATACCAAGTATTCTTCGCAGACACCGCATATGAAAGCTGTTTAAACGTTTCTCTTGGCGTGAGTAAGTTGTCCAGGTTTCACTGCCATAAAGAAGAGTACTAAGGACACAGGCTTGGTAGACGAGGAACTTTTGTTTTGGCAGTAAGCTTCCTGTTCTCCCAGACTCTTTTTGCTAACATGTTCATTGTTGTTGCTGCCTTACCAATCCTGATGTTGATTTCCTGATCGAGGGATAATTTGCTATTACCTCTGATCCTAGATATGTAAAATGGTCTACTATCTCCAGTTCAGCGTCGTCAATAAAGATTGATGGTACACCATGTGCACCTTGTGACATAATCTGTGTCTTCTTTTTGTTAATTGTTAAACCAAATTCAGAACAAGCATTGGAGAATGCAGATAGTAGATGTTGTAATTCTTCCTCAGAGTGGGTCGTAATCGCAGCATCATCTGCAAAAAGCAACTCTCTGATTAGTACCCTCCTAATTTTGGTCTTGGCCTTCAATCTCTGAGCATTATAGAGGCCACCATCTGAGCGTGAGTGAATGTATATAAAAATCATCCTGATCACAAAAGGCATATTTCAGCAGAAGTGAAAAGTATATCTCAAAGAGGGTGGGAGCTAGTACACAACCTTGCTTAACTCCACTCTTGATTTCAAACTCTTCTGAAGTTGAGCCATCAAACTTGATTATACCCTTCATGCCTGTGTGGAACGATTCCACAATGGACAGAAGAGTTGGTGGGCAGCCAATCTTCTTTAGTGCTTTGAACAGACCCTCCCGACTGACCAAATCGAATGCCTTTGTGAGGTCGATGAAGGCAATAAACAGTGGTTGATTCTGTTCCCAGCATTTTTCTTGCATCTGTCGCAATGAGAATATCATATCAATGGTAGACCGGTTCTGACGGAAGCCGCACTGTGATTCGGGGTAGACTTGATCTCCCAGGACTTGAAGTCTGCGCAGAACACTTCTGGTAAATACTTTCCCAACAATACACAGAAGTGAGATACCCCTATAGTTGTTACAGTCGCTCCGATCACCCTTGTTCTTGTACAGTGTTATGATGTTTGAATCTTTGAAATCCTGTGGGACTTGTCCTTCTCGCCAGCACAGCTCTATTAGCTGGTGGATCTGTAGAGTGAGTGTGTCTTGCCCACTCCTGATAACCTCTATTGGAATCCCATCCTTACCTGGAGCTTTGCCAGATGCAAGTTCATTTATAGCACACTTAACTTTTGTTATGGTGGGAAGTGTGTCCAGGTGGTCAAGAGTTGGCAGGGCCTCTATGGCGTTGAGGGCATCATCCGCTAGCTTGGTCTCACTTGAGTAAAGCTCTAAATAGTGCTCGACCCATCTATCCATCTGCTGTTTCTTATCAGTGATGATTTCTCCAGTCAAGGTTTTCAGCGGTGCACTTCTTTTGATCATTGGACCACAGGCTTTCTTTATCCCTTCATACATGCTTCTGATGTTTCCCTTATCCGGGAAGGTTAACCCGGTCAACAAATGCCCGCAGAAGTCGGATGTGTCGGCCTAACGGCGCAAGAACGCAGCTCTGCTGTAAACAGGCACAACGCAATCACATCCGGAAAAAAAAACTCCGGATGAACGAAGAAGAAGAAGAAGAAGTTTCCCTTATCACTTGCGATTTGAATGGACTCACATAACTTGATCCAATAGTCATTTGCACACTGCCTGGCAGCCTTTTGTACATCTTTCCTCGCTTGCTTCAGCTCAGAGTGTTATGCGTTGGTCTTTCCTTGTTTCTTAAGAGAGCTATCTTCTTCTTATCAATCAACGGCTGCAGTATCTGTCTTGTCAAACATCCATGACTGTAATCATCTCTTGTCACACATCCATGAATTAGGGGGGCTGCATGGTCTCGAGGTATGGTGTCCGCTTCGAGTGCTGGAGGTCCCGGGTTCAGGCCCCGGTGAGGACTGGGATTTATTTAAAAAATCCACTTGGACTTCCAGTAATAAAATTTCCCCTGGTCTTTGGGTAGTGAGATCGGACTGCCCGTGTGTATTGTTGCGCACGTAAAAAATCCCTTGGCAGTTGGAAATCGAAAAAGAGTAGCCTGACGGCACTGCCCGGGCAAAATTTCGAGTTAAAAATCTACCCAAAGTATTTCAGGATCCTCGCCGATGCAACAGAGTTCGTGCATTGAGCTGAGTTTCTCCAGACTCAGGTTTGAGTTAGGAGGAAAACGGAGCACTTATGGGTTAAACTGTGTGCCGTGATGTTGATCCAATGACTAAACTAAACTAAACTAAACATCCATGACTGTATTTTTTCTTGTCATGCAGTCATGACTGTAATCATCTCTTGCCAAACATCAATGACTGTAATCATATCTTGTCACACATCACTGACTGCAATCATCTCTTGTCACACATCCATGACTGCAATCATCTGTTGTCACACATCCATGACTGTAATCATCTCTTGTCACACATCCATGACTGTAATCATCTCTTGCCAAACATCAATGACTGTAATCATATCTTGTCACACATCACTGACTGCAATCATCTCTTGTCACACATCCATGACTGCAATCATCTGTTGTCACACATCCATGACTGTAATCATCTCTTGTCACACATCCATGACTGTAATCATCTCTTGTCACACATCAATTACTGTAATCCTCTCTTGTCACACATCCATGACTGCAATCATCTGTTGACACACATCCATGACTGTAATCATCTCTTGTCACACATCCATGACTGTAATAATCTCTTGTCACACATCAATAAATGTAATCATCTCTTGTCACACATCCATGACTGTAATAATCTCTTGTCACACATCAATGAATGCAATCATCTCTTGTCACACATCAATGACTGTAATAATCTCTTGTCACACATCCATGACTGCAATCATCTGTTGTCACACATCCATGACTGTAATCATCTGTTAACACACATCCATGACTGTAATCATCTCTTGTCACACATCCATGACTGTAATAATCTCTTGTCACACATCAATGAATGTAATCATCTCTTGTCACACATCCATGACTGTAATAATCTCTTGTCACACATCAATGAATGCAATCATCTCTTGTCACACATCAATGACTGCAATCATCTCGTCACACATCCGTGACTGCAATCATCTGTTGACACACATCCATGACTGTAATCATCTCTTGTTACACATCCATGACTGTAATAATCTCTTGTCACACATCCATGACTGTAATCATCTCTTGTCACACATCCATGACTGTAATCATCTCTTGTCACACATCCATGACTGTAATCATCTCCTGTCACACATCCATGACTGTAATCATCTCTTGCCAAACATTCATGACTGTAATCATCTCTTGTCACACATCCAAGACTGTAATCATCTCTTGTCACACATCCATGACTGTAATCATCTCTTGTCACACATCCATGACTGTAATCATCTCTTGTCACACATCCAAGACTGTAATCATCTCTTGTCACACATCCAAGACTGTAATCATCTCTTGTCACACATCCAAGACTGTAATCATCTCTTGTCACACATCAATGAATGTAATCATCTCTTGTCACACATCCATGACTGTATTTTTTCCTGTTATGCAGTCATGACTGTAATCATCTCTTGTCACACATCCATGACTGTAATCATCTCTTGTCACACATCCAAGACTGTAATCATCTCTTGTCACACATCCATGACTGTAATCATCTCGTCACACATCCATGACTGTAATCATCTCTCGCCAAACATTTAATGTAGTAATCATCTATTTCTAACCACTTTTGGTTGTAGTACATCATTCGAATATAATATGATTTATATCATGTTCACAGATGTGATAACCTGAACCAGTTGTCAGTGTTCACAGATGTGATATACCTGAACTAGTTGTCAAGTGTTTACAAATGTAATAACCTGAACTAGTTGTCAGTGTTCACAGATGTGATAACCGGAACTAATTGTCAGTGTTCACAGATGTGATAACCTGAACCAGTTGTCAGTGTTCACAGATGTGATAACCTGAACCAGTTGTCAGTGTTCACAGATGTGATAACCTGAACCAGTTGTCAGTGTTCACAGATGTGATAACTTGAACTAGTTGTCAGTGTTCACAGATGTGATAACCTGAACTAATTGTCAGTGTTCACATATGTGATAACCTGAACCAGTTGTCAGTATTCACAGATGTGATAACCTGAACCAGTTGTCAGTTTTCACAGATGTTTACGTATGTGATTGTGTGTTTTTTTTTTGGGGGGGGGGGGGGGGGCATTCAATCACACTGAAATGAAGCGTAGTCCATATACCTGCTATTACAGTGTTTCTCAACCTTTTTTGGCCCGTGCCCCCCTTCACCATATTTCCAGAACGTCATTTCCCCCCCCCCCTTTAGTATTTCCTACCTCAAAATCCCACCCCCGCCCCTACACAGTATACGTAATAATGGAAGCTAAATTTAATAACACATACTAAATCAAGTCCAGACGTCCATATGAAACGTGATTTGAGGGTCTACTTACTTTATAAAATGAATTTTAGAAGGGTGAGATGTACAGAACTGTATAGTAGGAAGGGAAAAACAATATCAAGTAATCGGTTCTTGTATTAACGTGATCTTGAAATAATCTTAATTTCCCCCCTGGAAACCCTAAAATTCCCCCCAGGAGGGGGGAGGAATTCCCCACCGGTTGAGAACCACTGTGCTATTACTTCTAGTGCACTAACCTGATTATTGTGTGCGTAGCTATATTTTGCGTAGCTTTCCCTATTACCAATGTCCCTCACCATCAGGCCTGATGGCAAACCCACTCCTGACCTCCAAGGTACCATAATTTACATCCCTAAGCCAAGGACGAGAAGTCAACATTTTACTTCAACTCTGTGGTGAAGTGGTCAAGCCGTTTGACTCGTGCTTTGAAGGTTGTGGGTTCGATTCCGGGCCACGTCCTTCGGTTTACGAGTTAAATGTTTCGGAGACTCCTGTGAGTCGTCGCTAAAAGCTACGGAGTTCGTGCTTTGTGCGACGCTTTCCGTGCTGCGGAAGAGACCAAGCCATATGGGATAAAACCCGGTGCAATGAAGTTGACCCTGTCGACTTTTAAGCGACTTTTTTAAGCCCAGTGTAGGGGTTGAACCCGGTACCCCAGCATCAGCAAACTGAAAGTTTAAGCGTGAGCATTCTTATCCATTCAGCCATGCTGACCTCTGATGTATGTAATAACTTTTTAATATTTGTGTTGTGTTAAAACATAGTATTACTTTTTCTTGTTTTCACATACGTTATAACTTTTACTTGTGCAGTGTTCACAGCAACAACTTATATTTGTGCAGTGTTCACAGCTATAACTTATACTTGTGCAGTGTTCACAGCTATAACTTATACTTGTGCAGTGTTCACAGCTATAACTTATACTTGTGCAGTGTTCACAGCTATAACTTATACTTGTGCAGTGTTCACAGCTATAACTTATACTTGTGCAGTGTTCACAGCTATAACTTATACTTGTGCAGTGTTCACAGCTATAACTTATACTTGTGCAGTGTTCACAGCTATAACTTATACTTGTGCTGTGTTCACAGCTATAACTTATACTTGTGCAGTGTTCAGAGTCATGATAACTTAAACTTATGCAGTGTTCAGAGATGTGATAACTTTTACTTGTATTGCAATGTTGACAGATGTGATAACTGTCACTTGTTGTGCTGTGTTTGTTGACATTATGATAACATGTACTTGCTGTGCACTGTGCTGACAGATCTGCTAGGAGTACATGCCGGTTGCCCCAGACTAATAGGACAAAACAACAAAATGAACGTAATCAGGCAGCAAGTAACTGCATAGATTCACTCACCCAGCTCTGTGGATGAAAGATGAACATGGTCTGTGAATAGATGATTCTATAAATGATCAGTTGACATTGTTAGACATGTGTAACTACAGATTACCTAGACATGTGTAACTACAGATTACCTAGACATGTGTAACTACAGTTTACCTAGACATGTGTAACTACAGATTACCTAGACATGTGTGACTACAGATTACCTAGACATGTGTGACTACAGATTACCTAGACATGTGTGACTACAGATTACCTAGACATAACTGCACAATAGACTTCCTGATTGTCGACTGGCTAGACCATGTTAGTACAGGACAATAGCTGAACTCAGAAATGTTGCAGGATTTCTGTAGCTAGCTGGCCAGAGATCAACACCTCGGCTAGTACAGGACCATAGCTGAACTCAGAAATGTTGCAGGATTTCTGTAGCTAGCTGGCCAGAGATCAACACCTCGGCTAGTACAGGACAATAGCTGAACTCAGAAATGTTGCAGGATTTCTGTAGCTAGCTGGCCAGAGATCAACACCTCGGCTAGTACAGGACCATAGCTGAACTCAGAAATGTTGCAGGATTTCTGTAGCTAGCTGGCCAGAGATCAACACCTTGGCCCTGATGTAATCATGTCATCTAGTCAACCAGAGATCAATACCCCAGCCCTGATGTAATCATGTCATCTAGTCAACCAGAGATCAATACCCCAGCCCTGATGTAATTGTGTTATCTAGTCAACCGGAGATCAACACCCTAGTCCTGATGTAATCATGTTGTTATATAGTCAACCAGAGATCAACACTTCAGTCCTGATGTAATCATGTTGTTATATAGTCAACCAGAGATCAACACTTCAGTCCTGATGTAATCATGTTGTTATCTAGTCAACCAGAGATAAACACCCCAGCCCTGATGTAATCATGTTGTTATATAGTCAACTGGAGATCAACACTTCAGTCCTAATGTAATCATGTTGTTATATAGTCAACCAGAGATCAATACCCCAGCCCTGATGTAATCATGTTGTTATATAGTCAACCAGAGATCAACACTTCAGTCCTAATGTAATCATGATGTTATATAGTCAACCAGAGATCAACACTTCAGTCCTAATGTAATCATGTTGTTATATAGTCAACCAGAGATCAATACCCCAGCCCTGATGTAATCATGTTGTTATATAGTCAACCAGAGACAAACACCTCAGCCCTGATGTAATCATGTTGTTATATAGTCAACCAGAGATCAACACCCCAGCCCTGATGTAATCATGTTGTTATATAATCAACCAGAGATCAACACTTCAGTCCTAATGTAATCATGATGTTATATAATCAACCAGAGATCAACACTTCAGTCCTAATGTAATCATGATATTATCTAGTCAATCAGAGATAAACACCCCAGCCCTGATGTAATCATGTTGTTATATAGTCAACTGGAGATAACACCCGTGTCCTTATGTAATCATGTTGTTATATAGTCAATCAGAGACAAACACCCCAGCCCTGATGTAATCATGTTGTTATATAGTCAACCAGAGATCAATACCCCAGCCCTGATGTAATCATGATGTTATATAATCAACCAGAGATCAACACTTCAGTCCTAATGTAATCATGATGTTATATAGTCAACCAGAGATCAATACCCCAGCCCTGATGTAATCATGATGTTATATAATCAACCAGAGATCAACACTTCAGTCCTAATGTAATCATGATGTTATCTAGTCAACCAGAGATCAACACCCTAGTCCTGATGTAATCATGATGTTATCTAGTCAACTGGAGATCAACACTTCAGTCCCGGTTTCAAGATGGCGACGGACGGTCGTGTTGTTTTGTGTTCGTTAACTTTTTCGCGTAGGGGATGGATTTATTCATCTCTTGCATGTAATTGGTGTGCCAGGATGTAAAACCAGAAGTTTCTACTCAAGATCTGCGCGGGTGCTACGGAGTTCGTGCATCGAGCGAAGCCATCCTTGAGTGAATTTTCAGCAGCGTGTGTGGTTCTAAGCAGTCTGTGTTTACGTTTTTTCAACATGGCGGAAGAACGTGTTTTTCCCGAGCGATCAGCAGTCAACATAATGAAGCGGCGTGGTAGCCGCGCAGGGACAAAGAAGCAAGGTAAGCGCGGTGGTTTGAGACGTTTTAGACTCAAGTGTCACCGTCTAGGACTCAGGAACATCCGTATTCTATATTGGAACTGTGCCAGTGTAAAACAACGGGGCTCTATTTTAGAAACCCTAGTTTACAGGAACGACATTGTAGCACTCCAGGAGACGAGACTGGGCGATCAGCTACTCCGAATTGCCGGCTTCAAATGTTTCTACAACAGACGACATCTGGGAACGGCGATTCTCGTTCGCGACAGCATGGTGGCGTCAGAGCTAGACATGTCCAGTTGGGACAGTGACGATATACAAATACAGGCGTTGAGAGTTCATTCCAGTATACCATTCGTGTTGGTTAATGTTTATGCCCGCAATGCGAGTATGGACGCCCAGAAGTGGCAGTGCTTAAGTGGCATATTAGGCCACGAGAGAAATGTTATTTTCTGTGGTGACTTCAACGCTAAAGGCAGATCATGGGGAAACACTTCCTCCAATACACAAGGGGAGGAGCTCGAGACTGCACTGGAAACCATCGACCTGGTTTGTATCAACAGTGGCTGTGTCACCAGGACAGCAAGCCGTCCAGGCGATGAGGACAGTGCTATTGATCTGGCGCTAGTTTCACCTTCACTCACTACAGTGTGTAGATGGGGTGTCCTAGGACACCATGGCAGCGACCACCACCCTTGCAGCATATTGGTGGAGAAAGGCAGAACCAGGCAGCACAAGCTAAAGGTAAAGACGTTCCAGTATGACAGTACAAGGCAAGATGTGGTGAGTAAAATAAGACGTGACAAGCGCAGAACGCTTCAGGGCAGGAAAAAAAGCTGGGAGCAGCCACCGTGGTGGAGTTTCGAGGTGGAGAAGGCTTGGGTGGATAAGCGTAGTGCTGTAAGGAGATGGCAAAATGCCAAGAAGAACAGAGCTGGTCATCCTAGTCCCTGCTTGCACTTAGAAAGAGAGATGCACACAAAAGTAAGCTATTTAAAAAAACTGGTCAAGGTGGTTAAAAGCGAAAAATGGGCAGAGGTGTGTCAAAGAGTAAGCACAGACAAGTCACTGAAATTGTTCTGGCGACTACATAAAAGCATGAGTGGTGTAGTCAAGAATAAGAGCATTTCAGACTTCCAAGGTGCTGACCTCACCTGGCAGAGGACTGACGAGGACAAGGGCAAAGCCCTCTTTGAACGCTACCTTGAGCAGGGCAACCAGACAGACATGGGAGGCCGAAATCTGGCCAAGGAGGTCACCTCAGACAGATGCAAGGCCCAGAACACTTCGGAGGAAGACACAGTGACAGTGAAAGAAATCAAGGCTGTGCTTCGACGATCAAAAAACAGTGCTCCAGGTCCTGATGGCATAAGATACGACGACATAAATAGGTGTACCGACAATGAGCTAGAGAAACTAGCAGACATGTACAACAACAGTATAGGGAGTGCTAGCATCAAGGAGGAATGGTTACACAGCTATCTGATTCCCTTGCCGAAGCCTGACAAAGACCACAACAAAATTCAGGGATATCGAATTATAACCATGCAGAATACAATAGGCAAGCTGCTGGAGAAGGTAATTGCCAGGAAAATATCAAGCCAACTAGAGAGGCAAGGTGTTTTCCCACCTACCCTGGGTGGGTACCGTCCAAAAAGAGAAACCTGGACCAATGCAGCAGTCTTTGCCCATGATGTCTATGAAGGTTTCCACTCAGGCACTGAAACCATTGCTGCAGCGATTGATCTTGAGGACGCATACAACAGAGTACCACTGGATTTTTTAATGTTTCAGCTTCTTGAACTAAACGTAAGTCCATTCCTCCTTAGTTGGATCGCTGCAGCCCTTTACCAACGGAAAGTAGTTTTTAGATGTGGCAGTTGGACTTCGGAACCAACAACAATATATCCTGGCCTACCACAGGGATCACCATTATCTCCGGTACTGTTCAACGCCTACACAGTGAGAATCACCAGTGAGCAGATCACTGGACCTGGCAGGACATTGTCGTATGCCGATGATGTTTTAGTGTATCGTCAGGGTAAGGATAGAGAGGAGGTTGCTGTGGAACTACAAACCGAACTCAATCGCATAAGTACTTGGTGTGATGAAGCTGGGGCAATGGTCAACCCAACAAAGGCAACAGTGACTTGGTTCTCGTTGAATAATCATATTGTCAACAATCCAACACCAACTGTAATGCTGTGTTCAGAGACGGTGGAAAGAACGCAGGCAATGAATTACCTGGGGATACGGTTTGATCGAAGCCTTGCTTATAATGTGCACATAGACCAGGTGATAACAAAGGCCAAGCGGGGTTTGGCAGCGATGCGGGTGATGGCGGCAGCAAACTGTGAGCAGCGCCATCTATGTCTTCTGTACGAGGGGCTGGTCATGTCTGTTTTAGAGTATGCAATGGCAATCCTGACTCTCAGCCATAAGCAGATAGAAAGGATGGAAAGGATACAGAATGAAGCTATGCGCATTATTCTTGGATGTACAAGAGATACAGCATGCAGGGCGATGCGCTACCTTCTTGATTTTCCAACCATTGAAGAGAGAATACAAGTTTGCAGGGCACGCGCCTACCTCAGAATTAACGCAAACACACAACATCCACTGCATAGTGAAATTAGGAAGGTGAATGGCAGCAGGTTAAAAAGAGGACGGTCGTGGATGGGTCAAGCCGAAGACATTCTTCAACAGGTGTGTTCACTTGAGGACTTAGAACCTGGCGAGGAGTGGGTGCAAGTGCCAACAGACTTTTGCACATCCTTTTCAGTTTGCATCCAACTAGATAGAAAATGCAGACAAGAAAATCCGGCTGCTGTTGAGGCTGAAGTACAAGCATTGATTTTCGAGAATTCGCTAGACGGTGACGCGGTCATCTACACAGATGGGTCGGTCGTCCGACATGTGAGAAGCTCATGGGCCTTTACAGCTCGGGCCGGAGGGAGAATTGTGAAGGAGGACTCTGGTGCTTTCACTGAAACCACAAGTAGCCTGACCATGGAAGTCATGGCAGTAAGTAAAGCAATAACATGGCTCGAGACACAGACATTCACTAGGGCTTGTTTCCTTAGCGACTCAATGAACATGATCAAGAGGATAGAGGAGGGGTCGATCCGAAGAGAATGGTTGCTGCCTCTGAAGCGGTCTCGGCTGGCAAAGATTAGTTTCATCTTCGTGCCAGGTCATGCGGGAGTACAAGGAAATGAGCGGGCTGACAAGCTCGCAGGGGAGGCTACTGTGGAGGGCGGACGCGCCATGGACCAGGCTGACATTCTGAATGCTCTACGAGAAGTGAGACTTTTGCGAGAACCAAGTGATGACTGTGAATCTACAACAATGGCCAGACTGCGGGAGCAGCAAATTAAAAGAGGGGTGGCCAAACAAGAACACTACGCAGGAAGCCAAAGAAGATTGATAAACCAACACAGAACTGGCGTCGTTAGCCGCTACACGCTGCGGGATTTGCTGAGGAGGGGATCCGAGCACTTATGGACTGAATGGTTCGATGTGCAACGAGGATGATCTGTCGACTAACTAACTAACTAACTTCAGTCCTAATGTAATCATGATGTTATCTAGTCAATCAGAGACAAACACCCCAGCCCTGATGTAATCATGTTGTTATATAGTCAATCAGAGACAAACACCCCAGCCCTGATGTAATCATGTTGTTATATAGTCAATCAGAGATCAACACTTCAGTCCTAATGTAATCATGAAGTTATCTAGTCTAACCCTAACCCAATCTAGAAACAAATACTTATACAGGTAGTAGTCGACTTAAGACCACGATCGGTTCCAACAGACCGGTCGTAACACAATTTGGTCGTAAGTTGAGTACGCTATGTGTACAGTAATGTGAAGTGATGTTATAAAAATATTTAAGTTAAATAATATCATAAATCTCTTTTATTATTGTTATAAATCATAATTTTAGATGTTCATTTTATGTCATTTGTATCATCTCTACACCATTTTGTTTCTTATTTTTATATCGTCAGGTTTAAGAAAAACACTGCATTAACTGTACATGTACAACTGGTTTAATATTTGCAAAACATACAAAATACAGGTGTGGAAAATACTATAGGAAACATTATTATTACATGGTCTACCATCTCTAGTTCGGCGTCATCAATAAAGATTGATGGTACCCCATGTGCACCTTGCGACATAATCTGTGTCTTCTTTTTGCTAATTGTTAAACCAAATTCTGAACAAGCATTAGAGAATGTAGATAGTAGACATTGTAATTCTTCCTCAGAGTGGGTCATAACTGCAGCATCATCTGCAAAAATCAGGCTATCCATCTAAGTCTACGAAGACTGAGAATGGAATAAACCGTCACACAACCTGATCTTTGCAGACAACGCCGTTCAACTGATAATTGAGGCAGAAATAAATCTTTAAATATTGAGCACAACCCACTACTAGCAACGCTGATCGCACTCTGGTATGAACCTAAGGCCTATCCATGTCAATGTGGAAGCACTAGACTCGAGTTAATAATATGGCTAGTGATTGTGGTCGTAAAGTCGAATGGTCGTAAGTCGACGACTAGCTGTACGACATTGTGACGACAGGTACATCTATGACAATTCAGAAACTATTATGATACACAACAAGACAGATCTTGGCTGCAGCAGGCTTTGACAATACATCATGAAACAAAACAGGCAAGTCAAGAGCATGCAGTCAAACAACAAGCACAAACGTATGTACATTCCATACAAAGACCTAGAGAAGAAATCACAGTGAGATAATGAAGAACAATCAATTATACAAACTGTGCCACATCAAGATAGGCAGAACTAAATCTGGGCACTGTCAGACACGCAAGCAAGCAAGCGAGCGAGCGAGCGAGCGAGAGAGAGAGAGAGAGAGAGAGAGAGAGAGAGAGAGAGAGAGAGAGAGAGAGAGAGAGAGAGAGAGAGAGACAGAGAGACAGAGAGACAGAGAGACAGAGAGACAACAACAGACTTCTCTATGGACAGAACATGACTACAGAAGGGGGGGGGGGGGGGGGGGGGGGTGACTGACTTCTTGGTATAGTAACAATCTGCAGTACAATGGGGTCACACACAGACTGAACTGTTACATATGAACAATGGAAATATTGTGGTCAAACATACAGACTGAACTGTTACATATGAACAATGGAGATATTGTGGTCAAACATACAGACTGAACTGTTACATATGAACAATGGAGATATTGTGGTCAAACATACAGACTGAACTGTTACATATGAACAATGGAGATATTGTGGTCAAACATACAGACTGAACTGTTACATATGAACAATGGAGATATTGTGGTCAAACATACAGACTGAACTGTTACATATGAACAATGGAGATATTGTGGTCAAACATACAGACTGAACTGTTACATATGAACAATGGAAATGTTGTGGTCAAACATACAGAATGAACTGTTACATATGAACAATGGAGATATTGTGGTCAAACATACAGACTGAACTGTTACATATGAACAATGGAGATATTGTGGTCAAACATACAGACTGAACTGTTACATATGAACAATGGAAATATTGTGGTCAAACATACAGATTGAACTGTTACATATGAACAATGGTGATATTGTGGTCAAACATACAGACTGAACTGTTACATATGAAAAATGGAGATGTTGTGGTCAAACACACAGAATGAACTGTTACATATGAACAATGGAGATGTTGTGGTCAAACACACAGACTGAACTGTTACATATGAACAATGGAAATGTTGTGGTCAAACATACAGAATGAACTGTTACATATGAACAATGGAAATATTGTGGTCAAACATACAGACTGAACTGTTACATATGAACAATGGAAATATTGTGGTCAAACATACAGACTGAACTGTTACATATGAACAATGGAAATATTGTGGTCAAACATACAGACTGAACTGTTACATATGAACAATGGAAATATTGTGGTCAAACATACAGACTGAACTGTTACATATGAACAATGGAGATATTGTGGTCAAACATACAGACTGAACTGTTACATATGAACAATGGAAATATTGTGGTCAAACATACAGACTGAACTGTTACATATGAACAATGGAGATGTTGTGGTCAAACATACAGACTGAACTGTTACATATGAACAATGGAAATATTGTGGTCAAACATACAGACTGAACTGTTACATATGAACAATGGAGATATTGTGGTCAAACATACAGACTGAACTGTTACATATGAACAATGGAGATATTGTGGTAAAACATACAGATTGAACTGTTACATATGAACAATGGAGATATTGTGGTCAAACATACAGACTGAACTGTTACATATGAACAACGGAAATGCTGTGGTCAAACACACAGACTGAACTGTTACATATGAACAATGGTGATATTGTGGTCAAACACACAGACTGAACTGTTACATATGAACAATGGTGATATTGTGGTCAAACACACAGACTGAACTGTTACATATGAACAATGGAGATGTTGTGGTCAAACATACAGACTGAACTGTTACATATGAACAATGGAGATGTTGTGGTCAAACATACAGACTGAACTGTTACATATGAACAATGGAAATATTGTGGTCAAACATACAGACTGAACTGTTACATATGAACAATGGAAATGTTGTGGTTAAACATACAGACTGAACTGTTACATATGAACAATGGAAATGTTGTGGTCAAACATACAGACTGAACTGTTACATATGAACAATGGAAATATTGTGGTCAAACATACAGACTGAACTGTTACATATGAACAATGGAGATGTTGTGGTCAAACATACAGATTGAACTGTTACATATGAACAATGGAGATGTTGTGGTCAAACATACAGATTGAACTGTTACATATGAACAATGGAGATGTTGTGGTCAAACATACAGACTGAACTGTTACATATGAACAATGGAGATATTGTGGTCAAACATACAGACTGAACTGTTACATATCTGATCTTCTCATCATGTTCCTCTTGTACCTTGCGGTGTCGAGGTGAAGTATAAACTTCGTGAGAGTGCCCGGTTATGGGCTTCGTATATCGACATTCCCATAGATTCTGTTATTCCCTCAGTCCAACGTTTACGTGGTCGGCCTCTTCCTCTGTTTCCATCTGGTCTGTACATCATTGCTTGTTGTGGCATGCTGTTGACTGGTAGCCTACTTGCATGGCCAAACCATTTGACTTGCTGCTTTCTAATAAAATCTAGAGCAGCTTTAACCCCTACTTTAGTCCTGATTTCTTCATTTCTGATCTTATCTCTTCTTGATACGTTGAGTATTCTTCTTAGAAACCTCATTTCTGTTGTTGTCAAACATACAGACTGAACTGTTACATATGAACAATGGAAATGTTGTGGTCAATCATACAGATTGAACTGTTACATATGAACAATGGAAATGTTGTGGTTAAACATACAGACTGAACTGTTACATATGAACAATGGAAATGTTGTGGTTAAACATACAGACTGAACTGTTACATATGAACAATGGAAATGTTGTGGTTAAACATACAGACTGAACTGTTACATATGAACAATGGAAATATTGTGGTCAAACATACCGTGAGCAAAGACCAGGTTCATCTGTAGGGTGGGCAGTGCTCCAGCAATTACGTCAGTGCCAGATGAGATAGCAGAGTTTAGCCTCACAGAGCCAGGCCTGTCCTCTAGATATTGTAGAGAAACATCACACCAACCGCACACTATCATGAATGCTGGTCAACACAAGACATCTCCAAACTGGTTATATATCTCACTCACTCACTCACACTCACTCTCTCTCTCTCTCTTCACACACATGCACGGGTGCACACACACACACCACAGCACACAAGCAAGCAAGCAAGCACAAGCGCACGCACACATACACACATACAAGGGAGTCTATGTGGTGAAGTGGTCAAGCCGCCTGCCTCATGCTCTAAAGGTTGTGGGTTTGATTCCAGACTAAGTCTTTCAGTTCATGAGCGCATTCTTCTCTGAGACTCCTGGGGGTCATCGCTAGAGCTACGGAGTTTGCGCTTTGTGCAATGCTTTCGGCAGGCCTTTCTGGGGACAGAGACCAACCATATGGGATCAAACCTACTGCAATGAATCAATCCTCTCGACTTTTCAGATTATTTTAAGACACAGAGCACATTACAACAAAACATACACACAATCCAACAAACATGTCACACAATCCAACAACACATGTCACACAATCCAACATGTCACACAATCCAACAACACATGTCACACAATCCAACAACACATGTCACACAATCCAACATGTCACACAATCCAACAACACATGTCACACAATCCAACAACACATGTCACACAATCCAACAACACATGTCACACAATCCAACATGTCACACAATCCAACAACACATGTCACACAATCAACAACACATGTCACACAAATAAACATGTCACACAATCCAACAACACATGTCACACAATCCAACAACACATGTCACACAATCCAACATGCCACACAATCCAACAACACATGTCACTGCAATCCAACAACATGTCACACAATCCAACAAAACATGCACACAATCCAACAACACATGTCACATGATCCAACAACACATGTCACACAATCCAACATGTCACACAATCCAACAACACATGTCACACAATCCAACATGTCACACAATCCAACAACACATGTAACACAATCCAACAACATATGTCACACAATCCAACAACACATGTAACACAATCCAAATGCCACACAATCCAACAACATATGTCACACAATCCAACAAAACATGCACACAAACCAACAACACATGTCACACAATCCAACAACACATGTCACACAATCCAACATGTCACACAATCCAACAACACATGTCACACAATCCAACAACAAATATCACACAATACAGCAAAGCATGCAAGACAATCCAACAATGCGCGTCACACAATCCAACATATCACACAATAAAACAACACATGTAACACAATCCAACAACACATGTCACACAATCCAACAAAACATGTTGCACAATCCAACATGTCACACAATCCAACTTAGCATCACACAATCCAACATATTACACAATCCAGTAAAATATGTCACAAAACATTTTACATAACCATACAAATCATACAACCCAACAATTCATACAATCCAACAACACATGTCACACAATACAACAACACATGTCACACAATCCATGTCACACAATCCAACATGTCACACAATCCAACAACACTTGCTACATAATCCAAAATACCACACAATCCAGCAACACATGCCACACAATCCAGCAACACATGTCACACAATCTAACATGTTGCACAATCCAACAACACATGTCACACAATCCAACATGTCACACAATCCAGCAACACATATCACACAATCCAACAACATGTGTCACACAATCCAACATGTCACACAATCCACCATGTCACACAACCAAACAAAACATGTCACATTCTCTAACAACACATTTCACACAATCCAACATGCAACACAATCCAACATGTCACACAATCCAACAACACAAGTCACACAATCCAACATGTCACACAATCCAACAACACAAGTCACACAATCCAACAACACAAGTCACACAATCCAACAACACATGTCACACAATTCAACATTTGTCATGCAATCCAACATGTCACACACTCCAACAAGTCACACAGTCCAACATGTCATGCAATCCAACTTAGCATCACACAATCCAACATGTTACACCATCCAGTAAAATATGTCACAAAACATTTTACATAACCAAACATATCATACAACCCAACAATTAATGCAATCTGACAACACATGTCCCACAATCTAACATGTCACACAATCCAACAACACATGTCACACAATCCAACAACATGTGTCACACAACCCAACAACACATGTCACACAATCCAACATGTTACACAATCCAGTAAATTATGTCACAAAACATGTTACATAACCAAGCATATACAACCCAACAATTCACACATTCCAACAACACATGTCACAAAATTCAACATGTCACACAATCCAACAACACATGCCACACAATCCAACAATACATGTCACACAATCCAACATGTCACACAATCCAACAATGCATGTCACACAATCTAACAACGCATGTCACACAATTCAACAACACATGTCACACAATTCAACAACACATGTCACACAATCCAACAACACATGTCACACAATCCAACAACAGATGTCACACAATCCAGTAACACATGTCACACAATCCAACATGTTACACAATCCAGTAAATTATGTCACAAAACATTTTACATAACCAAACATATCATACAAACCAACAATTCACACAATCCAACAAGTTTACAACCCGACATGTTACACAATCCCAATCCAACGTGTTACACAACCAAATTTGTACAATCTAGCAAGTCACACAATCCAACAGTTCACACACTGCAACAAGTTACACAATAATTAGCAGTGGAAAGAAAAGGTCATCAATGAACGTCACAGTAAAGGGTGAGATGCTAGAACAAGCAACAAGTTTATCCTATCTTGTACATGTAATAACAGATGATAGCAGAAGTGAAACAGAAATCAAAAGGAGAATAGGAATGGCCAACAATGCTTTCAACAGCATGAAATCAGTATTAACATCTAGAGAGATTAACAATGCATTAAAAATGAGAATGGTCAAATGGTATGTAATTCACAGTACTATATGGCGCAGAAACCTGAACACTAAACAAGGAACTAGAAAGTCGAATAGAGGCCCTAGAGATGTGGATATACAGAAGAATATGTCGTATTTCATGGAGACAATAGCACTCAAATACAGAAGTCCTAGAAAAATTGGGAAGGAAAAGAGAGTTGATGAAAGAAATAAAAAGAGGCAAATGAAATATTTTGGTTACGTGAAAAGACATAACACTCTTATAAAAACCATACTGGAGGACAAGATTGAAGGTAAGCAGGCAAAGAAAGGTAAGTAAACAAAGATACAAGTGGGAAGATAACATCAAGAGATGGCTGAACATCAACCTGACAGAATGTACAGTCAGGGTGAGAGACAGTGTTGGAGATCCAATGCAGCCAACCTTCATTGTGATAACGGCACATGATTGACTGAACAAGTTACACAACTAAACATGTCACACAATCCAACACATGATTGACTGAACAAGTTACACAACTAAACATGTCACACAATCCAACACATGATTGACTGAACAAGTTACACAACTAAACATGTCACACAATCCAACACATGATTGACTGAACAAGTTACACAACTAAACATGTCACACAATCCAACACATGATTGACTGAACAAGTTACACAACTAAACATGTCACACAATCCAACACATGATTGACTGAACAAGTTACACAACTAAACATGTCACACAATCCAACAAGTTACACAACTAAACATGTCACACAATCCAACAAGTTACACAACTAAACATGTCACACAATCCAACAAGTTACACAACTAAACATGTCACACAATCCAACACATGATTGACTGAACAAGTTACACAACTAAACATGTCACACAATCCAACACATGATTGACTGAACAAGTTACACAACTAAACATGTCACACAATCCAACACATGATTGACTGAACAAGTTACACAACTAAACATGTCACACAATCCAACACATGATTGACTGAACAAGTTACACAACTAAACATGTCACACAATCCAACACATGATTGACTGAACAAGTTACACAACTAAACATGTCACACAATCCAACAAGTTACACAACTAAACATGTCACACAATCCAACAAGTTACACAACTAAACATGTCACACAATCCAACAAGTTACACAACTAAACATGTCACACAATCCAACACATGATTGACTGAACAAGTACACAACTAAACATGTCACACAATCCAACACATGATTGACTGAACAAGTTACACAACTAAACATGTCACACAATCCAACACATGATTGACTGAACAAGTTACACAACTAAACATGTCACACAATCCAACACATGATTGACTGAACAAGTTACACAACTAAACATGTCACACAATCCAACACATGATTGACCTGAACAAGTTACACAACTAAACATGTCACACAATCCAACAAGTTACACAACTAAACATGTCACACAATCCAACCAGTTACACAACTAAACATGTCACACAATCCAACAAGTTACACAACTAAACATGTCACACAATCAACACATGATTGACTGAACAAGTTACACAACTAACATGTCA
The DNA here is from genome assembly GCA_014155875.1 of Cepaea nemoralis. Lineage (NCBI taxonomy): Eukaryota > Metazoa > Mollusca > Gastropoda > Stylommatophora > Helicidae > Cepaea > Cepaea nemoralis. The sequence continues at coordinate 965,123 of JACEFZ010022126.1, read as the reverse complement.
CACAATCCAACACATGATTGACTGAACAAGTTACACAACTAAACATGTCACACAATCCAACACATGATTGACTGAACAAGTTACACAACTAAACATGTCACACAATCCAACACATGATTGACTGAACAAGTTACACAACTAAACATGTCACACAATCCAACACATGATTGACTGAACAAGTTACACAACTAAACATGTCACACAATCCAACACATGATTGACTGAACAAGTTACACAACTAAACATGTCACACAATCCAACACATGATTGACTGAACAAGTTACACAACTAAACATGTCACACAATCCAACAAGTTACAAAACTAAAACATGTCACACAATCCAACAAGGCTAAACATGTCACACAATCCAACACATGATTGACTGAACAAGTTACACAACTAAACATGTCACACAATCCAACACATGATTGACTGAACAAGTTACACAACTAAACATGTCACACAATCCAACACATGATTGACTGAACAAGTTACACAACTAAACATGTCACACAATCCAACACATGATTGACTGAACAAGTTACACAACTAAACATGTCACACAATCCAACACATGATTGACTGAACAAGTTACACAACTAAACATGTCACACAATCCAACACATGATTGACTGAAACAAGTTACACAACTAAACATGTCACACAATCCAACACATGATTGACTGAACAAGTTTACACAACTAAACATGTCACACAATCCAACACATGATTGACTGAACAAGTTACACAACTAAACATGTCACACAATCCAACACATGATTGACTGAACAAGTTACACAACTAAACATGTCACACAATCCAACAAGTTACCAATCGAGTATGTAACACAATTTATCAAAACATGTTACTAAAGCTAGAGTAACAGGAGTACATCCAAGCAATGTATAACTTACCAATGCTAAAGTAACAAGGATACATCTAAGCAAAGTATAACTTACCAAAGCTAGAGTAACACAAGGTCTTCAGCCAGGCAATGCCCAGGATTCGGTTTGGAAACGGGTAATCTGTGAACAGGTGGTGTGCACAATATTTCACACCGTTTGCCTGGTAACTGACATAGTAGCCAAATGACTGCAACCAGAAAACAGATGTTTAATGCTGATAGAAGATGTCTGATACAGAAGAGCAGACATCTGATAAATGGACAAGATTACAGACAATGAAACAAGGCTAATATGGGAACATTACAGGCAATGAAACAATGTTAATATGGGAACATTACAGGCAATGAAACAAGCAAAGATGGAAACATTACAGTCAATGTTCATTGGTACCTTGCCGTCTTGACAGACGATATTTTCGTACATAGTGCTTCACAAAGGCATAATAACCCATGGCGGTGGCGAGTGTGACTGATAAGGCCAATTTGTGCTGCAAATGTTTGTCCACAGTGGATGCATGTGAAAACATGGTCATTTCCACCATAATGCACCATCTTACGTCTGTAACGCTCTGTGTGTGCTTTATCTGCAATCATTTTCTCCTTTGCCTTTATTCCATTTCTGATGTTTGCCCTCCATGCAACACGTTCAGCGGCGACTTGCTCCTAATGTGCATTATCAATACCTGTATCAATCATGTCCCGCTTACACACATCTTTGTATTGTAGTAGAGGCCGACCCTGAGATCTCTTAACCATAAGTAATTCACCAAAAAAGATGTCCTTTGGTATTCTACCATCATCCATCCCCCTAACGTGTCCTATCCATGTAAGTCTACGAAGACTGAGCATGGAACACACCGTCACACAACCTGATCTTTCCAATACTTCAGTATTTGTGATTTTGTCTTGCCACTTAATACCACGTATTCTTCGCAGACACCGCATATGAAAGCTGTTTAAACGTTTCTCTTGGTGTGAGTTAAGTTGTCCAGGCTTCACTGCCATAAAGAACAGTACTAAGGATACAGGCTTGGTAGACAAGGACTTTTGTTTTGGCAGTAAGCTTCTTGTTCTCCCCGACTCTTTTTGTTAACCTGTTCATTGTTGTTGCTGCCTTACCAATCCGGATATTGATTTCTTGATCTAGGGATAATTTGCTATTTACCTCTGATTCTAGATATGTAAAATGGTCTACCATCTAGTTCGGCGTCGTCAATAAAGATTGATGGTACACCATGTGTACCTTGTGACATAATCTGTGTCTTTTTTGTGTGTTAATTGTTAAACCAAATTCAGAACATGCATCGGAGATTCCTCAGAGTAGGACGTAATTGCAGCAGCATCATATGCAAAAAGCGACTCTCTGATCAGTAACATCCTAATTTTGGTCTTGGCCTTCAATCTCCGAGCATTGTAGAGGCCACCATCTGAGCGTGAGTGAATGTATATACCACCATCCTGATCACGAAAGGCATATTTCAGTAGAAGTGAAAAATATATTCTAAAGAGGGTGGGGGAAAGTACACAACCTTGCTTAACTCCACTCTTGATTTAAAACTCTTCTGAAGTTGCACCATCAAACTTGATTATACCCTTCATGCCTGTGTGGAAGGATTCCACAATGGACAGAAGAGTTGATGGGCAGCCAATCTTCTTTAATGCCTTGAACAGACCCTCACGACTGACCAAATCAAATGCCTTTGTGAGGTCGATGAAGGCAATAAACAGTGGTTGATTTTGTTCCCAGCATTTTTCTTGCATTTGTCGCAATGAGAATATCATATCAATGCTAGACCGGTTCTGTTGGAAGCCGCACTGTGATTCGGGGTAGACTTGATCTCCCAGGACTTGAAGTCTGCGCAGAACACTTCTGGCAAATACTTTCCCAACAATACACAGAAGTGAGATACCCCTATAGTTGTTGCAGTCGCTCTGATCGCCCTTGTTCTTGTACAGTGTTATGATGCTTGAATCTTTGAAATCCTGTAGGACTTGTCCTCGCCAGCATAGCTCTATTAGCTGGTGGATCTGTAGAGTGAGTGTGTCTTGCCCACTCCTGATAACCTATTGGAATCCCATCCTTACCTGGAGCCTTGCCAGATGCAAGTTCATTTATAGCACACTTAACTTCTGTTATGGTGGGAAGTGTGTCCAGGTGGTCAAGAGTTGGCAGGAGCCTCTATGGCGTTGAGGGCATCATCTGCTAGTTTGGTCTCACTTGAATAAAGCTTCAAATAGTGCTCTACCCATCTATCCATCTGCTGTTTCTTATCAGTGATGATTTCTCCAGCCAAGGTTTTCAGTGGTGTACTTCTTTTGATCATTGGACCACAGGCTTTCTTTATCCCTTCATACATGCTTCTGATGTTTCCCTTATCACTTGCGTTTTGAATGAACTCCATAACTTGATCCAATAGTCATTTGCACACTGCCTGGTAACCTTTTAAACATCCTTCCTAGCTTGCTTTAGCTCACTCAGAGTGTTACGCGTTGGTCTTTCCTTGTTTCTTAAGAGAGCTATCTTCTTTTTATCAATCAAGGGCTGCAGTATCTGGCTGTTTGCCGCAAACCAGTCCTGCCTCTTATGATCCACAGTGCCGTAAACCCCTACCGCTGTTTTATAAATAGTTTCCTTAAGTTTACTCCATTTATCATTTACTATACAATTTTCTGATGTATCATTGAAAGCGTCTTCAAGTTGCTGTTGAAATTCAAAACACTTTTCAGGATCGCGAGTGTTAATAATATTAATCCTGGGGCTAGATTTGTGTTTAGCTGTGTAGATTCTCTTTGGTCTCAGTCTAACCCTTGCAACAACCAAAGAATGATCTGCATCACAGTCAGCACTATGGTAACTTCGAGTCAATGATATATGGTTCAGATGTTGTCTCCGTGTGATGATGAAGTCCAGCTGATGCCAGTGGCCAGATCTTGGATGTTTCCATGTGACCTTATGCAGCTCTTTTGTTTTAAAAAATGAGTTTGTAATACATAGGTCATTTCTGTGCAATGCTCCAGCAGCCTTTGCCCATTTTAATTCATGCAACCAATGTTGTATTTTCCAAGGCACACTGGCCATGAACTTGAGTCCTTGCCCACATGAGCATTGAAATCACCGAGCATATAAATGTAGTCGGATTTTGGAACTGCCTTGATCACAGCGTCTAACTCCTCATAGAACAAATCCTTCACATCATCAGAGGAAGCGAGTGTTGGTGTATATGAAGTAATAATGGTGGCAAATCCACAAGAGGTTGCCAAGCACAGGGATAATAGTCTTTCATTACCTTCAGCTGGAATTTCAACAATTCCCAGTAGCGAATTCTTCACTGCAAAGCCCACACCATGCTGCCTTTTTTCTGCCTGCCCTCTACCATTCCAAAGAAAAGTGTAATTGTTTTCCCTGAGTGACCCTTCCTCAGCGAGGCGAGTCTCCTGCAGGCCAGCAATATCAATGTTAAGACAATTGAGTTTGGTATCTATCACAGCCGCTTTTCTCACATCATCAATAATCGTCTAGTCAGTGGAAAATCCTGGACACATGGTTCTTACGTTCCAGGTTGCAAGCCATAGCTTGAGGTTTCTATTTTTCTTTTTTGTAGTACCTGGTGCATTGGTTTTACAGCCTGCGATTCAGATTTTGTCCTAGCCCCAAGCACCCACTGAAGCAGGCAGGCTGTGGCTGATCAGCACCCAACTGGCCGGGAGCTGCCCAGCTTGAGGCAGACGGTAGCTCGGTCAGTGACACCTGTAGGCGTCTCCTACTGTCAGAGGCAACCCGTGGCGCCTTATGTCTGCTAAGTAGCAGAACAGATAAAATGACGCAAAATACAATAAACAGAAAATCGCGAAGAAAAGTTTATGAGAAACTAAGAGGCTGATGTAGAAAGGAGAAGACGTCAGAGAAATTGTCAACAACAACAAAGAGTCAGATCTTAGAGCTCGAACAAGGAGGCTGCACATTTAGACTTTCTGGAACGTGAGAAGATATTTACTGGCAGGACAACGTTATCATGGCCAACACATATTATAGAGGATAACGAGAATATTCATGAACGACATATATGAGCCCACAAATCATGGACAGATGTGAACATATGAGTACGGGACTTACAACGTCACGGCAAGGTGAAACTTATCCAGATTTAGGAATGACAGAAGGACCGGGACATGGATTTGATAATCACTAGAGTCTGGCATATTCAACGTTATATTATCTGAATTAATATTGTTATTACCGTCCCGTCTGGCCATAACAGACACGGTAAATATAAATTGTCATTTTTCATTGGTTTCGTTGAGATGCAACAGATTTGACCGTTGGGCAAATAAAGAATGCCTTCAACCACATGATTGCCGACCTTCGATTCCTTCATTGCCGTTCATTTTTATTGCTTCAAGAAAATTGCTCGATTTAGTGTCACCCTGGACAATTTGATGTTACTGAGTTATATTTGAATTATATCAAGACACAGTCTAGCAAGATGGGGACTCATTCATGAATATTCTCGTTATCCTCTATAATATGTGTTGGCCATGATAACGTTGTCCTGCCAGTAAATATCTTCTCACGTTCCAGAAAGTCTAAACGTGCAGCCTCCTTGTTCGAGCTCTAAGATCTGACTCTTTGTTGTTGTTGACAATTTCTCTGACGTCTTCTCCTTTCTACGTCAGCCTCTTAGTTTCTCATAAATTTTTCTTCGCGATTTTCTGTTTATTGTATTTTTCGTCATTTTATCTGCGCTACTGCTTGGCAATGTCTACACCAATTGACAAGGACGTATAACCCATAACTGCTACCTCTCTCTTTGATTCCGAAACCGGATAAGACCAGGGGTGGACTTATACCTCCATAACACCAAAAACAAAAACAAAATTAAGTTGCATGTCCTTCACAGGACGTAGCAGTCAACCCCAGCATTTTCGCTGTTCGTGATTCCTGGGCAAATTTTACGTTCAATAGATTGCCATTGCTTTCTGAACGACCGGATCCTGTACCTTTTTCGAACAAACCAGCACCGCTGTGTTTCGAACCCGGGTATACGGGCTAACAACCACGTTCGCAAGCCCTTAGCCACAGAGACCGGTCCATACTACAAAGCCTGGGCTAAAATATAGAGACCATGTGTTGCCCATGCAGCATGATCCCTCTCTCGGCCTGCCTAGTTCACTCCAAAGGAAAGGTAACACCCATATATCTGGAACAAGACAAGCTGCAAAGCAATGCTCTTAGTGTTCGGAGCTTCGATCCTAGACCAGCTGCCAACCAAGGCTTAGGGCCTCGTCTGCCCTGCCATGACATTTTGTATCTAGGTTGCATTTCCTCACACCAGGATACGGCTTGTACCCTCCCAATTGTGCTCTTCCACCCGAAGCCGTTGGCACAATGTGGGGTGTTGGGTTTGGTAAGCGCCACCCAACGTTCGGCGCTAACAGAAAGCAGGTAGTACCGTCTACTGTCATGCGGTAGCTCAGTCATATCTGTCTAAGACCTGAATATGCAGGCAATGAAACAATGTTAATATGGGAGCATTACAGACAATGAAACAATGTTAATATGGGAACACTGCAGGCAATGAAACAATATTATTAAGGGAACTTTACAGACAATGAAACAATGTTAATATTTGAACATTACAGACAATGACACACTGTATGTTAATGTGTAAACAAATTGAAACACTGTGCTGTAGACTTGACCTCTAATTGTTTACTTGCTGTCCAATGATCCCGTTCATTGAAGTGTGCCTGCTCAAACATGTTCTGGGCTTTAGTGTAGTTTTTGTATATGGCAATCTGAGGGACAACATGCAACAATATTATTGTGTAAGGCAATCTGAGGGACAACATGCAACAATATTATTGTGTAAGGCAATCTGAGGGACAACATGCAACAATATTATTGTATGTGGCAATCTGAGGGACAACATGCAACAATATTATTGTATGTGGCAATCTGAGGGACAACATGCAACAATATTATTGTATGTGGCAATCTGAGGGACAACATGCAACAATATTATTGTGTAAGGCAATCTGAGGGACAACATGCAACAATATTATTGTGTAAGGCAATCTGAGGGACAACATGCAACAATATTATTGTATGTGGCAATCTGAGGGACAACATGCAACAATATTATTGTATGTGGCAATCTGAGGGACAACATGCAACAATATTATTGTATGTGGCAATCTGAGGGACAACATGCAACAATATTATTGTATGTGGCAATCTGAGGGACAACATGCAACAATATTATTGTGTAAGGCAATCTGAGGGACAACATGCAACAATATTATTGTATGTGGCAATCTGAGGGACAACATGCAACAATATTATTGTATGTGGCAATCTGAGGGACAACATGCAACAATATTATTGTATGTGGCAATCTGAGGGACAACATGCAACAATATTATTGTATGTGGCAATCTGAGGGACAACATGCAACAATATTATTGTGTGTGGCAATCTGAGGGACAAATGCAACAATATTATTGTGTAAGGCAATCTGAGGGACAATATGCAACAATATTATTGTGTAAGGCAATCTGAGGGACATCATGCAACAATATTATTGTATGTGGCAATCTGAGGGACAACATGCAACAATATTATTGTATGTAGCAATCTGAGGGACAACATGCAACAATATTATTGTATGTGGCAATCTGAGGGACAACATGCAACAATATTATTGTGTAAGGCAATCTGAGGGACAACATGCAACAATATTATTGCATGTGGCAATCTGAGGGACAACAAGAAACAATATTATTGCATGTGGCAATCTGAGGGACAACATGCAACAATATTATTGTGTAAGGCAATCTGAGGGACAACATGCAACAATATTATTGTGTAAGGCAATCTGAGGGACAACATGCAACAATATTATTATATGTGCCAATCTAAGGGACAACATGCAACAATATTATTGCATGTGCCAATCTAAGGGACAACATGCAACAATATTATTGCATGTGGCACTCTGAGGGACAACATGCAACAATATTATTGTGTAAGGCAATCTGAGGGACAACATGCAACAATATTATTGTGTAAGGCAATCTGAGGGACAACATGCAACAATATTATTGTGTAAGGCAATCTGAGGGACAACATGCAACAATATTATTGTGTAAGCCAATCTGAGGGACAACATGCAACAATATTACTGCATGTGGCAATCTGAGGGACAACATGCAACAAGATTATTGTGTGTGGCAATCTGAGGGACAACATGCAACAATATTATTGTGTAAGGCGATCTGAGGGACAACATGCAACAATATTATTGTGTGTGGCAATCTGAGGGACAACATGCAACAATATTATTGCATGTGGCAATCTGAGGGACAACATGCAACAATATTATTGTGTGTGGCAATCTGAGGGACAACATGCAACAATATTATTGTGTGTGGCAATCTGAGGGACAACATGCAACAATATTATTGTGTAAGGCAATCTGAGGGACAACATGCAACAATATTATTGTGTAAGGCAATCTGAGGGACAACATGCAACAATATTATTATATGTGCCAATCTAAGGGACAACATGCAACAATATTATTGCATGTGCCAATCTAAGGGACAACATGCAACAATATTATTGTGTAAGGCAATCTGAGGGACAACATGCAACAATATTATTGTGTAAGGCAATCTGAGGGACAACAAACAACAATATTATTGTATATGGCAATCTGAGGGACAACATGCAACAATATTATTGTGTAAGGCAATCTGAGGGACAACATGCAACAATATTATTATATGTGCCAATCTAAGGGACAACATGCAACAATATTATTGCATGTGCCAATCTAAGGGACAACATGCAACAATATTATTGCATGTGGCACTCTGAGGGACAACATGCAACAATATTATTGTGTAAGGCAATCTGAGGGACAACATGCAACAATATTATTGTGTAAGGCAATCTGAGGGACAACATGCAACAATATTATTGTGTAAGGCAATCTGAGGGACAACATGCAACAATATTATTGTGTAAGCCAATCTGAGGGACAACATGCAACAATATTACTGCATGTGGCAATCTGAGGGACAACATGCAACAAGATTATTGTGTGTGGCAATCTGAGGGACAACATGCAACAATATTATTATATGTGCCAATCTAAGGGACAACATGCAACAATATTATTGCATGTGCCAATCTAAGGGACAACATGCAACAATATTATTGCATGTGGCACTCTGAGGGACAACATGCAACAATATTATTGTGTAAGGCAATCTGAGGGACAACATGCAACAATATTATTGTGTAAGGCAATCTGAGGGACAACATGCAACAATATTATTGTGTAAGGCAATCTGAGGGACAACATGCAACAATATTATTGTGTAAGCCAATCTGAGGGACAACATGCAACAATATTACTGCATGTGGCAATCTGAGGGACAACATGCAACAAGATTATTGTGTGTGGCAATCTGAGGGACAACATGCAACAATATTATTGTGTAAGGCGATCTGAGGGACAACATGCAACAATATTATTGTGTGTGGCAATCTGAGGGACAACATGCAACAATATTATTGCATGTGGCAATCTGAGGGACAACATGCAACAATATTATTGTGTGTGGCAATCTGAGGGACAACATGCAACAATATTATTGTGTGTGGCAATCTGAGGGACAACATGCAACAATATTATTGTGTAAGGCAATCTGAGGGACAACATGCAACAATATTATTGTGTAAGGCAATCTGAGGGACAACATGCAACAATATTATTATATGTGCCAATCTAAGGGACAACATGCAACAATATTATTGCATGTGCCAATCTAAGGGACAACATGCAACAATATTATTGTGTAAGGCAATCTGAGGGACAACATGCAACAATATTATTGTGTAAGGCAATCTGAGGGACAACAAACAACAATATTATTGTATATGGCAATCTGAGGGACAACATGCAACAATATTATTGTGTAAGGCAATCTGAGGGACAACATGCAACAATATTATTATATGTGCCAATCTAAGGGACAACATGCAACAATATTATTGCATGTGCCAATCTAAGGGACAACATGCAACAATATTATTGCATGTGGCACTCTGAGGGACAACATGCAACAATATTATTGTGTAAGGCAATCTGAGGGACAACATGCAACAATATTATTGTGTAAGGCAATCTGAGGGACAACATGCAACAATATTATTGTGTAAGGCAATCTGAGGGACAACATGCAACAATATTATTGTGTAAGCCAATCTGAGGGACAACATGCAACAATATTACTGCATGTGGCAATCTGAGGGACAACATGCAACAAGATTATTGTGTGTGGCAATCTGAGGGACAACATGCAACAATATTATTGTGTAAGGCGATCTGAGGGACAACATGCAACAATATTATTGTGTGTGGCAATCTGAGGGACAACATGCAACAATATTATTGCATGTGGCAATCTGAGGGACAACATGCAACAATATTATTGTGTGTGGCAATCTGAGGGACAACATGCAACAATATTATTGTGTGTGGCAATCTGAGGGACAACATGCAACAATATTATTGTGTAAGGCAATCTGAGGGACAACATGCAACAATATTATTGTGTAAGGCAATCTGAGGGGCAACATGCAACAATATTATTGTGTAAGGCAATCTGAGGGACAACATGCAAAAATATTATTGCATGTGGCAATCTGAGGGACAACATGCAACAATATTATTGTGTAAGGCAATCTGAGGGACAACATGCAACAATATTATTGTGTAAGGCAATCTGAGGGACAACATGCAACAATATTATTATATGTGGCAATCTGAGGGACAACAAACAACAATATTATTGTATATGGCAATCTGAGGGACAACATGCAACAATATTATTGTATATGGCAATCTGAGGGACAACATGCAACAATATTATTGTGTAAGGCAATCTGAGGGACAACATACAACAATATTATTGTGTAAGGCAATCTGAGGGACAACATGCAACAATATTATTGTGTAAGGCAATCTGAGGGACAACATGCAACAATATTATTGCATGTGGCAATCTAAGGGACAACATGCAACAATATTACTGGATATGGTAATCTGAGGGACAACATGCAACAATATTACTGTATATGGTAATCTGAGGGACAACATACAACAATATTATTATATGTGCCAATATTCAACATATTGGAGCCAATGAACAATAAAATAAAGTTAGTAGTGGTTAGAAAGCAGATAGGGGCAGTTGAAAAAACAGCAGTCGAGCACAAGAACTCAACATTTTAGTGCCACTGCACGGTGTGGGGGTCAAACTGCTATCTTGACATCAGCACCTGGACGTTTAAGAAGGAGCGTTCTTATCCATTCAGCCATGCTGACCTCGAGATGAAGCTTTCAGACTGTAAGGAACTGATGAACAAAATCACCCCCCCCCCCCCACCCCTTACTCAACCAATTCTCCAACTAAACATCAGATATTAGAAACTTAATTACATACAAGTTACCTCTCCTGACATCAAATATTAACTAGTTAATGTATGAGATGAGTGTTACCTCTCCTGACATCAAATATTAACTAGTTAATGTATGAGATTAGTGTTACCTCTCCTGACATCAAATATTAACTAGTTAATGAGATGAGTGTTACCTCTCCTGACATCAAATATTAGCTAGTTAATGTATGAGATGAGTGTTACCTCTCCTGACATCAAATATTAGCTAATCAATGTATGAGATGAGTGTTACCTCTTGCCATGAGATGGATATGGGAAACAGAGCAAGTGTGTAAACTTATGTCACTAAGACACGAGTTGAGAAACCAAACCGACACGGGACACGAAGGGGCGGAGTTATGTGGTGACATGACTGCGCCAGGTTAGAAGCCGGAAAAGGGTGCGCTCGGGGAGAGTGAGCTGAGACGTGAAAGGAGAAGGTTGGGTCGGAGAGATTTTGAGAAGGTTGAAAGCGGTTTGCGATGGTTGCAGTTATTCAAGATGCAGTCGACAGTTGAAGAGTGTTCTTGATGAAGAAGGCTGCGATTGCAGAAGCAGTACACTGAAGCTATCGACTGACGATGGGCCAGTAAATGCCGACCAGCGGTGGCGAGAGAGCTGACTCTGTTTTGTGAACACGTCGACAAGAATGGCGGAGAGAGAGACATGCTGTGACAACGACTGGTTGGTCACAAGTGTAATGTGCGTGAGTAACTAACAGTGTTATTAACGTTTACCAGTTGAAGTGTGAAATCTATATTGTGCAGCAACAGTAAGGTCCAAGTGATGATTAGTTGTACCATGTATTCTCTATTGATAGACAGTAGGTGTGTTGGTCATACACAGAACGCTGAAAGGCAGGAAGCCGGCGGTGTATGATGGCAACCACGGTGATAACTGTGCTACAATAAAGTGATCGTGTGCTCTAAGGATGCGTTGAACTTGTTGTGTTGTGTGCACGAAAGATTTGTACAGTACTTATACGAGCCAGTAGAGATATCTTCTAAATCTTCTAAACCCTAGACCAAAACCAAGATGTCGGACATGATCAGTGACTCCGGCTCTTGGCACCTCTCCTGACATCAAATATTAACTAGTTAATGTATGAGATGAGTGTTACCTCTCCTGACATCAAATATTAGCTAGTTAATGTATGAGATGAGTGTTACCTCTCCTGGCATCAAATATTAACTAGTTAATGTATGAGATGAGTGTTACCTCTCCTGACATCAAATATTAGCTAGTTAATGTATGAGATGAGTGTTACCTCTCCTGACATCAAATATTAGCTAGTTAATGTATGAGATGAGTGTTACCTCTCCTGACATCAAATATTAACTAGTTAATGTATGAGATGAGTGTTACCTCACCTGACATCAAATATTAACTAGTTAATGAGATGAGTGTTACCTCTCCTGACATCAAATATTAACTAGTTAATGTATGAGATGAGTGTTACCTCACCTGACATCAAATATTAGCTAGTTAATGTATGAGATGAGTGTTACCTCTCCTGACATCAAATATTAACTAGTTAATGTATGAGATGAGTGTTACCTCACCTGACATCAAATATTAACTAGTTAATGAGATGAGTGTTACCTCTCCTGACATCAAATATTAACTAGTTAATGTATGAGATGAATGTTACTTCTTCTGACATCAAATATTAACTAGTTAATGAGATGAGTGTTACCTCTCCTGACATCAAATAATAACTAGTTAATGTATGAGATGAGTGTTACCTCACCTGAGATCAAATATTAGCTAGTTAATGTATGAGATGAGTGTTACCTCTCCTGACATCAAATATTAACTAGTTAATGTATGAGATGAGTGTTACCTCTTCTGACATCAAATATTAGCTAGTTAATGTATGAGATGAGTGTTACCTCTCCTGACATCAAATATTAACTAGTTAATGTATGAGATGAGTGTTACCTCTAAAACCTGGAAACCAACACCGAGGTACTGCTCCGAGCCACGATTCTCAAACGCTGATGTTGAGTAAATATTATCCGCAAAGTTGACAGAAGCAAACTGGAAATGTAACATGCCCTGGTATGAGTGTCTGGTCCAGACTTACATGAAAATACACTACACAAAGCAGTGTCATCATGACGATCTACACACAGCTAGGATTTATCAGTGGAGACTTCAGTCTACACAACAATCTACTCCAGTCTATACAACAACCAGCTCTAGTCTACACAACAAAATACTTGTCTACACAACAATCTACTTCAGTCTACACAACGACCAGCTTCAGTCTATACAACAACCTTCATCAATCTAACCAACGACCAGCTTCAGTCTACACATTAATTTACTCCAGTCTAAACAGCGACCAGCTTTAATCTACACAACAACCAGCTTCAGTCTAAATAACAACCTACTTCAGTCTGCACAATGACCAGCTTTAGTCTACACAACAATCTACTTCAGTCTATACAACAACCTACACCAGCCTACACAACAACCTTCTTCAGTCTACACAACAACCTACTCCAGCCTGCACAACAACCTACTTCAGTCTACACAACAATCTACTTCAGTCAATACAACAATCTACTTCTGTCTACACAACAATCTACTTCAGCCTACACAACAACAACCTACTTCAGTTTACACAACAAACTATTTCAGTCTACACAACAATCTACTTCAGCCTACACAACAACAACCGACTTCAGTTTACACAACAATCTACTTCAGTCTACACAACAACCTATTTCAGTCTACACAACAATCTACTTCAGTCAATACAACAATCTACTTTAGTCTACACAACAACCTACTTCAGTCAACACAACAATCCTCTTAAGTCTACACAACAATCTACTTCAGTCAACACAATCTAGTTAAGTCTACACAACAACCTACTTCAGTCTACACAACAACCTACTTCAGTCTACACAACAATTTTGAACTCACACTGCTCACAGAAAGTGTCAATCTTCACATATTTCATGAGCAGCCAAAGATGGACACAAGGCAGACAACACAATCTACTATGCCTGTTTATCATTTCCCGATGTGCCCAAATATTCCAGTATCAATGCATAACAATCCAGTCTGCACGTGCTGTCCTAAAGTGGCTGCAGAGAGTGTTACTAAACGTCAGTGGTCAAAGGACAATTACCTTCTCCAGCTCTGCTGAGCAGCAATATGTGGGAAGTGTGACAGTGAGGTATCACAAACAATGTGTGCGATGTGTGACAGTGTGGTATCACAAACAATGTGTGGGATGTGTGACAGTGATGTCTCACAATGTGTGTGATGTGTGACAGTGTGGTATCACAAACAATGTGTGGGATGTGTGACAGTGTGGTATCACAATGTGTGGGATGTGTGACAGTGTGGTATCACAATGTGTGGGATGTGTGACAGTGTGGTATTACAATGTGTGGGATGTGTGACAGTGTGGTATTACAATGTGTGGGATGTGTGACAGTGTGGTATTACAATGTGTGGGATGTGTGACAGTGTGGTATTACAATGTGTGGATGTGTGACAGTGTGGTATCACAAACAATGTGTGGGATGTGTGACAGTGAGGTATCACAATGTGTGGGATGTGTGACAGTGTGGTATCACAATGTGTGACAGTGTGGTATCACAATGTGTGACAGTGTGGTATCACAAACAATGTGTGGGATGTGTGACAGTGAGGTATCACAATGTGTGGGATGTGTGACAGTGAGGTATCACAATGTGTGGGATGTGTGACAGTGTGGTATCACAATGTGTGACAGTGTGGTATCACAAACAATGTGTGACAGTGTGATATCACAAACAATGTGTGGGATATGTGACAGTGAGGTATTACAATGTGTGGGATATGTGACAGTGAGGTATCACATACAATGTGTGGGATATGTGACAGTGAGGTATCACAGACAATGTGTGGGATGTGTGGCAGTGAGGTATCACAGACAATGTGTGAGTTTGATTGATTGATTTAGGAATCGACATCACAGCATTCGGGGCATTCCCATAAGTGCTCCGTCCCCATCCTCAGCAGCCAGCGAAGAGTTCCAACACTAATAGTACCAGTAGCAATCTGATTATAAGTCCGTCTCGCCTTTCCTCTGAGCGTTGAGCGTCGGCCAGATCCCTTCGTCACTCTTCGTTGTCTCATTCTTGCCAGACCATGGTAATCCATTTGCTCCTCCGAGGTGTGCACGTGCTCCCACAAGGCCGCAACCACGTCTACCTTGTCATGTATCAATACTCCACCAAGTTCTGCAGAGCCAGCCAATCTGTCCACCTGTTCATTTCCCAGCACACTGGCATGCCCCGGAGAAAAGATCCAGGCGATGCTTGTCACCCGTGACCTCCGAAGCGAAGCAAGCCACTCCGCACGAAGTCTGCCCGTCCTCACCCTCGTCAGCATGCTTTCTGAGTCAGTTACAATCACGATGTGTGTGTGTGTCGTATTCTCCATCCAGCGGAGAGCCACAGTGACTGCCTCCACCTCCATTCTTAAGCTGGATGTTGTGGTATCATATGCCAGGCTCTCCTGCCCCAAACATCGACCATTAGCTTTGGCTATGAACCCTCAGCCACTTCTCTCACCTCTTGACACCGAACCATCTGTGTAGATAATCACATCACTCGAGTGAGCATTGTCCTGAATTAGTTGCTGGATTTCCACTTCCGTGGCCCCTGCTGGCCACTCCCTGCACTCCCGGCTTAATGTGATTATAACTCTGCACAAGTCTGACTGCTCCGCTGGCACTCTGACCCACTCCTCTCCACGCCTAATGTTCTCCAAGGGGCACACCTGTCTGATCGTATCCTCCGCCTGAGCCATCCATGATTTCCCTCTTATCAGTCGCTGACCCTTAACTGCGTCCAGCGCCTCATGCAGTGGGTGGTCTGTGTCTGCAGCTACTCTGAGGTATGCCTTCGCCTGCATCACCTTAAGCCTACCAGCAACAGTCGGCAGACCAAGGATGTAACGCATATACACTACTGGGGTGTCTCTAGTGCATCCCAAAATGACCTGCATAGCTTCATTCTGTATGCGCTCTAACTTCACCAGCTGACTCTCTGAGACAGTGAGCAGATCTAATCCATAATCAATTACTGAGAGAATCAAGTGCTGGTATAGTGTGAAAAGCATTCTCTGCTCTATGTCCATTGCAGCCATAGTTTTAAGTGCATTGAGTCCCTTTTGAGATCTTGTCACGACCGTCTCCACATGGTCCTTGAAGGATAGGCTCCTGTCAAATGTGATCCCCCATATACTTCAGTTTGTTCTCTCTGCTGACATTTCTACCATCCATCGCAAGGCTTGGGACATCAGCTCTTACAATCCTGTTGTCCAGAGAGCACCACAAAACAGCCGCCTTTTCCAGGTGGATGACAGCACTCATTTCTGTGCACCAGTCAATCACTTTATCTACTGTCGCTTGTAACTCCTGGGCTGTTTGCTCCCTATCTCTCCCCTGCCTATATGCAAGAATATCATCTGCAAATGTTAGTATTCTTCCAACCCCTGGTGCTTCTAGGTTTGCAATCTTGCTCGTATACACATTAAAGAGCACTGGTGAGACTGCAGATCCCTGTGGCAGTCCCGGGGTTAACATATGTGGCTCTGAGGTCCATGCGCCCAGACGGAGAGCAACCCGACGAGAGTGCAGGACGGCTGCTATCCAGTTCACCAACCAGGGATTGACCACCTTCTCCATCAATGCGGTCTCAAAATATCATATCGAACTCTATTGTACGCATCCTCGAGATCAAGCGCTACCGCCATCGTTTCCTGTCTACTCTGGAACCCCTCATAAACATCAAAGGCAAAAGTGGCTGCATTTGACCAGGTATCTTTTCCTGGCCTGTAGCTCCCCAGGCCTCTTGGAAGAAGCTTCCCGCTTTCCAAAAACTCTTGCAGCTTGACAGCGACTATCTTCTCTAAAACCTTCCCAAATGTATTTTGAAGGGTGATGATCCTAAAGCCGCTAAGCTTTGACTGATCCTTGAATGGTTTTGGGAGAGGGATGAGATAGCTGTGCACCCAATCCTGCGGTACTGATGCTGTCCTAATGCTCTGGTTAAAGCAGTCGGTCATCTCCTCCAGGTCTGCTTCGCTCAAACCCTTCATGTGGCCATACCTGACCCCATCGGGCCCTGGTGCCGTGTCTTTTCAAAATGTGTTTAACATCTTCCACCCGTATGAAGTCTTCATACTGCATATTCTTCGTGGTGCCAGATAACTCCTCTCTAACTGCCTCCCTGGTGTCCGCATCATTATGATTGGTCTGCTCTAAAAATCTCTGGAGAATCGCCTCCCCTTTCTCTTTGTCTGTTGTCACGCGCACACCATCATCTCTATAGATTGTTCCCACTGTCATTGGCCGATCTTTTCTCTTCATTTGCCTGTGCAGTTTCCAGTTTGTGTGACAGTGAGGTATCACAATGTGTGGAATGTGTGACAGTGAGGTATTACAGGCAATATGTGGAATGTGTGACAGTGTATCACAAACAATGTGTGGGATGTGTGACAGTGAGGTCTTACAGACAATGTGTGTGATGTGTGACAGTGAAGAATCACAATTTGTGGGATGTGTGACAGTGAGGTATTACAGACAATGTGTGGGGTGTGTGACAGTGTGGTATTACAATGTGTGACAGTGTGGTATCACAAACAATGTGTGGAATGTGTGAAAGTGAGGTATTACAATGTATGGGATGTGTGACAGTGGGGTATCACAATGTATGGGATGTGTGACAGTGAGGTATCACAATGTATGGGATGTGTGACAGTGGGGTGTCACAAACAATGTGTGGGATGTGTGACAGTGAGGTATCACAAACTATGTGTGGAATGTATGAAAGTGAGGTATCACAATGTATGGGATGTGTGACAGTGAGGTATCACAATGTATGGGATGTGTGACAGTGAGGTATCACAATGTGTGGGATGTGTGACAGTGGGGTATTAGAGACAGTGTGTGGGATGTGTGACAGTGAGGTATCACAAACAATGTATGGGATATGTGACAGTGAGGTCTTACAAACAATGTGTGGGATGTGTGACAGTGAGGTATCACAAACATTGTGTGGGATGTGTGACAGTAAAATACCCCAATGTGTGGGATGTGTGACAGTGAGGTATCACAAACAATTTGTGGGATATGTGACAGAGAAATATCACAATGTGTGTGATGTGTGACAGTGAAGAATCACAATGTATGGGATGTGTGACAGTGAGGTATTACAGACATTGTGTGGGATTTGTGACAGTGAAAAATCACAATGTGTGGGATGTGTGACAGTGAGATATTACAGGCATTGTGTGAGATGTGAGACAGTGGGGTATCACACATGTGTGGGGGTGTGTGACAGTGAGGTATCACAAACATTGTGTGGAATGTGTGACAGTGAGGTATTACAGGCATTGTGTGAGATATGTGACAGTGAGGTATTAGAGACGCAACAATGTTGTTTCTAGCTGTGTGCTTGCAGGGTCAGAGTCAGCACATGCATCGTGGAATTGATCAAACAATAAATAGTCTATTTTAGCAAATTGTTCATGGCTCCCGTGTCAGGTGTTCTCATCATGTGTCCTTGAACTGTCTATACATCTGCTGTTATGACACTGATCTGATCATCATGTTTCCTTGAGCTGTCTTTACATCTGCTGTCATAACACTGAACAGATCATCCATCCATCCATCATGTGCCATGCCGGTAAGCGTGGGCGGTCATGTTCTGCCATCTCACTCGATCACCAGAGTCGTGGATCAGCTCCGTGTTTCTGTCTCGACCATGCCACAAGGCCAAGCCATCCAGGTACTTGCTTCTAGGTCTTCCCCTTGGTCTGTTCCCCTCGATCTTACCAGTTGTCACCAAATTCTCCAATCCATTTCTTCTCATAACATGCCCAAAAGATTTTGACTGTCTACATCTAATTTCTCTAATCAATTTATGATCTTCATTTGTTTCATTGGTCTTTCTGGCTGTCCATGGTATTCTTTGCATTTTCCTCAGAAACCACATCTCTACAGCCATCAGATGTTTTTCAGCCTGACTGCTCATTGTCCACGCTTCACATCCATATAAAAGTACAGGTTCAATGTAGCATCTCAACACTCTTTTTCTCATTTCAATTGACATCTTTTTATTGGTCAATATGTTTTTCATCTTGCTAAAGGCTACTTTTGCCATGGCGATTCTTGTTCTAATCTCTTCAAGGCATCTCCCATCAGATGTTATTACTGTTCCGAGATAATTGTACCTGCTCACTTGTTGAAGAATATTCCCATTTACTTGTATATTGCATTGTGGTATTTCGTCCTTCCTAGTGACGACCATAACCTGTGTCTTTTTACAATTTAATTCTAACCCTAGTTGTTCACTGTGTGTAACAATCACATCTACTAAATGTTGCAGGTCCTGTTCATTGTCTGCAATCAAGACTGTATCATCTGCATATCTAATGTTATTGATGCATCGTCCCCCAATGTTGATTCCTTCCATATCTTCAATATTTCTGAAAATACTTTCACTGTACAGGGAAAACAGATCTGGAGACATTACACATCCCTGTCTCACACCCCTTTTAATAAGCTGATATTGGCTTACTTCATTATCAACTCTTATGGCAGCTTGTTGTTTCCAATATATGTTTTTTACAAGTCTAAGATCTTTTCCATCAATTTGTAGATCTTCAAGCATCCTTATCATGTTGACATGTCTCACTTTATCAAAAGCCTTTGTGTAGTCAATAAAGCAAAGGTGTAGATCATCATGAGGTGATAAAGTCAGAGGTGACCATGTTTAGGTATGTCTGTGTTTGTGTATGTTTGTGTCTGTATGTCTCTCTTGCTCTCTCTCTCTATGGCATCATCATCAAGTGACCATCTCCGTGGCTCCCCATTAACGCCGAACAAACAACATAATTAGCGTAGCACCTGCCCTGACTCACCAACAAAGCTGCACAAACAACATAATTGGCGTGGCACTTGCCCTGACTCACCATTAAAGCCGCACAAACAACATAATTAGCGTAGCACTTGCCCTGACTCACCATCAAAGCTGCACAAACAACATGATTGGCGTGGCACTTGCCCTGACTCACCATTAAAGCCGCACAAACAACATAATTGGCATGGCACTTGCCCTGACTCACCATTAAAGCTGCAACATGATTGGCGTGGCACTTGCCCTGACTCCCCATCAAAGCCGCACAAACAACATGATTGGCGTGGCACTTGCCCTGACTCACCATTAAAGCTGCACAAACATAATTAGCGTACCACTTGCCCTGACTTACCATTAAAGCTGCAACATGATTGGCGTGGCACTTGCCCAGACTCCCCATCAAAGCTGCACAAACAACATAATTGGCGTAGCACTTGCCCTGACTCCCCATCAAAGTTGCACAAACAACATAATTGGCATGGCACTTGCCCTGACTCACCATTAAAGCTGTACAAACAACATAATTGGCGTGGCACTTGCCCTGACTCCCCATCAAAGCCGCACAAACAACAGAATTGGCATGGCACTTGCCCTGACTCACCATTAAAGTTGCACAAACAACATAATTGACGTGGCACTTGCCCTGACTCCCCATCAAAGCCGCACAAACAACATAATTGGCGTGGCACTTGCCCTGACTCCCCATCAAAGCTGCACAAACAACATAATTGACATGACACTTGCCCTGACTCACCATTAAAGCTGCACAAACAACATAATTAGCGTGGCACTTGCCCTGACTCCCCATCAAAGCTGCACATACAACATAATTGGCGTGGCACTTGCCCTGACTCACCATTAAAGCTGCACATACAACGTAATTGGCGTTGCACTTGCCCTGACTCCCCATCAAAGCTGCACAAACAACATAATTGACGTGGCACTTGCCCTGACTCCCCATCAAAGCCGCACAAACAACATAATTGGCGTGGCACTTGCCCTGACTCACCATTAAAGCTGCAACATGATTGGTGTGGCACTTGCCCTGACTCACCATTAAAGCTGCAACATGATTGGTGTGGCACTTGCCCTGACTCACCATTAAAGCTGCAACATGATTGGTGTGGCACTTGCCCTGACTCACCATTAAAGCTGCACAAACAAAATAATTGGCATGGCACTTGCCCTGACTCACCATTAAAGCTGCACAAACAACATAATTGGCATGGCACTTGCCCTGACTCACCATTAAAGCTGCACAAACAACATAATTGGTGTGGCACTTGCCCTGACTCACCATTAAAGCTGCACATACAACATAATTGGCGTGGCACTTGAACTGACTCATCATTAAAGCTGCACAAACAACATAATTGGCGTGGCACTTGCCCTGACTCCCCATAAAAGCTGCACAAACAACATAATTAGAGTAGCACTTGCCCTGACTCACCATTAAAACTGCACAAACAACATAATGGGCGTGGCACTTGCCCTGACTCACCATTAAAGCTGCACAAACAACATAATTAGCGTGGCCCTTGCCCTGACTCACCATTAAAGCTGCATAAAGAACATAATTGGCATGGCACTTGCCCTGACTCCCCATCAAAGCTGCACAAACAACATGATTGGCGTGGCACTTGCCCTGACTCACCATTAAAGCCGCACAAACATAATTAGCGTGGCACTTGCCCTGACTTACCATTAAAGCTGCAACATGATTGGCGTGGCACTTGCCCAGACTCCCCATCAAAGCTGCACAAACAACATAATTGGCATGGCACTTGCCCTGACTCCCCATCAAAGCTGCACAAACAACATAATTGGCATGGCACTTGCCCTGACTCCCCATCAAAGCTGCACAAACAACATAATTGGCGTGGCACTTGCCCTGACTCCCCATCAAAGCTGCACAAACAACATAATTGGCGTGGCACTTGCCCTGACTCCCCATCAAAGCTGCACAAACAACATAATTGGCGTGGCACTTGCCCTGACTCCCCATCAAAGCTGCACAAACAACATAATTGGCGTGGCACTTGCCCTGACTCACCATCAAAGCCGCACAAACAACAGAATTGGCATGGCACTTGCCCGACTCCCCATCAAAGCCGCACAAACAACATAATTGGCGTGGCACTTGCCCTGACTCCCCATCAAAGCTGCACAAACAACATAATTGACGTGACACTTGCCCTGACTCACCATTAAAGCTGCACAAACAACATAATTAGCGTGGCACTTGCCCTGACTCCCCATCAAAGCTGCACATACAACATAATTGTCGTGGCACTTGCCCTGACTCACCATTAAAGCTGCACAAACAACATAATTGGCGTGGCACTTGCCCTGACTCACCATTAAAGCTGCACAAACAACATAATTGGCGTGGCACTTGCCCTGACTCACCATTAAAGCTGCACAAACAACATAATTGGCGTGGCACTTGCTCTGACTCACCATTAAAGCTGCACAAACAACATGATTGGTGTGGCACTTGCCCTGACTCACCATTAAAGCTGCACATACAACATAATTGGCGTGGCACTTGAACTGACTCATCATTAAAGCTGCACAAACAACATAATTGGCGTGGCACTTGCCCTGACTCCCCATAAAAGCTGCACAAACAACATAATTAGAGTAGCACTTGCCCTGACTCACCATTAAAACTGCACAAACAACATAATGGGCGTGGCACTTGCCCTGACTCACCATTAAGCTGCACAAACAACATAATTAGCGTGGCCCTTGCCCTGACTCACCATTAAAGCTGCATAAAGAACATAATTGGCATGGCACTTGCCCTGACTCCCCATCAAAGCTGCACAAACAACATAATTGGCGTGGCACTTGCCCTGACTCACCATTAAAGCCGCACAAACATAATTAGCGTGGCACTTGCCCTGACTTACCATTAAAGCTGCAACATGATTGGCGTGGCACTTGCCCAGACTCCCCATCAAAGCTGCACAAACAACATAATTGGCATGGCACTTGCCCTGACTCCCCATCAAAGCTGCACAAACAACATAATTGGCATGGCACTTGCCCTGACTCCCCATCAAAGCTGCACAAACAACATAATTGGCGTGGCACTTGCCCTGACTCCCCATCAAAGCTGCACAAACAACATAATTGGCGTGGCACTTGCCCTGACTCACCATCAAAGCCGCACAAACAACAGAATTGGCATGGCACTTGCCCTGACTCCCCATCAAAGCCGCACAAACAACATAATTGGCGTGGCACTTGCCCTGACTCCCCATCAAAGCTGCACAAACAACATAATTGACGTGACACTTGCCCTGACTCACCATTAAAGCTGCACAAACAACATAATTAGCGTGGCACTTGCCCTGACTCCCCATCAAAGCTGCACATACAACATAATTGTCGTGGCACTTGCCCTGACTCACCATTAAAGCTGCACAAACAACATAATTGGCGTGGCACTTGCCCTGACTCACCATTAAAGCTGCACAAACAACATAATTGGCGTGGCACTTGCCCTGACTCACCATTAAAGCTGCACAAACAACATAATTGGCGTGGCACTTGCTCTGACTCACCATTAAAGCTGCACAAACAACATGATTGGTGTGGCACTTGCCCTGACTCACCATTAAAGCTGCACATACAACATAATTGGCGTGGCACTTGCCCTGACTCACCATTAAAGCTGCACATACAACATAATTGGCATGGCACTTGCCAAGACTCACTATTAAAGCTGCAACATGATTGGCGTGGCACTTGCCCTGACTCACCATTAAAGCCGCACAAGCAGCATAATTGCCGTGGCACTTGCCCTGGTAAAATGTGTAGTCAGCAACCAGGTACAGTCTGCAGACTTTGTTGTTCCTGGATCTCTTGTCTCTTGTCAGCTTTGCACCTGCAGCAAAGTAACACAGATAATCTCCAGAGCTACTGTCACGTTGCAATTATCTGACAAATGTAACACAATTTCCAGTGCTACTTTCATGCTGCAATTATCTAACAGATATAACATTGACAATCTCTATTGCCACTTTCATGCAAAATTTATCTCACTAACAGATGTAACACAGAAAATCTCCAGTGCCACATTCATGCAACATTTATCTAACTAACAGATGTAACAAAGATGATCTCCAGTGCTATTGTCATGCAACAGTTATCTCACTAACAGATGTAACAATATCCAGAGCTACATTCGTGTAACAGTTATCTCACTAACAAATGTAACACAGAAAATCTCTAGTGTTACATTCTTGCAACATTTATCTCACTAACATACAACACAGACAATCTCTAGTGCTACACTCATGTAACAGTTATCTCACTAACATACAACATAGACAATCTCTAGTACTACACTCATGTAACAGTTATCTTACTAACATACAACACTGACAATCTCTAGTGCTACACTCATGTAACAGTTATCTCACTAACATACAACATAGACAATCTCTAGTGCTACACTCATGTAACAGTTATCTCACTAACATACAACATAGACAATCTCTAGTGCTACACTCATGTAACAGTTATCTCACTAACATACAACACAGACAATCTCTAGTGCTACTTTCATGTAACAGTTATCTCACTAACATACAACATAGACAATCTCTAGTGCTACACTCATGTAACAGTTATCTCACTAACATACAACACAGACAATCTCTAGTGCTACACTCATGTAACATTTATCTCACTAACAGATACAACACAGACAATCTCTAGTGCTACACTCATGTAACAGTTATCTCACTAACATACAACACAGACAATCTCTAGTGCTATACTCATGTAACAGTTATCTCACTAACATACAACACAGACAATCTCTAGTGCTACACTCATGTAACAGTTATCTCACTAACATACAACATAGACAATATCTAGTGCTACACTCATGTAACAGTTATCTCACTAACATACAACACAGACAATCTCTAGTGCTACACTCATGTAACAGTTATCTCACTAACATACAACACAGACAATCTCTAGTGCTACACTCATGTAACAGTTATCTCACTAACATACAACACAGACAATCTCTAGTGCTACTTTCATGTAACAGTTATCTC
The DNA here is from genome assembly GCA_014155875.1 of Cepaea nemoralis. Classification (NCBI taxonomy): domain Eukaryota; kingdom Metazoa; phylum Mollusca; class Gastropoda; order Stylommatophora; family Helicidae; genus Cepaea; species Cepaea nemoralis. The sequence continues at coordinate 939,697 of JACEFZ010022126.1, read as the reverse complement.
ACTAACATACAACACAGACAATCTCTAATGCTACACTCATGTAACAGTTATCTCACTAACATACAACACAGACAATCTCTAGTGCTATACTCATGTAACAGTTATCTCACTAACATACAACACTGACAATCTCTAGTGCTACACTCATGTAACAGTTATCTCACTAACATACAACATAGATAATCTCTAGTGCTACACTCATGTAACAGTTATCTCACTAACATACAACATAGATAATCTCTAGTGCTACACTCATGTAACAGTTATCTCACTAACATACAACACTGACAATCTCTAGTGCTATACTCATGTAACAGTTATCTCACTAACATACAACATAGACAATCTCTAGTGCTACACTCATGTAACAGTTATCTCACTAACATACAACACAGACAATCTCTAGTGCTACACTCATGTAACAGTTATCTCACTAACATACAACACTGACAATCTCTAGTGCTACACTCATGTAACAGTTATCTCACTAACATACAACACAGACAATCTCTAGTGTTACACTCATGTAACAGTTATCTCACTAACATACAACACAGACAATCTCTAGTACTACACTCATGTAACAGTTATCTCACTAACAGATACAACACAGACAATCTCTAGTGCTACACTCATGTAACAGTTATCTCACTAACATACAACACAGACAATCTCTAGTGCTATACTCATGTAACAGTTATCTCACTAACATACAACACTGACAATCTCTAGTACTACACTCATGTAACAGTTATCTCACTAACATACAACACAGACAATCTCTAGTACTACACTCATGTAAGTTATCTCACTAACATACAACACAGACAATCTCTAGTGCTACACTCATGTAACAGTTATCTCACTAACATACAACACTGACAATCTCTAGTGCTACACTCATGTAACATTTATCTCACTAACATACAACATAGACAATCTCTAGTGCTACACTCATGTAACAGTTATCTCACTAACATACACCACTGACAATCTCTAGTGCTATACTCATGTAACAGTTATCTCACTAACATACAACATAGACAATCTCTAGTGCTACACTCATGTAACAGTTATCTCACTAACATACAACACAGACAATCTCTAGTGCTACACTCATGTAACAGTTATCTCACTAACATACAACACTGACAATCTCTAGTGCTACACTCATGTAACAGTTATCTCACTAACATACAACACAGACAATCTCTAGTGCTACACTCATGTAACAGTTATCTCACTAATATACAACACAGACAATCTCTAGTGCTACACTCATGTAACAGTTATCTCACTAACATACAACACAGACAATCTCTAGTGCTACACTCATGTAACAGTTATCTCACTAACATACAACACTGACAATCTCTAGTGCTACACTCATGTAACAGTTATCTCACTAACATACAACACTGACAATCTCTAGTGCTACACTCATGTAACAGTTATCTCACTAACATACAACACAGACAATCTCTAGTGCTACACTCATGTAACAGTTATCTAACATACAACACAGAGAATCTCTAGTGCTACACTCAAGTAACATTTATCTCACTAACATACAACACTGACAATCTCTAGTGCTACACTCATGTAACATTTATCTCACTAACATACAACACTGACAATCTCTAGTGCTACACTCATGTAACATTTATCTCACTAACATACAACACTGACAATCTCTAGTGCTACACTCATGTAACATTTATCTCACTAACATACAACACAGACAATCTCTAGTGCTACACTCATGTAACATTTATCTCACTAACATACAACACAGACAATCTCTAGTGCTACACTCATGTAACAGTTATCTCACTAACATACAACACAGACAATCTCTAGTGCTACACTCATGTAACAGTTATCTAGCTAACATACAACACTGACAATCTCTAGTACTACACTCATGTAACAGTTATCTCACTAACATACAACACAGACAATCTCTAGTACTATACTCATGTAACAGTTATCTCACTAACATACAACATAGACAATCTCTAGTACTACACTCATGTAACAGTTATCTCACTAACATACAACACAGACAATCTCTAGTGCTACACTCATGTAACAGTTATCTCACTAACATACAACACTGACAATCTCTAGTGCTACACTCATGTAACATTTATCTCACTAACATACAACACTGACAATCTCTAGTGCTACACTCATGTAACATTTATCTCACTAACATACAACACAGACAATCTCTAGTGCTACACTCATGTAACAGTTATCTCACTAACATACAACACAGACAATCTCTAGTGCTACACTCATGTAACAGTTATCTAGCTAACATACAACACTGACAATCTCTAGTACTACACTCATGTAACAGTTATCTCACTAACATACAACACAGACAATCTCTAGTACTATACTCATGTAACAGTTATCTCACTAACATACAACACTGACAATCTCTAGTGCTACACTCATGTAACAGTTATCTCACTAACATACAACACAGACAATCTCTAGTGCTACACTCATGTAACAGTTATCTCACTAACATACAACACTAACAGATATAACACAGACAATCTGTAGAGATATTTGCATGCTACAATTATCGCGCTAACTGATCTAACATACATAATCTCTAGTTTTACTTTCATGCCATACTACAATATCTCACTACCCATATCACACACAATGACGCAACACTAATTTCAATGGCACATCAATAACTTAAAATTACATAACAATTACACTGAATTACATAACAACAATTCACAATGACAACTATAACTTGAGACAAGACTGGCTCACAATGCCAACAATAACTCTCAGTTAAATAATAACTCACCATTACATAATAACTCACATTTAAACAAAAATAACTCATAATTACACAACAATAATTCACAATTACACAACAATAGCTCACCATTACACAACAATAACTCACAAGTACTCAATTAGTTAGTTAGTTAGTTAGTCTTTCCTCTTGAGCCTAAGGCGGCGCATAGGGCAGAAGTCCTGTCTCTCCATGCCTGGCGGTTCGCTGCTACCTGTTGTAGATCTTGGATATTTACTTGGCCATTGAATGAGCCTTCTCTAATGATGGTTCTACGCAGGGTCTCTCTTGGTCTTCCCCCGTTTTCTTTTCCCTACTGGTGACCATATGAGGGCTTGGTAGGGGAGTCTTGTCTTGTCCATTCTGAGTACATGGCCGATGTAGTTCCAACAGCGTCTTCTTATGAAATTGGATACTGTATCTTGCTTAGTCTCTCGTCTTATTTGCGAATTGGTTCTGAAGTCTGTCCAGTGGATGTTTAGAAGTCTTCTAAGACATTTGTTCTCAAAATTGTCTAATTTTTTATCTAAAGCTACCGTTGATTTCCAACTTTCACATCCATACGTTAACACTGGAATCACACAAGAGTTGAAGATTTTAAGTTTTGTGTGTTTGCTGAGTGTCTTTGACTTCCAGATGTTTGACAGTTTATTGAAGGCACTAGATGCCAGTGCGATTCTAGATGATATTTCTGGTGTTGAGTCCCCTGTAGATGTCATTTTGCTTCCTAGGTATGTGAAGCTGTTGACTTTTTCAAGAACGTAGCTGTTCAATTTGGTGTCATCTGAACTGTTGGTAAGATCAATAGTCTTTGTTTTTGTGGTGTTAATTTGGAGACCAATTTGCCCTGAAACATTTTGGAGGTGGTTTATTTTCTCTTGGGCATCCGGGTGTGTTGAACTCAAAAGCACTATGTCGTCGGCAAAGTCCAGGTCTTCTAGAATTTTGTCAACCCAATGGATACCCATATTTGTGTTGTTTGTGCATTTGCGCATGACCCAATCGATAGCTATTCCAAAAAGCATCGGTGATAAGACACAACCCTGTTTCACTCCTGTTTCGACTGAGAACCAGTCAGAGTTGCCTGTTTCTGTTCTTACGCAGCAACGTGTTTCTTTGTAGAAAGATTTTATGACGTTGGTATATTTGGTAGGAAAACCATAGATGTTAAGTAGATTCCAAAGTGAAGGACGGTGGATGCTGTCGAAGGCTTTTTGAAAGTCGACAAAGTTAGTGATTAATTTCGACTGGAATTCTACGGAGTCTTCAATGATTATTCTGAGGGTGAAAATGTGGTCTATGCATGACCGTTTTGGTCTGAAGCCTGCTTGTTCTTCTCTGAGCCTTTCATCTATCGCCTTTTTCAATCTCTCAAGTAACATGCTACAAAAAGGTTTTCCTGGTACTGATACCACGCCAATTATTGCAATCAGACATATCGCCCTTTTTAGGCAGTTTGAAAATTACACCATCTTTCCACTGTTGTGGTGGGGATTCGCTTTGCCAGATTTCATTGATCAGCTGTAACAAACATTGTAAGGTGTTCTCATCTGCTGCTTTGAGCATTTCTCCTGAGATTTCATCTTCACTTACAGCTTTGTTGTTCTTCAATTTTTTGATGGCTGTTTTAATCTCTTCCATGGTGAATGACTCGCAGGAGGCATCTAGTGGGGGCATAGTAATTTCTCCATCCAGGTTCGGAACAGTGTCAGGCTGCAGTCTATTTAATATTTCTTTGAAATGTTCTGCCCATCGTTGCTTTTGAAGGTCATCGGATAAGTTGATTGCCTTGTTTGTCTTTGAAGGGTATATTTGGTGTAGCTGAGTGATTGCATAGTTACTTCATGATATGGAATACGGCTCTGTTGTTTCCAGTTCTGGCAGCTGCTTCGGCGTCGGAGGCCAGGCTGTGAATAAAGTTCTGTTTGTCTTTCGTGCGCTTGATTTCACCTCTTTATCCAACATAGAGTATTTTTGCTTATGGGTTTCATATGTAGATGTGTCTTTTGCAGAAAGAAGTGTTAGTTTTGCTTGTTTTCTTTCTTGTATCTTCGTCCAGATGTTATCGCATTAGCCACTTCTTCTTCTGTCTTTGTACGTAGCCGACTGTGTTTGTTGCAGCATTTAGCAAGGTATTTTTCAGGAAATTCCAATTTTCTTCAATGTTGTTTTTAATATTCGCATTGCTCGATATACTTTCTTTGTTAGCATAGATGCTTTATACCTCTGAATTGAATGCGAGTTGGTGTTCTTTAGTCAGTAGGGACTGTGAGTTTATTTTCTTAATTCTGGGTGATCTGTGCAGAGTCTTGAGCTTTATTTTTAGTTTGGCAATGCAGAGATTGTGATCACTGCCAGCATGTGCACCTCTGTAGGCTCTGATGTCTTGTACTGATGAACGGAATTTGGCATTAATGCAAAAATGGTCTATCTGACTTTTTGTGATGCTATCAGGTGAGTTCCACGTGACTTTGTCAATTTGAAATATCCTTGGAATTCAACAAATTTCAGCGAAGCAACATAACATTTAGAGCCAGAAATCTGGTTCTGAAACAACGGGAAGTTTTACGATGGTGGTTTGTCGGACCGCCAATCAACCGTTCCAAGCCGAGCTAGAAAGAAACACGTCTCGCCATCTTAACCTACAATAACTCACAATTACACAACAACTCATAACTACACAACAATAACTCATAAATACACAACAATAACTCACAAGTACACAGCAATAACTCACAATTATACAACAATAACTCACAATGCCAACAATAACTCAGAATCACATACAATATGTCACAATAACACAAAAATAACTCACAATGCCAACAAGACACACAATTACATACTTCTTCTTCTTCTGCGTTCATCTGGAGTGTTTCTTCTTCAGACATAATTGCATTGTGTCCATTTTATTTGCACCCTTAGGCCGGCACATCTGACTTCTGTGGGTATTTGTTGACCGGGTTAGTCTTCCCAGGTGATTCGAAGGACTTTCGACTGTCACTGTTGTGGGGCAGTCCATGGGCATTATCTGCTATCCAAGGAGGCTTCCATACTTGCAGAGCCGACACATAGTGCTTTGGTGCGGGGCTCACCCAAGGAGTCACCACATTCTGCACATGGCTGCTTTAATTCCTCACTTCAATGTATTGGACATGTAATTCACCACAGGCTGCTCCGACATTTGATAGGGCAGACATTTGAAAGTTGCGTCGCCGGCACGTAAGGCCATGCGATCAGCACAAAGTTATCCAGAGTAACCAGTGGGAACTCCGCACCCCGCAAAGGGCAACAACGATTGGTTTTGAACTAATAAAAGCGCTCTTTCCGCGAGGGTCGGAGCTTGGTAAGCATGTATTAGCTCTAGATTTGCCACAGTTATGCAAGTAAGATTGTGTCATCTAAGGAACCTCGACTGATTTAATGAGCAATTCACGGATTTCACAGTGAGACAGTGTGAACTTAGACATGCATGGCTTAATCTTTAAGACAAGCATATGAATACTGGCAGGATCAGCCAGATATCTATAGCATAGATGGACTATTCTCGCACACGCAGGCCAAGAGTAACAATCACTCAGTGTACTCTGTCGATACCCGGTGATACATGCAAAACCACTGGACGGCTGCCGACGAGCTTTCAAGTTATACCATGCAGGACTGACCAAAAAACTATGCCAGTTTACTGACTGCAGCCCAACTATTCATCAAGAGAAAGTGGGCACTTATCAAGATTTTGTCTAATGGTCATACAAAAATTGCTCTTTAACCTACTCAAACTATGACTCTGGCTTCGCCCTGTGATCAAATTTTCTAAATGCCTGCCTTGCTAACTTGCTTCAGCTGGGAAGATCCTGATTGGGTGCACCTCATACAGCCATCCAAGACAACGAACGTCAGACACGGGACTGATCTTGCGAACCAGACCAGTCCTCACCAATTACATACAATAACTCCCAAGTACACAACAATAACTCACAATTACACAACAATAACTCACAATGCCAACAATAACTCACAATAACTCAGAATGACATACAATATTTTAACAATTACACAAAAATAACTGACAATGCCAACCATGACACACAATTAAATACAATAACTCACACTACCGACAACTCATAATGCCATCAATAATTGACAATTACATATCAACAACTCACAATCACACAGTAATAACTCAAATTATATAACAATAACTTACGATGCCAGCAATAACTCACAATTGCAAAACAACTCACATTGCCATGAATACCTCATGACTACATAACAATAACTCACAATGCCAAGAATAGTTCACAATTACATAACAATAACTTACAATGACACACGACACAACAATACCACACAATGACTGAACAATAACTCACAATTACATAACAATAACTCACAATTACATAACAATAATGTGCATCACATAACATTAACTCATAATTACATAATAATAACACACAATTACATTATAACAACTCACAATTACATAACAACACACAATTACATTAAAACAACTCACAATTACATTACAATAACTCACAAAGGCACAACAATAGCTCACATTGAGACAACAAAAACTAACAATGAGACATAAACTTACACATTATGCACAGATAACTAAGATAAACTCACAATCCCATATGACACATCAATAATTCACAATGACACAACAATAACTCAAACTGAGACAAATATAACTAACAAAGAGATAACAATAACTCACAATGAGACATCAGAAACTCAATAACATAAAATTAATTCACGAGACAACAAAAACAAACTCAGTGACACAACAATAATTCACAATGCAATAACAATAACTCACAATGTGACAACTCACATACAATGCACAGGCAACTAGGATAAACTCAAATGACATCAATGTACACAGAAATGATCGGTTCAATGCTGACAGTTTGCTGCCAACAAAGAAAGTATGTAAATAAACAAAACCCACATGACAGATGTCAGCTGACCTTTCTTATAGCCAGAAGAGCTAAGGACTTCTGTATCTTTCCTGGAGAAACCTTGTCCTGCAATAGGATGCTGGGATCTTTCTGATTCATTGTGCTCTTTCACATCACAGAACTGGGAACTAAAAGACATGATATCCACAGTAACATCACAGGACTGGGGGAGGGAGGGGGGGGGGGGGGGGGGGGGGTGTTGTGTGCGTGGACTAAACACAATAACATCACAGGACTGGGAGGGGGGAAGAGACTAAAGACATGACATCAACAGTAACATCACAGAACTGGGGGGGGGGGGGGGGGGGGGGGGGGGGGAACTAAAGACATGATATCCACACAGTAACATCACAGAACTGGGGGAACTAAAGACATGATATCCACAGTAACATCACAGAACTGGGGGAACTAAACACAGTAACATCACAGGACTGGGAGGGGCAGGGGAGAGACAGAGATATCAACAGTAACATCACAGGACCTGGGGGGGGGGGGGAAGAGAGACTAAAGACATGATATCAACAGTAACATCACAGAACTGGGAGGGGGGGGGGAGAATTAAAGACATGACATCAACATCACAGAACTTGGGGGAACTAAAGGCATGATATCAACAGTAACATCACAGAACTGGGAATTAAAGGTGTGGTATCAACAGTAACATCACAGAACTGGGAATTAAAGATATGATATCAACTGGAACATCACAGAACTGGGAACTAAAGATATGATATCAACTGGAACATCACAGAACTGATCTTGATCTTCCACAGCATGCTCATTGAGTCCCTGAGAAAGCAAGCCTGGGTGACAGTCTGTGTCTCCAGCAAGGCTATAGCTTTAGCTATTGCCATGACCTTCATAATTGGCTACTTGTCATTAAGGTGAGGTCACTGCAGTCTACCTTCACAGTTCTCCCTCAGATTTAAGTATAAGCCCATGAGCTTCTGGTGTGTTCAGCAGACCCAACTGTGCAGATGTCAACTTCACCCTCAGATCTGGGCGTACAAGTCCATGACTAGCAGACCCAACTGTGAAGATGTCCTTCACCCTCAGATCACAAGTCATGAGTGTGTCCGCAGACCCAACTGTGCAGATGTGCACTTCACCCTCAGATCTGGCCGTACAAGTCCATGAACTCCTGGTGTGTCCAGCAGACCCAACTGTGCAGATGTCCACTTCACCCTCAGATCTGGGCCGTACAAGTCCATGAACTCCTGGTGTGTCCAGCAGACCCAACTGTGAAGATGTCCACTTCACCCTCAGATCTGAGCCGTACAAGTCCATGAGCTTCTGGCGTGTCCAGCTGACCCAACTGTGCAAATGTCCACTTCACCCTCAGATCTGAGCCGTACAAGTCCATGAACTCCTGGTGTGTCCAGCAGACCCAACTGTGCAGATGTCCACTTCACCCTCAGATCTGAGCCGTACAAGTTCATGAATTCCTGGTCAGTGTTGCCATTTTAGTGCTTTTCGCACTAAATTTAGTGCTTTTTCAAGTCATTTAGTGCAAAAATTTTGCTTTTAGCATGGCCGCATAAATTTAGTGCTTCACAAAATTTTTTGGGTGCTTCTTGGTGTTTTTTTTTACTTTGGGGTGGGTAAAAATTACTTTAAAAATCATTTTGGGAACACTAAAAAGCTGAATTTGAACTGAAGCGAGGGAGTAAAACAGTCTTAGTACGTTACCGCGCAATATTCAACTAATTTAACTCCCTTTAATATGATTTAGCTGAAAGCGAACGCCATCTTGCAGACAAGTCCAAATGTCAATACATTAGCTTGTAATCGAGTTCATAATTTTGTGGTGTCTACATGATCCTTTCATTTAAGCTTATTTGTGTTTCACCATGAGCAAGAAATATTGTCAACATTTCAGAGAACAGTGGCTCAGTGACACGAGATTTCAAAAATGGTTGTTAAAAGTAGAAGGGGATAATACTAAGTGTTTTTGCAAATATTGCAAATGTTCAATTGCAGCCAGGTTAAATGATATTGAGAGGCACAAGAATACAACAAAACATCAGAAAGCCAAACAACCAGTCAGTACACAAAGGCAAACAAAAATTGCATTTGACAAACTGAAAGATGATGTCAAAGAAACAGAAGGATGCATGTCTTTGTTCATAGCTGGCCATTGTTCGCTTTGCGTTGTTGACCATTTAAGTGAACTCTGCAAGGTATACTTTGGTGACAGCAAAGATTGCAAGAACATTAAGCTTAGGAGAACTAAGTGCATTGCAGTTATTTCAAATGTACTTGCACCATATTTCACAACAGACTTGACAGCTGATATTGGCAAAAGTAAATACAGCTTATTGATTGATGAGAGCAATGACATTTCTGAAACTAAGCTACTTGGAGTAGCAATTAGGTACTATTCAGAGATAAGAAAGCAGTTTGTGGTTACTTACTTAGATTTAGTTGAACTGAGTGACTGCAACGCACAAGCAATATGCAATGCGTTAAAAGATTGTTTAAACAAGAATGGACTTGAGTTGCAAAGACTAGTTGCACTCGGCACTGACAATGCGTCTGTCATGACAGGTGTAAACAATGGAGTATATACAAAATTAAAATCCATAGTTCCTCATCTGGTACTAGTTAGGTGTGTATGTCATTCCCTTCAGCTGGCAGTGTCACAGGCTGCAGCTGCTTGTCTGCCCAGGAACATCGAGTTCATGATTAGAGAAACATATAACTGGTTTTCTCACTCAAGTCTTCGTCAAGCAAAGTACAGGGAGCTTTTTGCTTCAATAAATGATGGACAATATCCGCTGAAGATTGTTCAATTAAGCCAGACAAATGGATGTCCATTCTATCTGCCATTGTCAGAATATTACAGCAGTGGGTCGAGCTCAGAACTCATTTTGATATAGCAAGACTCAACGAGCGCTGTTATACAGCAGAACTTCTACATTCTATGTTAAGCGACATGAAAAACTATGTGTATCTCATATTTCTCAAGCATATTCTCGGAGAAGTTCAAAGTGTGAATAAGAAATTCGAAGCAGATATACAGGATCCAACACAACTACTCAGCGATCTTGTCCAACTCATTGATTCTATCAGTTCAAAGATTGCTATTCCTGGGGAAAAAATAACAGAAAGTGATGCTATTCAAGATTATTTAGATCCTAATCCCAATCTAGGTTATGAGTTTGAGAAAGAAATAGCAGACTACAAGTTTCTTGATGAGAAAGAAATTCATGGAAGGTGCATCCAGTTTTTAATAGAGCTATTGACACAGCTGCGTTTACGTACACCCGATAACGTTCGAGTGTTGCAGTCCATCTCATGTCTACAGCCAATGAAGCCCTGTATATTGGATCTTGCTACAATGTTTGTAGAAGATGCAGCTACTCTCACCCGCATCGATTTCCAGTGGAGAAAACTTCATCATATGCAGTGGACACAGACCTCTGACACACTTGGACTGTGGGCAGAAATAGCCTCATACAGGGATGCCACCGGTGAAAATCCTTTCCAAGATCTTACAGATTTATCTTTAACTGTGCTCATTTTACCTCATTCTAATGCGGACAGTGGAGCGTATTTTCAGTCAGATGGGAGTTATAAAATCAAAATTGTGGAACAGACTGAGCATCAAGAGTTTGACAGATGTTTTGACTATTAGATATGGAATGAAAAGATATGGCAAATGCTGTCATGATTATAAACTACCTAAGGATATTCTGCGAAAAATTGGATCGCAGGAGGCATATACATGTTTCTTTCAATCATCCTCCTCATCCTCATCATAGCAGGAGCAAACACAGCAGGAAATAGCTACAGAAACTGAACAGGAGTCGTTTGACTGGGATTTGGCAGATCTGGAATAAACTTTATTCTAATATTCAGTGATAATAATAAATTATAATGTGCTACTTTATAACATTTTGAATGAATATCACCAGTGCTTGTTTTAGTGATTTCCCAAAAAAGAGTATTGCAATTTTGTGCTTTTTTGGCTCGAAAGTAGTTCTGATTGGGATTTGGCGGATCTGGAATAAACTTCATTGTAATATTCAGTGATAATAATAAATTATAATGTGCTACTTTATAACATTTTGAATGAATATCACCAGTGCTTGTTTTAGTGATTTCCCAAAAAAGAGTATTGCAATTTTGTGCTTTTTTGGCTCGAAAGTAGTTCTGATTGGGATTTGGCGGATCTGGAATAAACTTCATTGTAATATGAAGTGATAATAATAAATTATACTGTGCTACCTTGTAACATTTGTAATAAAAACAGTTGGTGCTTTTTTTTGGTGCTTCCTAAAATTTTTGGTGCTTTTTAGGGTCGATTTTGGTGCTTTTTCATCAAAGGGAGATGGCAACACTGCTCCTGGTGTGTCCAGCTGACCCAGCTGTGCAGATGTCCACTTCACTCTCAGATCTGAGCCGTACAAGTTCATGAACTCCTGGTGTGTCCAGCAGCCCCAACTGTGCAGATGGCCACTTCAGCCTCGCAGAACTAAAATATTAAGGTTTGAACTTCTGCCTCCACAATGACTGGGGTTTGTTGTCGGCACTCTTGATCTGGCCTGTCTACTTAACATGAAGTACTGCACTCTGCTGGCACTTGATCTATGCCTCACCAGCATCTATGTCCTCAGCCTGCCTCACTCAGGATTGTCATCTTGCTCACCTGCTGTCTATGTGTAGACCTCACTATGTCTTGGATGTTGTACCTTGGCACTGACTCACTCAGGATTGTCATCTTGTTCACCTGCTGTCTATGTGTGGACCTCACTATGTCGTGGATGTTGTACCTCGGCACTGACTCACTCAGGATTGTCATTTTGTTCACCTGCTGTCTATGTGTATGTGTGGACCTCACTATGTCTTGGATGTTGTACCTCGGCACTGACTCACTCAGGATTGTCATCTTGCTCACCTGCTGTCTATGTGTATGTGTGGACCTCACTATGTCGTGGATGTTGTACCTCGGCACTGACTCAGACATAGGCTTGTGCTCTACAAATCCTTGTTGTCTCCCTTGGCTGGACATTCAAGGAAGTACTTCACTACTGCACATGCTGTATCTTTGTGTACCCAAGTATGATACACTTGGCCTCGTTCTGAATTCTGTCCAGTCTCTCCATCTGAGGACAACTAAGGGTAAAGATTACCAGGACGTAATCAATCATCGGCAGGACAGTCTCTCCATCTGAGGACAACTAAGGGTAAAGATTACCAGGACGTAATCAATCATCGGCAGGACAGTCTCTCCATCTGAGGACAACTAAGGGTAAAGATTACCAGGACGTAATCAATCATCGGCAGGACAGTCTCTCCATCTGAGGACAACTAAGGGTAAAGATTACCAGGACGTAATCAATCATCGGCAGGACAGTCTCTCCATCTGAGGACAACTAAGGGTAAAGATTACCAGGACATAATCAATCATCGGCAGGACAGTCTCTCCATCTGAGGACAACTAAGGGTAAAGATTACCAGGACGTATTCAATCATCGGCAGGACAGTCTCTCCATCTGAGGACAACTAAGGGTAAAGATTACCAGGACGTAATCAATCATCGGCAGGACAGTCTCTCCATCTGAGGACAACTAAGGGTAAAGATTACCAGGACGTAATCAATCATCGGCAGGACAGTCTCTCCATCTAAGGACAACTAAGGGTAAAGATTACCAGGACGTAATCAATCATCGGCAGGACCAGACACTGGTACAGGAGACAGAGGTGGTGCTGCTCAAGTATGCCCCATCCAGTACTCTCATCCCAGCCATCCCCCTCCTAGCTCTCATTATCACAAGGTTTCTGTGCTCAGAAAAAGTCAAACTCCTATCAAATGTCACTCTCAAGTACTTCATTGAATGAGTCCTCTCCACACTCTCCAAGCATAAACTGACAGTTAGTGCTGGGGGTGAGGACAATTAAGTTATTCAGCGATAACTAGGTCATGGCTACCTTGACCAGGTTGACCACGTAGTTATGTGGTCGACTTCAAGCTATAGTTGTCCTGACCATACACTCAAATGTCATCTGGATACAAGTGATTCTCCTGGTGCAGGCTGTGAATAGCCCTAGAGGCCAGGCTGAACCCTGCGGCAGACCAGGATGTACAGTTGTTGGATCAGAGGTCTATCTTCCACTGCAGGAGGTTTGCAGAGGTCTAACTGCCACATGTGAAAACTATCTTCCACTGCAGGAGGTTTGCAGAGGTCTAACTGCCACATGTGAAAACTATCTTCCACTGCTGGAGGTTTGCAGAGGTCTAACTGCCACATGTGAAAACTATCTTCCACTGCAGGAGGTTTGCAGAGGTCTAACTGCCACATGTGAAAACTATCTTCCACTGCAGGAGGTTTGCAGAGGTCTAACTGCCACATGTGAAAACTATCTTCCACTGCAGGAGGTTTGCAGAGGTCCAGTTGAGGAGGAATGGACCGACACTGAGCTCCAGAAGCTGAATCATTCAGAAATCACAAGGCACTTTACTGTATGCATGATGGACGTCAGCTGCAGCAGTACCCGCCTGAACCCCACTGACACATGGTAGGCAATCACTGCCGCATGACTCTGGGTCTCACATGGTAGGCAAACACTGCCGCATGACTCCGGGTCTCACATGGTACGCAATCACTGCCGCATGACTCCGGGTCTCATATGGTAGGCAATCACTGCCGCATGACTCCGGGTCTCACATGGTAGGCAATCACTGCCGCATGACTCCGGGTCTCACATGGTAGGCAATCACTGCCGCATGACTCCGGGTCTCACATGGTAGGCAATCACTGCCGCATGACTCCGGGTCTCACATGGTAGGCAATCACTGCCGCATGACTCCGGGTCTCACATGGTAGGCAATCACTGCTGCATGACTCCGGGTCTCACATGGTAGGCAATCACTGCCGCATGACTCCGGGTCTCACATGGTAGGCAATCACTGCCGCATGACTCCGGGTGTCACATGGTAGGCAATCACTGCCTCATGACTCCGGGTCTCACATGGTAGGCAAACACTGCCGCATGACTCCGGGTCTCACATGGTAGGCAATCACTGCCGCATGACTCCGGGTCTCTCTGTCTGGTCGTTATCCTCCAAGGGCAGGTGGACGGAGACACTGGTCGCAGGCAGGTGGACAGAGACTCTGGTCGGTATCTCCACGGGCAGGTGGACAGAGACTCTGGTTGGTATCCTACAAGGGCAGGTGGACAGAGACTCTGGTTGGTATCCTCCAAGGGCAGGTGAATGGAGACTCTGGTCGGTATCTCCACGGACAGGTGGACGGAGACTCTGGTCGGTATCTCCACGGGCAGGTGGACGGAGACTCTGGTCGGTATCTCCACGGGCAGGTGGACGGAGACTCTGGTCGGTATCTCCACGGGCAGGTGAACGGAGACTCTGGTCGGTATCTCCACGGGCAGGTGGACGGAGACTCTGGTCGGTATCCTCCAAGGGCAGGTGAACGGAGACTCTGGTCGGTATCTCCACGGGCAGGTGGACGGAGACTCTGGTCGGTATCTCCACGGGCAGGTGGACGGAGACTCTGGTCGGTATCCTCCAAGGGCAGGTGAACGGAGACTCTGGTCGGTATCTCCACGGGCAGGTGGACGGAGACTCTGGTCGGTATCTCCACGGGCAGGTGGACAGAGACTCTGGTCGGTATCCTCCAAGGGCAGGTGGACAGAGACTCTGGTCGGTATCCTCCAATGGCAGGTGAACGGAGACTCTGGTCGGTATCCTCCAAGGGCAGGTGGACAGAGACTCTGGTCGGTATCCTCCAAGGGCAGGTGAACGGAGACTCTGGTCGGTATCCTCCAAGGGCAGGTGAACGGAGACTCTGGTCTGTATCCTCCAAGGGCAGGTGAACGGAGACTCTGGTCGGTATCCTCCAAGGGCAGGTGAACGGAGACTCTGGTCGGTATCCTCCAAGGGCAGGTGAACGGAGACTCTGGTCGGTATCCTCCAAGGGCAGGTGAACGGAGACTCTGGTCGGTATCCTCCAAGGGCAGGTGGACGGAGACTCTGGTCGGTATCTTCACGGACAGGTGGATGGAGACTCTGGTCGGTATCCTCCAAGGGCAGGTGGACGGAGACTCTGGTCGGTATCCTCCAAGGGCAGGTGGACGGAGACTCTGGTCGGTATCTCCACGGGCAGGTGGACGGAGACTCTGGTCGGTATCCTCCAAGGGCAGGTGAACGGAGACTCTGGTCGGTATCTCCACGGGCAGGTGGACGGAGACTGGTTGGTATCCTCCAAGGGCAGGTGGACAGAGACTCTGGTCGGTATCTCCACGGGCAGGTGGACAGAGACTCTGGTCGGTATCCTCCAAGGGCAGGTGGACAGAGACTGGTTGGTATCCTCCAAGGGCAGGTGGACAGAGACTCTGGTCGGTATCCTCCAAGGGCAGGTGGACAGAGACTCTGGTCGGTATCTCCACGGGCAGGTGGACAGAGACTCTGGTTGGTATCCTCCAAGGGCAGGTGGACAGAGACTCTGGTTGGTATCCTCCAAGGGCAGGTGGACAGAGACTCTGGTTGGTATCCTCCAAGGGCAGGTGGACAGAGACTCTGGTTGGTATCCTCCAAGGGCAGGTGGACAGAGACTCTGGTCGGTATCTCCATGGGCAGGTGGACGGAGACTCTGGTCGGTATCTCCACGGGCAGGTGGACGGAGACTCTGGTTGGTATCTCCATGGGCAGGTGGACGGAGACTCTGGTCGGTATCTCCACGGGCAGGTGGACGGAGACTCTGGTCGGTATCTCCACGGGCAGGTGGACGGAGACTCTGGTTGGTATCCTCCAAGGGCAGGTGGACGGAGACTCTGGTTGGTATCCTCCAAGGGCAGGTGAACGGAGACTCTGGTCAGTATCCTCCAAGGGCAGGTGGACGGAGACTCTGTCAAGCTGGCAGGATATTGTCCTAGATATCTTAGTCACAAAGTAATAAATGACACAGATGATGTATGACTTGTCTGTTGAAAGTATTGAACATCAGGTCACAAGTGCTGTATGCTTTAACAGATTATAGTCACAGAATAACGAACGACAGAGAGACTGTAAGACTGACCTATTGAAGCTGTCGGAAGTCAGGTCAGAAGCTCTGTATGCTATCAGCGTGTCATTTCTGGGGTTCTCTGCTGGTGTCAGCAGTCTCCAGGCTGGCTGTGTCAGAGGAAACATGGCTCAATTTAGTTTGCATACAACACTGCCTTACTCAAACTGAACAGACTAGCAAGATGATGATGACACTAGATGTTGATAGTAACATGCCAAACTCTTGTACTGTTCATACTCACATACACCATACATGCAAATCAGCCAAAAGCCACATGACTGCCTGTTCTACTGTTTATCTTCTTCTTCTTCTTCATCATACATAGCATCCTGTGTAGCATACATGTGACAACGCATGAGAAACGATCAAAGTACAGTGCCAGGTGCAGGTAGGGCATCAAATAGGTTCATCAAAATGGCTATCAAACAAGACGTCCTGGGAAACCCAGAGATTGGATGAGAAGTGAGCGGTCACATAAATCAGGGGAGAACATGGGTAGAACGTAGGAAAAAAAGACAATTAACAAAGGCAAATCTGAGTTTAGTATAACGAAGGGACATGGGAACCAGCAGTTAACTGGGCAAGAATTAAGTAATTCCCACTGGAGGGTAATTAACTGGCCGGTGATATACAGAGGGAAGAGACTGGTCGAGGATGATTACTGAGTATCGGGCAAGTTTGAGGACTTGGCCCAGAGGATACTTAGATTAGGTGGTCAGGCTAATAGAGAGTCTGGTGTAACGGTTTATATTAAGAAAGCCTATAGGAGGCAGTGTTATATTCGAAGTCGTGCGAAATAACTATGTACATTGATGTTCGATTGTTTCTGGAAATGTGCTTTGTCACCGCATTCGCCTATAATTAAAGGAACTTTGTGTGTGAAAACCGATGTTGTTGTTGTTGTTGTTGTTGTTGTTGTTGTTGTTGTTGTTGTTGTTGTTGTTGTTGTTCTTCTTCTTCTTCTTCTTCTTCTTTTTCTTCTTCTTCTTCTTCGTTCATCCTGAGTGTTTTTCAGACATAATTGCGGTGTGTCTAGTTAGGCACCCTTGGGCCAAGACCCTTAGGCCAACACATCCAACTTTAGTATGCATTTTTATTCTGGTCAGCATTCCTGGGGGACTCTCACTTTTGTGGTGCCGTCCACATACGCAGCTGGTCAAGTTAGAACAGTCGAGGACTTCACGGTCAACCCTCAAGGGAAGGCAGGGGCAGTCCATGGGCATTTTCTGCCATCCAAGGAGGCTTCCATAATTGCAGAGCTGACACATAGCGCTCTGGCACTGGGCTCACCCAAGGAATCGCCACGTCCTGCACATGGTTACTTTAATTTCTCACTTCCATGTATTGGGCATTTCGTTCACCACAGGCTGCTCCCCGCACAATACAGGAACAGTCAGTCTGCAGACAACTTCCACTCAGCGAGCTTTTGGATCGGACATGTACAGACGCTGTACCCGGAAAACAATATTGTCAGAGCTGTTCCTGTCGGAAAACAAGATAGTCAGAGCTGTTCCAGCCAGAAGACAAAATAGTCAGAGCTGTTCCAGGCATGAAGGACATTTCACTCAGACATTTTTATGTTGTGCCTGTTTTATTTGCACCCTTAGGCCTGCACATCCGACTTCAGCGGGCATTAAGTAAACGGGTTTGCCTTCCCGTGGTTTTGAGGGACATTCGACTCTTACTGCTATGGTGTCGTCCACATCTCTGCTAGTAAAATTAGAATGGCCAAAAACTTTACAGTCAGCCCTCAAGGGAAGGCAGGGGCAGTCCATAGGCATTTTCCGCCGTCCAAGGAGGCTTCCATAATTGCAGAGCCGGCACATAGCGCTCTGAGACTGGGCTCACCCAAGGAATCGCCACGTCCTGCTTATGGCTGCTTTAATTCCTCACTTCCATATATTGGGTATTTTGCTCGCCCCTGGCCGCTCCCTGCACAGACCAGGAATCGTCAGTCTACAGACTACATCCACTCAACAAGTTTTGGACTTCCACGTAATGGATTCGCTAGCCAAGCATTCCATTTCGTGTTGAGACGTTTTTCTATCTTAGTCTGCATACGATATTCACTCTGCAGTTTTTCACTTTGGACTTCCAAGTAATGGATTCGCTAGCCAAGCATTCCATTTTGTGATGACATCCACTCAGTAACTTATCGATGTGAAACTAGTGTTCTAGAGTGACTCATAGATGTTGTACAGTAGTCCGGCCTATTTGATGACAGGTGATGTCTATGACTGATTCACCTTGCTCTCCTCACTTAAAGATAGCAAAGAGACAAACCTAGACACAGCCATGTCTAACTGTTGCACAGGATTGTGACAATATAGATGCCCGCTTTCTTATTCTGTGCAACTGAAGCCAAAATCTTCCGATAACGACAGTTGAGGTTTCTGTTTTGGATTCCTCTTTCCATAGGCAGATTGCCTTGCAGGGCTTGTGAGCTCTGCACGCCCACATTTTCTGTCCAGCTTTGTTGCCCTGAGCAGTCGGATGTAGATTGGATGCCTGCTCATTGCCTGTCAAATGAAGGCAGAGATTGGCCACCTACTCCTCGTCTCTCATTGCCTGTCAAATGAAGGCAAAGATTGGTCAATTATTCCTCCTTGTCTCTCATTGCCTGTCAAATGAAGGTAAAGATTGGTCACCTATTCCTCCATTGCCTGTCAAATGAAGGCAGAGATTGGCCACCTATTCCTCCATTGCCTGTCAAATGAAGGCAGAGATTGGCCACCTATTCCTCCATTGCCTGTCAAATGAAGGCAGAGATTGGCCACCTATTCCTCCATTGCCTGTCAAATGAAGGTAAACATTGGCCACCTATTCCTCCATTGCCTGTCAAATGAAGGCAGACATTGGCCACCTATTCCTCCATTGCCTGTCAAATGAAGGTAAAGATTGGCCACCTATTCCTCCATTGCCTGTCAAATGAAGGCAGACATTGGCCACCTATTCCTCCATTGCCTGTCAAATGAAGGCAGAGATTGGCCACCTATTCCTCCATTGCCTGCCAAATGAAGGCAGAGATTGGCCACATATTCCTCCTTGTCTGACCAGGAAACTGCAGCAGGAAACTGCAGCAGGAAACTGCAACATTTCTTGTTGTTGCCCCTGCCTTTGTTGTGACCAGGAGTGTTCAAGTCATATATGTCAGGCAGATATTATCACATGACTACCACTTCAACTGTTTCAGTCATATATGTCAGGCAGACAATATCACATGACTACCACTTAAACTGTTTCAGTCGTTTATGTCAGGCAGATAATATCACATGACTGCCACTTCTACCATTTCAGTCATATATGTCAGGCAGACAATATCACATGACTACCAATTCTACTGTTTCAGTCATTTATGTCAGGCAGATAATATCACATGACTGCCACTTCAACTGTTTCAGTTGTATATGTCAGGCAGACAATATGACATGACTACCTCTTCTACGTAGAGTGAAGTAGAAGTGAAGAATCGTTTTGGAGTCTTGATGCTCATACAGGAGGAGATACATGAGGACACCTGATGAATTGGCAGTACACGCTAGTGATGTCTTGATAACAGCAGCCAAAGACTTAATATCGACCAAGAATAAGCAACATAAGCCATGGATTACATCAGACACGTTAGAAGTAATAAAACAACAAAGGGAAATGAAGCAGAGGAGGAGAAACCGATAATAGCAGGATGAAGTATAAATATTTAAAATGAGAAATAAGAAAGAATATAAAAAGGGACAAAATCCAACATATACAAGATTGTTGTACTAATATAGAGAAATATCATGAAAATGGAAGAAATTAAGAAATTTTCAAAGAAATGAAGTTACTGACAAGAAATGTTCAACCTCAATTAAATGTTATCTGTCACAAGTTGGGAAATAACAGAATCTAGAAAAATTCTAGAACGATGGCAGGAATACCGCAGTGGAATGTATGATATGAATGACTGTGAGGTTATGAATGATATACATGAACTAATGATAGCAGAGACAGAACTTGAACCCTCATTAGATGAAATTGTATGGGCAATAAAGAACATGAAGCATGGTAAATCACCAGGATGTGATGAGATGCCAGCTGAACTAATTAAAACGGGAGAAGAAGAAAGCAAACATATCTATCACGTATATTGTCAAAATTATATGGAAACACAGTATATGGCCAAAATATTGGAAGAGAACTATCTTCATTCCAATACCAAAAATGGGCATACTTAAATTATGCACCAATTATAGAACTGTTGACCTGATCAGTCATGCAAGTAAAATTCCACTAACAATTATAATGGGAAGACCGTTAGAAACTTGAAGAGTTCAAGCTGGATTTAGACAAGGAAGAGGAACAAGAGATCACATACTTAATATGTGTTTAATAGTAGAGGAGTGCAGAAAATTTAATGTAAGCCTATTCTCATGTTTTGTAGATTATTCAAAGGCATTTGACTGTACAATGTCAGAAACTTTGGCTTTGGGAAATCATGAGGAAAGTGGGCTTTCCATCACATGTAGTACAACTCACAAAAATGCTCTATTTAAGATTCGTGACCTTAGAGGAAACCTACAGCAGACAGCACCTGCCTACCTCTAGCAGATAAATGTTGTCATGGTCAAAGATCTGTACGGACCACAGAGCCTCTTCTATGTGTGCATGCACTCTCACATCTGGTCTGTCTGAGAGAAAACATATATGTCAATGTTACATGTGATAGATATCATGTGACAATGTTACATCTGTGTGATAGATATCATGTGTCAATGTTACATCTGTGTGATAGATATCATGTGTGTCAATGTCACATCTGTGTGATAGATATCACGTGTCAATGTTACATCTGTGTCATAGATATCATGTGTGTCAATTCTCCCTCCGGCCCGAGCCGTAAAGGCCCATGAGCTTCTCACATGTAGGATGACCGACCCATCTGTGTAGATGACAGCATCACCATCTAGCGAATTCTCGAAAATCAACGCTTGTACTTCAGCCTCCACAGCAGCCGGATTTTCTTGTCTGCATTTTCTATCTAGTTGGATGCAAACTGAAAAGGATGTGCAGAAATCTGTTGGCACTTGCACCCACTGCTCACCAGGTTCTAAGTCCTCAAGTGCACACACCTGTTGAAGAATGTCTTCGGCTTGACCCATCCATGACCGTCCTCTTTTTAACCTGATGCCCTTCACCTTCATAATTTCACTATGAAGTGGATGTTGTGTGTTTGCGTTAACTCTGAGGTAGGCGCGTGCTCTGCAAACTTGTATTCTGTCCTCAATGGTTGGAAAATCAAGAAGGTAGCGCATCGCCCTGCATGCTGTATCTCTTGTACATCCAAGAATAATGCACATAGCTTCATTCTGTATCCTTTCCATCCTTTCTATCTGCTTACGGCTGAGAGTCAGGATTGCCCTTGCATACTCAAAAACAGACATGACCAGCCCCTCGTACAGAAGACATAGATGGCGCTGCTCACAGTTTGCTGCCGCCATCACCCGCATCGCAGCCAAACCCCGCTTGGCCTTTGTTATCACCTGGTCTATGTGCTCATTATAAGCAAGGCTTCGATCAAACCGTATCCCCAGGTAATTCATTGCCTGCGTTCTTTCCACCGTCTCTGAACACAGCATTACAGTTGGTGTTGGAGTGTTGACAATATGATTAATCAAAGAGAACCATGCCACTGTTGCCTTTGTTGGGTTGACCATTGCCCTAGCTTCAACACACCAAGTACTTACGCCATTGAGTTCGGTTTGTAGTTCCACAGCAACCTGATCTCTATCCTTACCCTGGTGATACACTAACACATCGTCGGCATATGACAATATCCTCACCGGTCCAGTGATCTGCTCACTGGTGATTTTCACTGTGTAGGCGTTGAACAGTACTGGAGATAATGGTGATCCCTGTGGTAGGCCAGGATATATTGTTGTTGGTTCCGATGTCCAACTGCCACATCTAAAAACGACTTTCCGTTGGAGAAAGGCTGCAGCGATCCAACTAAGGAGAAATGGACTTACTTTTAGTTCAAGAAGCTGAAACACTAAAAAATCCAATGGTACTCTGTTGTACGCGTCCTAAAGATCAATCGCTGCAGCAAAGGTTTCAATGCCTGAGTGGAAACCTTCATAGACATCATGGGCAAAAACTGCTGCATTGGTCCAGGTTTCTCTTTTTGGACGGTACCCACCCAGGGTAGGTGGGAAAACACCTTGCCTCTCTAGCTGGCTTGATATTTTCCTGGCAATTAACTTCTCCAGCAGCTTGCCTATTGTATTCTGCATGGTTGTAACTCGATATCCCTGAATTTTTGTGTGGTCTTTGCCAGGCTTCGGCAAGGGAATCAGATAGCAGTGTAACCACTCCTCCTTGATGCTAGCACTCCCTATACTGTTGTTGTATATGTCTGCTAGTTTCTCTAGCTCGTTGTCAGTACACCTATTGATGTCATCGTATCTTATGCCATCAGGCCCTGGAGCGCTGTTTTTTGATCGTCGAAACACAGCCTTGATTTTTTTCACTGTTACTGTGTCTTCATCCGAAGTGTTCTGGGCCTTGCACCTGTCTGAGGTGAACTCCTTGGCCAGATTTCGGCCTCCCATGTCTGTCTGGTTGCTCTGCTCTAGATAGCGTTCAAAGAGGGCTTTGCCCTTGTCCTCGTCAGTCCTCTGCCAGATGAGGTCAGCACCTTGAAAGTCAGAAATGCTCTTATTCTTGACTACACCACTCATGCTTTTATGTAGTCGCCAGAACAATTTCAGTGACTTGTCTGTGCTTACTCTTTGACACACCTCTGCCCATTTTTCGCTTTTAACCACCTTGACCAGTTTTTTTAAATGGCTTACTTTTGTATGCATCTCTCTTTCTAAGTGCAAGCAGGGACTAGGATGACCAGCTCTGTTCTTCTTGGCATTTTGCCATCTCCTTACAGCACTACGCTTATCCACCCAAGACTTCACCTCGAAATTCCACCGCGGTGGCTGCTCCCAGCTTTTTTTCCTGCCCTGAAACTTTCTGCGCTTGTCACGTCTTATTTTACTCACCACATCTTGCCCTGTACTGTCATACTGGAAAGTCTTTACCTTTAGCTTGTGCTGCCTGGTTCTGCCTTTCTCCACCACTATGATGCAAGGGTGGTGGTCGCTGCCGTGGTGTCCTAGGAAACCCCATCTACACACTGTAGTGAGTGAAGGTGAAACCAGCGTTAGATCAATAGCACTGTCCTCATCGCCTGGACGGCTTGCTGTCCTGGTGACACAGCCACTGTTGATACAAACCAGGTCAATGGTTTCAAGTGCAGTCTCGAGCTTCTCCCCATGTGTGTTGGAGCAAATGTTTCCCCATGATCTGCCTTTAGCGTTGAAATCGCCACAGAAAATAACATTTCTCTCATGACCTAATATGCCACTTAAGCACTGCCACTTCTGGGAACCCATACTTGCGTTGCGGGCATAAACATTAACCAACACGAATGGTATACTGGATTGAACTCTCACCGCCTGTATTTGTATATCATCACTGTCCCAACTGGACATGTCTAGCTCTGGCGCCACTATGCTGTCGCGAACGAGAATCGCCATTCCCAGATGTCGTCTGTTGTAGAAACATTTGAAGCCGGCAATTCGGAGTAGCTGATCACCCAGTCTCGTCTCCTGGAGTGCTACAATGTCGTTCCTGTAAACTAGGGTTTCTAAAATAGAGCCCCATTGTTTTACGCTGGCGCAGTTCCAATACAGAATACGGATATTCCTGAGTCCTAGACGGTGACACTTGTATGATAGATATCATGTGTCAATGTTACATCTGTATGATAGATATCATGTGTCAATGTTACATCTGTGTGATAGATAGGCATGTGTCAATGTCACATTTGTGTGATAGATATCATGTGTAAATGTTACATCTGTGTGATAGGTATCATGTGTCAATGTTACATCTGTGTGATAGATATCATGCGTCAATGTTACATCTGTGCGATAGATATCATGTGTCAATGTTACATCTGTGTGATAGATATGTGCGAATGTTACATCTGTGTGAT
Source organism: Cepaea nemoralis (assembly GCA_014155875.1). Taxonomy (NCBI): domain Eukaryota; kingdom Metazoa; phylum Mollusca; class Gastropoda; order Stylommatophora; family Helicidae; genus Cepaea; species Cepaea nemoralis. The sequence goes on along the minus strand of JACEFZ010022126.1, from coordinate 914,851 downwards.
AGATATCATGTGTCAATGTTACATCTGTGTGATAGATATGTGCGAATGTTACATCTGTGTGATAGATATCATTTGTCAATGTTACATCTGTGCGATACATATCATGTGTCAATGTTACATCTGTGTGATAGATATAATGTGTGCCGATGTTACATCTGTGTGATAGATATCATGTGTGCCAATGTTACATCTGTGTGATAGATATCATGTGTCAATGTTACATCTGTGTGATAGATATCTTCTTCTTCTTCTGCGTTCATCCGGATTTTTTTTTTGGATGTGACTACGTTGTGCCTGTTTACAGCAGAGCTGCGTTCTTGCGCCGTTAGGCCGACACATCCGACTTCTGCGGGCATTTGTTGACCGGGTTAACCTTCCCGGGGGGTTTCTTAGGACGTTAGACTCTCACTGTTGTGGTGTTATCTCCCATCCCAGCTGGCCCATATAGAACAGCCAAAGGCATCCTGGTCAGCCCTCAAGGGAAGGCAGGGGCAGACCATGGGCATTCCCCGCCATCCAAGGAGGCTTCCATAATTGCAGAGCCATCACACAGCGCTCTGGTACTGGGCTCACCCAAGGAATCCTCACGTCCTGCACATGGCTGCTTAGCCTCACTTCCGTATATTGGGCCTTCCGTTCACCATAGGCTGTTCTTCCAGAAGCCAGAAGAATGCAGTTTGCAGATGACATCCACACAGTGAGCTTTCGATTCGGACTTTCCACGTAATGGATTTGCTATCCAAGCAATATTCCATTTTGTGCCACTAGGACGCTTTTTCCACCTTTTATGAAGCCCACAGTGAGCTTTCGATTCGGACTTTCCACGTAATGGATTTGCTATCCAAGCAATATTCCATTTCATGCCTCTGGGAGGCTTGTGTAACCGACATGCCTGTGGTATGAAGTGTGGCAGTCTAAATACTTCTTCATGTACATTTAAATGTCAACCTGAATACAGTTAAAGTAAGCTGCAGTCGACTTGAGCTTGTTGATATCTCCATAAAGCTTGTCCTCGAATGAAGCAGGTGTGGGCCAAAATATCTTTCTCTGTTCTGCATATATTGGGCACTCTTGCAGCAAATGTTTAGCTGTCATTTTACCAGTTTCACAATTACATTCATCTGTATCTCCTATCTTTAGTTTGTTGAACAAGTGGTATTTCAGCCTGTTATGTCCTGTGCGGAGTCTGAAGATTGCTACTTGTTCTCTTCGGTCGAGTTTGTAATATGCATCATCCTTCTGGTGGCCTGGATGCTCTGATTCCCATTTGGTTCTATAAGTGCTTTTAATCAACCTCTTTGCTCATTATAGGTTATGTCTATGTCAGGCTGTGGTAGTCGTCCGCCCTCTTTTGCCAGTCTGTCAGCCTCTTCATTTCCAGGTATACTGCAATGTGATGGGATCCACTGTATTACAACTTTTTTGGATTTCTGGCATAGACCATGGAGTGCTGCTCTTAGGTCAGCTAGTTCTGTGCTGTTTTTGCTCTTCAGTATTGAGACAGCTGACTTTGCATCTGTAAAGATAGCTATTTGTGTCTCTTTATTTTCCTCCATCAAGAGCATTTCTGCTGCAGTTTTCAGAGCTTTGAAGTTACTTGAAAACTTTCCAGTTGCCACTGAATGTGTTTTTTTCACTCCATTTTTTAAATTTAGGAGAATTCCTCCTCCTCCATTCTCTACTGAATTTTTGGCTGATCCATCTGTATATGCATGGGTCCAATTGCTGCTTGGGTAATGTTCTTTTATGTAGTTTAGGGTTATTTCTCTTCTTTCGGTTTCATGCTGAGTGTTCTTTTTCTCAATACCAGGAATGTTTTCTATCATCTCAGGCAGTTGCTGCTGTCTCCAAGCTGGGAACTTGTCTGCATTGTAAATGGGTTTGACTGTTGATATGTTAAGTATGGGATCTTCCCTAATTTTTCGTTTTGCAGTTTCTACAAAGTTGCTACGCTTCAGTCTTCCCTTTCCAAAACCACTAAACCTTTTATACATAGGGTGGTCTGTCAATCTTCTAAATTTTTCAGCTTGTTGCTGGGCTCTGCTATCTCTTCTATCCTGCATTGGTTGTAAACAAGTTATCTTTTCTAATTCATTAATAGGCGTTGTCTTCAGGCTTCCAGTTATGATTCGCATTCCTTGATTTTGGACTCTACTTATTTTGTTAAAGTTTGACTTAGCTGCTGTTGCCCAAGCTGCAATGCCATATTCCAGTACTGGCCTCACCCGTCCAGTATATAACTTCTTGAGAACTTTCTCATCTGCTCCCCACGCTGTACCAGCAAGCTTTTTCATGATTGCCATTCTTTGCCTTGCTCTTGTTCGATTTTTCTCAACCTGTGTCTTCCATGTCAGGCGACGATCAAAGGTGACTCCTAGATAGTTTGGATTTTCTTCATGGCGCAATATTTTTCCATTCAATACCAGCTTAGGTTGCTGAGTTTTAGTTGAGAGGGAGAACACTGTGCATGTTGTTTTCTCCTCACTTATCTTCACTAGCCATGATTTTGACCAGTCCTCTAGCGCTAATAGAGCTTGCTGTATTCTGCTGTTAGCTGTACTAATATATTCTTCAGATGTCCATATGGCTAGGTCATCTGCAAAGGATGATGTGTGTACTCTGGCTGGAAAATTTTCCGTGATGTCGTTTGTATATGCTAGGAATAATGTTGGTGAAAGAACTCCTCCTTGGGGGACACCTTGCTCCAACAGCATCATTTTGCTGGTTTGTCCTTGTACTTTTGTCCTGGCAGTTCTGTTCTCAAGGTAGTGGCTGATCCATTTGTACATTTTCCCACAAACATGCATTTTTTGCAGTTTTACTTTCAGTCCTTCCTTCCATACTTTATCAAATGCTTTTTCTAAATCTATCCAGACCGCTAGTGTGTGCTTTTTCTCTTGGAAGGCATCCTCTATTTCCTGAGCTATATAGGTTATTTGATCTTCAGTGGATCTGTACTTTCTGAATCCTGCTTGGTGTGGTGTTAAGAGTTTGTTTTCTTCCAGATGCCATGTTAGCCTGCCATTGATAATGCGTTCCATTAATTTTCCTACACAGCTAAGAAGACTGATAGGTCGATAGCCATTTGGTTCTTCCAGGTCTTTTCCTTTCTTTGGGACTGGTATTAGTATAGCTTCCTTCCATGCCTGTGGGACTATTCCCCTCTTCCAGCTGTAATTTAGGACTGCTAGTAGTTTCTTTTTTGCCTTAGTGCCTAGTCCTATTAGCATTTCATTTGTGATTCCATCCTTTCCTGGTGATGTCTTCTTTTTTAGGGTATTCATTGCCTGTTCCATTTCTTCCATTGTTAGATTTGCCATCATATATTCTGCTGCTGTCTCTGTATATCTATGATGTATCTGTTTATCTTTGATTGCTTTCTTCTGTTCGGCTGTAATATCAATGTGGTTTGCACTGGCATAGTGTTCCATTAGTGCATTTGCAGCCTTTTTTCCTGTAAGCAAGGCATTTCCTTGTTTAATTGTTATTTGTTTGTTTCTAGGTCCTTCATTGTTCATGGCTTTCACTAGTTTCCATAGTTTGTTTCCATCCCTGTCAAAATTCAGGTTTTCTGTTTTTTTCCTCCAACAATCTCTTGTTGTTTGATTTACTGTTCTTTTATATTTTGCTGAGATGGCTTTGAGAGAGATGTTCGCTTCAGTTGTTTGTTCTCTCTCTGCGGTCTTCCTAGCATCTTCAACTTTGTCCTCCAAAATTTGTAGTTCTTCAGTCCAGTATGGTTTGTAATTTTTCCTCGCTCCTCTTGGAATAGACTCAGTGGCCGCCTGTATTATTGCTCTGTTTAGACTTTCCACCATTTGCTTCATGTTGCCATATCGTGTATTTATGTTTTCACAATATTTGTCTGTTAGTATGGCAAATCTGTCCCAATCTGCTCGTTTGTAATTCCAACGGGGCAAAGGCTTTTGCTCCTGTGGAACATACTCCATATTTATTACAAGCTTGATTGGTCTGTGGTCACTACCTGCTAATTGGTCAAGCACATGGCGATCGATTTTGTGGAGGATGTCTCCTGTGCAGAAAGCTAAGTCTGGAGTAGAAGTGGTAATCCATCTTCTGGAGTAGAAGCTCGGTGTGTCATCCGCTTTGTTGAGTAGATGGAGATTTGAGTCTATTTCCCAGTCCTCCACTTCATCTCCTCTTTTATCAGTATCTGGGTATCCCCATCTTTCTGAACGGCTATTAAAGTCTCCGACAACAATGCAATTTGTGTCAGTTATTTCCATGTTTGAGAGTGTAAGATCCTTATCTGCCGGGCTATACAGATTGTAAATTCTTATTTTCACGTCCTTTATCATTATATCAACACCTATAATTTCCGTTTGGTTGTCAGAGATCACAGATACTTCGCTGCAAGGTATTGTATTTCGTGTTAGTATTACAACTCCTCCTTTGTGTCCTTCGCGGTCGAAACGTGTGGCCTGATATCCCTCGACTGAAAATGTGCGATTGGCGTTGAGGTGTGTCTCTTGAATGCATGCCACATCTATTCTATCTTTATGAAGACGCTGTGTTAGGGAGGCTTTCTTGTTATAAACTCCTTCTGCATTCCATTGTAGTATGTTGAGTGTCCGGGGTGTTTGGTCAATAGCTCTTAACCTACTCCTCTGTGCCTTGACTCCACAGCACAGGGGAAGGTGACCACCAGTAGTCATGGGTGGACCCCCTCGAGGCAGGGGGCCCGGCACTATCACCGCCTGATGGGACTTCACGGGATTAGCACCATAACGATTAATTTTCATCTGTGGCATCATGAAATGATAAAGTTACGTTGCACTTCTTTGTCAAGCCTGTGGCTCAGTACATCCGATTTCGACAAGCATTTGTTCGGGATGCTTTCCCTAGCCTTTGACTGTCCCCAGTCTACCTACAAGGCAGCAGGTTTGTACGTCGCTTCGTCTGGTCCCTCTCCCTTGACCTGTCCGACATGGGTGACCCTACCAGTAGCTGTGCTACCGTCGGCATAGCTCTTGGGGTCATTGGAACGCTCAAGCCCCTCTACCTCGTCAAGGTGGACGCACGGCAGAGGGGCAATAGATATCATGTGTCAATGTTACATCTGTGTGATAGATATCATGTGTCAATGTTACATCTGTGCGATAGACAGGATGTGTCAATATTACATCTGTGTGATAGATATCATGTGTCAATATTACATCTGTGCCATAGATATTATGTGTCAATGTTACATCTGTGTGATAGATATCATGTGTCAATGTCACATCTGTGTGATAGATATCATGTGTCAATGTTACATCTGTGTGATAGATATCTTCTTCTTCTGCGTTCATCCGGAGTTTTTTTTTCCGTACATGATTGCGTTGTGACTGTTTACAACAGAGCTGCGTTCTTGCGCCGTTAGGGCGACACATTCGACTTCTGCGGGCATTTGTTGACCGGGTTAACCTTCCCGGGTGTGATAGATATCATGTGTCAATGTGCGGGTTAACCTTCCCGGGTGTGATAGATATCATGTGTCAATGTTACATCTGTGAGAGAGATATCATGTGTCAATGTTACATCCATGTGATAGATAGAGTGTGTCAATGTTACATCCATTTGATAGATAGCGTGTGTCAATGTTACATCCATGTGATAGATAGCATGTGTGTCAATGTTACATCCATGTGATAGAATGTAAATATCCACTGCTGTAAATACCATTCAACATTTTATTTAGTTAGTCGACAGATCATCCTTATTGCACATCGAACCATTCAGTCAATAAGTGCTCGGATCCCCTCCTCAGCAAATCCCGCAGCGTGTAGCGGCTAACGACACCAGTTCTGTGTTGGTTTATCAATCTTCTTTGGCTACCTGCGTAGTGTTCTTGTTTGGCCACCCCTCTTTTAATCTGCTGTTCTCGCAGTCTGGCCATGGTTGTAGATTCACAGTCATCACTTGGTTCATGCAAAAGTCTTACTTCTCCTAGAGCATTCAGAATGTCAGCCTGGTCCATGGCGCGTCCGCCCTCCACCGTAGCCTCACCTGCGAGCTTGTCAGCCCGCTCATTTCCTTGTACTCCCGCATGCCCTGGCACGAAGATGAAACTAATCTTTGCCAGCCGAGACTGCTCCAGAGGCAGCAACCATTCTCTTCGGATCGACCCCTCCTCTATCCTCTTGATCATGTTCATTGAGTCGCTAAGGAAACATGCACTAGTGAATGTCTGTGTCTCGAGCCATGTTATTGCTTTACTTACTGCCATGACTTCCATAGTCAGGCTACTTGTGGTTTCAGGGAAAGCACCAGAGTCCTCCTCCACAATTTTCCCTCCGGTCCAAGCCGTAAAGGCCCATGAGCTTCTCATGTCGGACGACCAACCCATCTGTGTAGATGACAGCATCACTGTCTAGCTAATATTCAACATTTTGGTTAATAATCTACTCCAAATTCTCTCAGTACTTCTAATTCTTTTGTTGTGATGCCACTCCACAAATGCCTACTTTTTAATAAGGCTAAACTAATTCACAAAATTCTATTTCAAAATGCTCCAAGCTACCTTTGGCCATTGTTCAAATATAAAGTAAGACATAGCGAACGACTAAATATACTTCATGTCCCTAAACCTAGGACAGACATATAAAACAAGCTTAGCATACTATGCCGCTCAGTTGTGGAACAATCTTCCACAGGAAATCAAAGACACCACCAATCATTATACATACAGTCGCAACCTATTTGAACATAACCTCAGTACATACTAAATATGCCCCCCCCCCCCCCCCTAAAAAAATAATAATTGAAAGTTATCTGAAACGGCAACTAGCCAATAAACATTCCCATATGTGTGTTACGTTACACCTTCCTTGGGTATTAATAATGCCCATGTTAAACATTGCCTCATGTATTATTGATTATTTTTCATGTGTTTTAATGCTTATTGTTCTTTTGTTGTCTAAGATTAGCTTCATAAGTGATGTTGAATGAAAGAATGTATGAGAGGAAATAGAGAAGAAGGGCAGAATGTCAGACGGGTCTGCGTGTCCAATTCTTAACCCTTTGAAAATAAAGTTTGTTCATTCATTCTTAGCTTTTTGGTTTCTCTCCGAATGTTGAATATAAAATAGGTGTGTGAATGTTTAATATAAAACAGGTGTGTAAATGTTGGATATAAAACTGGTGTATGAATGTTAGATAAACAGATGTGTGAATATTGGATAAACAAGTGTGTGAAAAAATGGATAGAAAAAGTGTGTGTAAATGTTGGGTATAAAACAGGTATTTGACAGTTGAATATAAAACAGGTGTGTGAATTTTGGATATAAAACAGGTTTGTGGATGTTGGATATAAAACAGTTGAGTGAATGTTGGATATAAAACAGGTGAATGAATGTTGGATATAAAACATGTAAGTGAATGTTGGATATAAAACAGGTATGTGAATGTTGGATATAAAACAGGCATGTGAATGTTGAATATAAAACAGGTGAGTAAATGTCGAATATAAAACAGATGAGTAAATGTTGAATATAAAACAGGTGAGTAAATGTTGAATATAAAACAGATGAGAAAATGTTGAATATAAAACAGGTGAGTAAATGTTGAATATAAAACAGGTGAGTAAATGTTGAATATAAAACAGATGAGTAAATGTTGAATATAAAACAGATGAGTAAATGTTGAATATAAAACAGATGTGTGAATGTTGAATATAAAACAGATGTGTGAATGTTGAATATAAAACAGGCGAGTAAATGTTGAATATAAAACAGATGTGTGAATGTTGAATATAAAACAGGCGAGTAAATGGTTGAATATAAACCCCCGGGAAGGTTAACCCGGTCAACAAATGCCCGCAGAAGTCGGATGTGTCGGCCTAACGGCGCAAGAGCGCAGCTCTGCTGTAAACAGGCACAATGCAATCACATCCGGAAAAAAAAACTCCGGATGAACACAGAAGAAGAAGAAGAAGAAGAAGAATATAAAACAGATGTGTGAATGTTACATTAAACAAAGTCAACTATATAAATAGATGAGACATATGATGAGAAAATTGATGTGACAAATGGATGATGAGAAAACTTACAATGGATGATAAGATAAACAAATGACAAGGCAAACTAAATATGAGACAAAATTATGATGAGACAAATAGATGAAATAATTAGATTGTGCAACAAATATTATGAGTAAAACTAATGATACAGATAAAATAAACAGATGATGTGAGAAACATGAACAGACAAACTGACAGTGGGACAAATGGGTAAGATAATAGATAATGCAAAAAACATATGATACGTCAAACAAACTATCAGATGAATAGATAAGAAAAGCAGATGATGCAACAAGAACATGATGAGACAAACAGCTTATTAACCAAATGGATACTGTAAAATGGATGAGACAAAGAAATAATGAGATACATGTGGTGAGACAAATGGATGATGGAACAACTACAACCTGACAGGTGGCCAGAGAACATCTGGTTGTGGTCCACATAGAACAGACTGGAAGTTCCGTCTCCATCAACCAGACGTGCATGAAAGCCTTCAGCCATCAGATGAGTGCCAGCTTTCACAGTCAGGTCAAAATGTCTGAATGTATGCAGAAAAGACAGACAACAATGGAAACCACTGAGATTGAGAAAGGTATGGACAATGTATGACTGCTCCATTATTATGCTGCTTACGACTGAAGAACATATTTTACAGAGCAGTCTTCAAAACAAATTTTGGTACTATTGCTTTCTTTCACCCCATACAAAAGGGAATCCCAGGGTATGACGTCACATCCAGGGGTTCCCTGTGTTGCGCCGAACATTCAGGTGGTTTCCGTGTGTTGCGCCGTAGCTCGGTGCGCAATTCTATGCGGCGGCGGTGGTGCGCTATTCTTTCACTTTCCGGTTAGGGTTAGGGTTAGGGGGTAGGGTTAGGATTAGGATTAGGGTTAGGGTTAGGGTTAGTGTGTGTACCCTACCCCTAAACCTAATCCTAACCCTACCCCCTAACCCTAACCCTAACCGGCAAGTGATTGCAGGACAGATGCAAATGAGGATCGAAGGGAGACAGAAACGGTTGCCACAGCCCAAAGAAACAACACTGTGGTGTGGGGCAATTGAAACGCACTGACACGCACTCCACCCGAACACAGAGGCGATCACCGTCGGCGCTAAATATAGCTGGTGACTCTAAATATAGCTGGCAAAGTTTGTTTGGGGTGAAAGAAAGTAAAAGTACCCAAATTTTATATATATATATATATATATATATATAAGGTTGTTTCATGCACGTTTTCAATATTCACTACTGACGAGCTCAAATGAGAGCAAAATTCGAGTCTAGTGCTTCGAAATTGACGTGGATGAGGCCTTAGGTTCATGCCGGAATGCGATCGGCGTTGCCAGTAGTGGGTTGAGCTCAATGTTTAAATCTCAAATCCCGGAATAAAAACCAAATAAATCAGCATGTTTTTAAAATAATACAACCAAATGCTTTAACACAAATATTCATTACACTCAGCATATCTAGTCTCAGAATCTGTTCATAGTAATCGAGTGTGTGTCTGAGAGTACAGTGATGTGTATGTCTGAGAGTACTGTGATGTATGTGTCTGAGAGTACAGTGATGTGTGTGTCTGAAAGTACAGTGATGTTTGTGTCTGAGAGTACAGTGATGTGTGTGTGTCTGAGAGTACAGTGATGTGTGTGTGTGTGTGTCTGAGAGTACAGTGATATGTGTCTGAGAGTACAGTGATGTGTGTGTGTGTGTGTCAGAGTACAGTGATGTGTATGTCTGAGAGTACAGTGATGTTTGTGTCTGAGAATACAGTGATGTGTGTGTGTGTCTGAGAGTACAGTAATGTGTGTGTGTGTCTGAGAGTACAGTGATGTGTGTGTGTCTGAGTACAGTGATGTGTGTGTCTGAGAGTACAGTGTCTGTGTCTGAGAGTACAGTGATGTGTGTGTCTGAGAGTACAGTGATGTCTGTGTCTGAGAGTACAGTGATGTGTGTGTGTGTCTGAGAGTACAGTGATATGTGTCTGAGAGTACAGTGATATGTGTCTGAGAGTACAGTGATATGTGTGTGTCTGAGAGTACAGTGATCTGTGTTTGAGAGTACAGTGATTGGTGTGTCTGAGAGTACAGTGATGGGTGTGTCTGAGAGTACAGTGATGTGTGTGTCTGAGAGTACAGTGATGTGTGTGTCTGAGAGTACAGTGATGTTTGTGTGTCTGAGAGTACAGTGATGGGTGTCTGAGAGTACAGTGATGGATGTGTCTGAGAGTACAGTGATATGTGTGTCTTCTTCTTCTTCGTTCATCCGGAGTTTTTTTTCGGATGTGATTGCGTTGTGCCTGTTTACAGCAGAGCTGCGTTCTTGCGCCGTTAGGCCGACACATCCGACTTCTGCGGGCATTTGTTTACCGGGTTAACCTTCCCGGGGGTTTCTTAGGACGTTTGACTCTCACTGTTGTGGTGTTATCCCCCATCCCAGCTGGTCCATATAGAACAGCCAAAGATCCTGGTCAGCCCTCAAGGGAAGGCAGGGGCAGACCATGGGCATTCCCCGCCATCCAAGGAGGCTTCCATACTTGCAGAGCCGATACATAGCGCTCTGGTACTGGGCTCACCCAAGGAATCGTCACGTCCTGCACATGGCTGCTTAGCCTCACTTCCGTATATTGGGCCTTCCGTTCACCATAGGCTGTTCTTCCGGAAACCAGAAGTATGCAGTCTGCAGATGACATCCACACAGTGAGCTTTCGATTCGGACTTTCCATGTAATGGATTTGCTAGCCAAGCAATATTCCATTTCGTGCCACTAGGACACTTTTCCACCTTTTATGAAGCCCACACAGTGGGCTTTTGATTCAGACTTTCCACGTAATGGATTTGCTATCCAAGCAATATTCCATTTCGTGCCACTAGGACACTTTTCCACCTTTTATGAAGCCCACACAATGGGCTTTTGATTTGGACTTTCCACGTAATGGATTTGCTAGCCAAGCAATATTCCATTTCGTGCCACTAGGACACTTTTCCACCTTTTATGAAGCCCACACAGTGGGCTTTTGATTCAGACTTTCCACGTAATGGATTTGCTATCCAAGCAATATTCCATTTCGTGCCACTAGGACACTTTTCCACCTTTTATGAAGCCCACACAATGGGCTTTTGATTTGGACTTTCCACGTAATGGATTTGCTATCCAAGCAATATTCCATTTCATGCCTCTGGGTCTTCATGCACCTTTAAATGTCAACCTGTATATAGTTAAAGTAATCTGCGGTCAACTTTAGCTTGTTGATATCTCCATAGAGCTTGTCCTCAAATGAAGCAGGTGTGGGCCAAAATATCTTTCTCTGTTCTGCATACGTTGGGCAATCCTGCAGCAAATGTTTTGCTGTCATTTTTCCAGTTCTACAATTACATTCATCGGTATCTCCTATCTTTAGTTTATTGAACAAGTGGTATTTCAGCCTGTTATGTCCTGTGCGGAGTCTGAAGATTGCTACTTGTTCTCTTCGGTCGAGTTTGTAATATGCATCATCCTTCTGATGGCCTGGATGCTCTGATTCCCATTTGGTTCTATAAGTGCTTTTTATCAACCTCTTTGCCTCATTATAGGTTATGTCTATGTCAGGCTGTGGTAGTCGTCCGCCCTCTTTTGCCAGTCTGTCAGCCTCTTCGTTTCCAGGTATACTGCAATGTGATGGGATCCACTGTATTACAACTTTTTTGGATTTCTGGCATAGACCATGGAGTGCTGCTCTTAGGTCAGTTAGTTCTGTGCTGTTATTGCTCTTCAGTATTGAGACAGCTGACTTTGCATCTGTGAAGATAGCTATTTGCTTCTCTTTATTTTCCTCCATCAGGAGCATTTCTGCTGCAGTTTTCAGAGCCTCTACCTCCGCTTTGAAGTTACTTGAAAATTTTCCAGTTGCCATTGAATGTGTTTTTTTCGCTCCATTTTTTAAATTTAGGAGAATTCCTCCTCCTCCATTCTCTATTGAATTTTTGGCTGATCCATCTGTATATGCATGGGTCCAATTCCTGCTTGGGTAATGCTCTTTTATGTAGTTTAGGGTTATTTCTCTTCTTTCGGTTTCATGCTGAGTGTTCTTTTTCTCAATACCAGGAATGTTTTCTATCATCTCAGGCAGTTGCTGCTGTCTCCAAGCTGGGAACTTGTGTGCATTGTGTATGGGCTTGACTGTTGGTATGTTAAGAATAGGATCTGACCTAATCCTTCGTTTTGCAGTTTCTACAAAGTTGCTACGCTTCAGTCTTCCCTTTCCAAAACCATTAAATCTGTTGTACATAGGGTGGTCTGTCAATCTTCTAAATTTTTCTGCTTGTTGCTGGGCTCTGCTATCTCTTCTATCCTGCATTGGTTGTAAACAAGTGATCTTTTCTAATTCATTAATAGGCGTTGTCTTCAGGCTTCCAGTTATGATTCGCATTCCTTGATTTTGGACTCTACTTATTTTGTTAAAGTTTGACTTAGCTGCTGTTGCCCAAGCTGCAATGCCATATTCCAGTACTGGCCTCACCCGTCCAGTATATAACTTCTTGAGAACTTTCTCATCTGCTCCCCATGTTGTACCAGCAAGCTTTTTCATGATTGCCATTCTTTGCCTTGCTCTTGTTCGATTTTTCTCAACCTGTGTCTTCCATGTCAGGCGACGATCAAAGGTGACTCCTAGATAGTTTGGATTTTCTTCATGGCGCAATATTTTTCCATTCAATACCAGCTTAGGTTGCTGAGTTTTAGTTGAGAGGGAGAACACTGTGCATGTTGTTTTCTCCTCACTTATCTTCACTAGCCATGATTTTGACCAGTCCTCTAGCGCTAATAGGGCTTGCTGTATTCTGCTGTTAGCTGTACTAATATATTCTTCAGATGTCCATATGGCTAGGTCATCTGCAAAGGATGATGTGTGTACTCTGGCTGGAAAATTTTCCGTGATGTCGTTTATATATGCTAGGAATAATGTTGGTGAAAGAACTCCTCCTTGGGGGACACCTTGCTCCAACAGCATCATTTTGCTGGTTTGTCCTTGTACTTTTGTCCTGGCAGTTCTGTTCTCAAGGTAGTGGCTGATCCATTTGTACATTTTCCCGCAAACATGCATTTTTTGCAGTTTTACTTTCAGTCCTTCCTTCCATACTTTATCACATGCTTTTTCTAAATCTATCCAGACTGCTAGTGTGTGCTTTTTCTCTTGGAAGGCATCCTCTATTTCCTGAGCTATATAGGTTATTTGAACTTCAGTAGATCTGTACTTTCTGAATCCTGCTTGGTGAGGTGTTAAGAGTTGGTTTTCTTCCAGATGCCATGTTAGCCTGCCATTGATAATGCGTTCCATTAATTTTCCTACACAGCTGAGAAGACTGATAGGTCGATAGCCATTTGGTTCTTCCAGGTCTTTTCCTTTCTTTGGGACTGGTATTAGTATAGCTTCCTTCCATGCCTGTGGGACTATTCCCCTCTTCCAGCTGTAATTTAGGACTGCTAGTAGTTTCTTTTTTGCCTTAGTGCCTAGTCCTATTAGCATTTCATTTGTGATTCCATCCTTTCCTGGTGATGTCTTCTTTTTTAGGGTATTCATTGCCTGTTCCATTTCTTCCATTGTTAGATTTGCCATCATATATTCTGCTGCTGTCTCTGTATATCTATGATGTATCTGTTTATCTTTGATTGCTTTCTTCTGTTCGGCTGTAATATCAATGTGGTTTGCACTGGCATAGTGTTCCATTAGTGCATTTGCAGCCTTTTTTCCTGTAAGCAAGGCATTTCCTTGTTTAATTGTTATTTGTTTGTTTCTAGGTCCTTCATTGTTCATGGCTTTCACTAGTTTCCATAGTTTGTTTCCATCCCTGTCAAAATTCAGGTTTTCTGTTTTTTTCCCTCCAACAATCTCTTGTTGTTTGATTTACTGTTCTTTTATATTTTGCTGAGATGGCTTTGAGAGAGATGTTCGCTTCAGTTGTTTGTTCTCTCTCTGCGGTCTTCCTAGCATCTTCAACTTTGTCCTCCAAAAATTGTAGTTCTTCAGTCCAGTATGGTTTGTAATTTTTCCTTGCTCCTCTTGGAATAGACTCAGTGGCCGCCTGTATTATTGCTCTGTTTAGACTTTCCACCATTTGCTTCATGTTGCCATATCGTGTATTTACGTTTTCACAATATTTGTCTGTTAGTATGGCAAATCTGTCCCAATCTGCTCGTTTGTAATTCCAACGGGGCAAAGGCTTTTGCTCCTGTGGAACATACTCCATATTTATTACAAGCTTGATTGGTCTGTGGTCACTACCTGCTAATTGGTCCAGCACATGGCGATCGATTTTGTGGAGGATGTCTCCTGTGCAGAAAGCTAAGTCTGGAGTAGAAGTGGTAATCCATCTTCTGGAGTAGAAGCTCGGTGTGTCATCCGCTTTGTTAAGTAGATGGAGATTTGAGTCTATTTCCCAGTCCTCCACTTCATCTCCTCTTTTGTCAGTATCTGGGTATCCCCATCTTTCTGAACGGCTATTAAAGTCTCCGACAACAATGCAATTTGTGTCAGTTATTTCCATGTTTGAGAGTGTAAGATCCTTATCTGCCGGGCTATATAGATTGTAAATTCTTATTTTCACGTCCTTTATCATTATATCAACACCTATAATTTCCGTTTGGTTGTCAGAGATCACAGATACTTCGCTGCAAGGTATTGTATTTCGTGTAAGTATTACAACTCCTCCTTTGTGTCCTTCGCGGTCGAAACGTGTGGCCTGATATCCCTCAACTGAAAATGTGCGATTGGCGTTGAGGTGTGTCTCTTGAATGCATGCCACATCTATTCTATCTTTATGAAGACGCTGTGTTAGGGAGGCTTTCTTGTTATAAACTCCTTCTGCATTCCATTGTAGTATGTTGAGTGTCCGGGGTGTTTGGTCAATAGCTCTTAACCTACTCCTCTGTGCCTTGACTCCACAGCACAGGGGAAGGTGACCACCAGTAGTCATGGGTGGACCCCCTCGAGGCAGGGGGCCCGGCACTATCACCGCCTGATGGGACTTCACGGGATTAGCACCATAACGATTAATTTTCATCTGTGGCATCATGAAATGATAAAGTTACGTTGCACTTCTTTGTCAAGCCTGTGGCTCAGTACATCCGATTTCGACAAGCATTTGTTCGGGATGCTTTCCCTAGCCTTTGACTGTCCCCAGTCTACCTACAAGGCAGCAGGTTTGTGCGTCACTTCGTCTGGTCCCTCTCCCTTGACCTGTCCGACATGGGTGACCCTACCAGTAGCTGTGCTACCGTCGGCATAGCTCTTGGGGTCATTGGAACGCTCAAGCCCCTCTACCTCGTCAAGGTGGACGCACGGCAGAGGGGATATATGTGTCTGAGAGTACAGTAATGTGTGTGTCTGAGAGTACAGTGATGTGTGTGTCTGAGGGTACAGTGATGTGTATGTCTGAGAGTACAGTGATGTGTGTCTGAGAGTACAGTGATGTGTGTGTCTGAGAGTACAGTAATGTGTGTGTCTGAGAGTACAGTGATGTGTGTGTCTGAGGGTACAGTGATGTGTATGTCTGAGAGTACAGTGATGTGTGTCTGAGAGTACAGTGATATATGTGTCTGAGAGTACAGTGATGTGTGTGTCTGAGAGTACAGTGATGTGTGTGTCTGAGAGTACAGTGATGTGTGTGTCTGAGAGTACAGTGATGTGTGTGTCTGAGAGTACAGTGATGTGTGTCTGAGAGTACAGTGATTGGTGTGTCTGAGAGTACAGTGATGTGTGTGTCTGAGAGTACAGTGATGTATGTGTCTGAGAGTACAGTGATATGTGTGTCTGAGAGTACAGTGATGTGTGTGTCTGAGAGTACAGTGATGGGTGTGTCTGAGAGTACAGTGATGTGTGTGTGTCTGAGAGTACAGTGATGTGTGTGTGTCTGAGAGTACAGTGCTGTGTGTGTGTCTGAGAGTACAGTCATGTGTGTCTGAGAGTACAGTGATGTATATGTCTGAGAGTACAGTGATGTGTGTGTCTGAGAGTACAGTGATGGGTGTGTCTGAGAGTACAGTGATGTGTGTGTCTGAGAGTACAGTGATATATGTCTGAGAGTACAGTGATATGTGTGTGTCTGAGAGTACAGTGATGGGTGTCTGAGAGTACAGTGATATGTGTCTGAGAGTACAGTGATGTGTGTCTTAGAGTACAGTGATGTGTGTCTGAGAGTACAGTGATGTGTGTCTGAGAGTACAGTGATGTGTGTGTCTGAGAGTACAGTGATATATGTCTGAGAGTACAGTGATGTGTGTGTGTCTGAGAGTACAGTGATATATGTCTGAGAGTACAGTGATATATGTCTGAGAGTACAGTGATATATGTCTGAGAGTACAGTGATATATGTCTGAGAGTACAGTGATGTGTGTGTCTGAGAGTACAGTGATATGTGTCTGAGAGTACAGTGATGGGTGTGTCTGAGAGTACAGTGATATGTGTGTATCTGAGAGTACAGTGATGTGTGTGTGTCTGAGAGTACAGTGATGTGTGTCTGAGAGTACAGTGATGGGTGTGTCTGAGAGTACAGTGATGTGTGTGTCTGAGAGTACAGTGATGTGTGTCTGAGAGTACAGTGATGTGTGTGTCTGAGAGTACAGTGATGTGTGTGTCTGAGAGTACAGTGATGTCTGTGTCAGAGTACAGTGATGTATGTGTTTGAGAGTACAGTGATGTGTGTGTTTGAGAGTACAGTGATGTCTGTGTCTGAGAGTACAGTGATGTATGTGTCAGAGTACAGTGATGTATGTGTCAGAGTACAGTGATGTATATGTCTAAGAGTACAGTGATGTGTGTGTTTGAGAGTACAGTGATGTATGTGTCAGAGTACAGTGATGTATGTGTCAGAGTACAGTGATGTGTGTGTTTGAGAGTACAGTGATGTATGTGTCTGAGAGTACAGTGATGTATGTGTCAGAGTACAGTGATGTATATGTCTGAGAGTACAGTGATGTGTGTGTTTGAGAGTACAGTGATGTCTGTGTCTGAGAGTACAGTGATGTATGTGTCTGAGAGTACAGTGATGTATGTGTCTGAGAGTATGGTGATGTATATGTCTGAGAGTACAGTGATGTCTGTGTCTGAGAGTACAGTGATGTGTGTGTCTGAGAGTACAGTGATGTGTGTGTCTGAGAGTATGGTGATGTCTGTGTCTGAGAGTACAGTGATGTCTGTGTCTGAGAGTACAGTGATGTATATGTCTGAGAGTACAGTGATGTGTGTGTCTGAGAGTATGGTGATGTCTGTGTCTGAGAGTACAGTGATGTATATGTCTGAGAGTACAGTGATGTCTGTGTCTGAGAGTACAGTGATGTATATGTCTGAGAGTACAGTGATGTGTGTGTCTGAAGTACAGTGATGTGTGTGTCTGAGAGTACAGTGATGTCTGTGTCTGAGAGTACAGTGATGTCTGTGTCTGAGAGTACAGTGATGTCTGTGTCTGAGAGTACAGTGATGTATATGTCTGAGAGTACAGTGATGTATATGTCTGAGAGTACAGTGATGGGTGTGTCTGAGAGTACAGTGATGTGTGTGTTTGAGAGTACAGTGATGTCTGTGTCTGAGTACAGTGATGTATATGTCTGAGAGTACAGTGATGTATATGTCTGAGAGTACAGTGATGTATGTGTCTGAGAGTACAGTGATGTCTGTGTCTGAGAGTACAGTGATGTATGTGTCTGAGAGTACAGTGATGTATGTGTCTGAGAGTATGGTGATGTCTGTGTCTGAGAGTACAGTGATGTATGTGTCTGAGAGTACAGTGATGTGTGTGTCTGAGAGTACAGTGATGTGTGTGTGTCTGAGAGTACAGTGATGTGTGTGTCTGAGAGTACAGTGATGTCTGTGTCTGAGAGTATGGTGATGTATATGTCTGAGAGTACAGTGATGTGTGTGTCTGAGAGTACAGTGATGTCTGTGTCTGAGAGTACAGTGATGTCTGTGTCTGAGAGTATGGTGATGTCTGTGTCTGAGAGTATGGTGATGTCTGTGTCTGAGAGTATGGTGATGTCTGTGTCTGAGAGTATGGTGATGTTTATGTCTGAGAGTACAGTGATGTGTGTGTCTGAGAGTACAGTGATGTATATGTCTGAGAGTACAGTGATGTATGTGTCTGAGAGTACAGTGATGTATATGTCTGAGAGTACAGTGATGTGTGTGTCTGAGAGTACAGTGATGTATATGTCTGAGAGTACAGTGATGTATATGTCTGAGAGTACAGTGATGTATATGTCTGAGAGTACAGTGATGTATGTGTCTGAGAGTACAGTGATGTATATGTCTGAGAGTATGGTGATGTATATGTCTGAGAGTATGGTGATGTATATGTCTGAGAGTATGGTGATGTATATGTCTGAGAGTATGGTGATGTATATGTCTGAGAGTATGGTGATGTATATGTCTGAGAGTATGGTGATGTATATGTCTGAGAGTATGGTGATGTATATGTCTGAGAGTATGGTGATGTATATGTCTGAGAGTACAGTGATGTATATGTCTGAGAGTACAGTGATGTGTGTGTTTGAGAGTACAGTGATGTCTGTGTCTGAGTACAGTGATGTATATGTCTGAGAGTATGGTGATGTATATGTCTGAGAGTACAGTGATGTGTGTGTTTGAGAGTACAGTGATGTCTGTGTCTGAGTACAGTGATGTATATGTCTGAGAGTACAGTGATGTATATGTCTGAGAGTACAGTGATGTATGTGTCTGAGAGTACAGTGATGTCTGTGTCTGAGAGTACAGTGATGTATGTGTCTGAGAGTACAGTGATGTATGTGTCTGAGAGTATGGTGATGTCTGTGTCTGAGAGTACAGTGATGTATGTGTCTGAGAGTACAGTGATGTGTGTGTCTGAGAGTACAGTGATGTGTGTGTGTCTGAGAGTACAGTGATGTGTGTGTGTCTGAGAGTACAGTGATGTGTGTGTCTGAGAGTACAGTGATGTCTGTGTCTGAGAGTATGGTGATGTATATGTCTGAGAGTACAGTGATGTGTGTGTCTGAGAGTATGGTGATGTCTGTGTCTGAGAGTATGGTGATGTCTGTGTCTGAGAGTATAGTGATGTTTATGTCTGAGGGTACAGTGATGTGTGTGTCTGAGAGTACAGTGATGTATATGTCTGAGAGTACAGTGATGTATGTGTCTGAGAGTACAGTGATGTATATGTCTGAGAGTACAGTGATGTGTGTGTCTGAGAGTACAGTGATGTATATGTCTGAGAGTACAGTGATGTCTGTGTCTGAGAGTACAGTGATGTATATGTCTGAGAGTACAGTGATGTATATGTCTGAGAGTACAGTGATGTATATGTCTGAGAGTACAGTGATGTATATGTCTGAGAGTACAGTGATGTATGTGTCTGAGAGTACAGTGATGTATATGTCTGAGAGTACAGTGATGTATATGTCTGAGAGTACAGTGATGTATGTGTCTGAGAGTACGGTGATGTATATGTCTGAGAGTATGGTGATGTATATGTCTGAGAGTATGGTGATGTATATGTCTGAGAGTATGGTGATGTATATGTCTGAGAGTATGGTGATGTACATGTCTGAGAGTATGGTGATGTATATGTCTGAGAGTATGGTGATGTATATGTCTGAGAGTACAGTGATGTATATGTCTGAGAGTACAGTGATGTATATGTCTGAGAGTACAGTGATGTATGTGTCTGAGAGTACAGTGATGTATATGTCTGAGAGTACAGTGATGTATATGTCTGAGAGTACAGTGATGTGTGTGTCTGAGAGTACAGTGATGTGTGTGTCTGAGAGTACAGTGATGTGTGTGTCTGAGAGTACAGTGATGTGTGTGTCTGAGAGTACAGTGATGTGTGTGTCTGAGAGTACAGTGATGTATATGTCTGAGAGTATGGTGATGTATATGTCTGAGAGTACAGTGATGTGTGTGTCTGAGAGTACAGTGATGTATGTGTCTGAGAGTATGGTGATGTCTGTGTCTGAGAGTACAGTGATGTATGTGTCTGAGAGTACAGTGATGTATGTGTCTGAGAGTACAGTGATGTCTGTGTCTGAGAGTACAGTGATGTATGTGTCTGAGAGTACAGTGATGTCTGTGTCTGAGAGTACAGTGATGTATGTGTCTGAGAGTATGGTGATGTCTGTGTCTGAGAGTACAGTGATGTATGTGTCTGAGAGTACAGTGATGTATGTGTCTGAGAGTACAGTGATGTCTATGTCTGAGAGTACAGTGATGTGTGTGTCTGAGAGTACAGTGATGTATGTGTCTGAGAGTATGGTGATGTCTGTGTCTGAGAGTACAGTGATGTATGTGTCTGAGAGTACAGTGATGTATGTGTCTGAGAGTACAGTGATGTCTGTGTCTGAGAGTACAGTGATGTATGTGTCTGAGAGTACAGTGATGTATGTGTCTGAGAGTACAGTGATGTCTGTGTCTGAGAGTACAGTGATGTCTGTGTCTGAGTACAGTGATGTCTGTGTCTGAGAGTACAGTGATGTGTGTGTTTGAGAGTACAGTGATGTATGTGTCTGAGAGTACAGTGATGTATGTGTCTGAGAGTATGATGATGTGTGTGTCTGAGAGTACAGTGATGTATATGTCTGAGAGTACAGTGATGTATATGTCTGAGAGTATGATGATGTATGTGTCTGAGAATATGGTGATGTATATGTCTGAGAGTATGGTGATGTATATGTCTGAGAGTATGGTGATGTATATGTCTGAGAGTACAGTGATGTATATGTCTGAGAGTACAGTGATGTGTGTGTCTGAGAGTACAGTGATGTATATGTCTGAGAGTACAGTGATGTATATGTCTGAGAGTACAGTGATGTGTGTGTCTGAGAGTACAGTGATGTGTGTGTCTGAGAGTACAGTGATGTGTGTGTCTGAGAGTACAGTGATGTATATGTCTGAGAGTACAGTGATGGGTGTGTCTGAGAGTACAGTGATGTATATGTCTGAGAGTACAGTGATGTGTGTGTCTGAGAGTACAGTGATGTGTGTGTCTGAGAGTACAGTGATGTATATGTCTGAGAGTACAGTGATGTATATGTCTGAGAGTACAGTGATGTATATGTCTGAGAGTACAGTGATGTGTGTGTCTGAGAGTACAGTGATGTATATGTCTGAGAGTACAGTGATGTATATGTCTGAGGGATACAGTGATGTGTGTGTCTGAGAGTACAGTGATGTGTGTGTCTGAGAGTACAGTGATGTGTGTGTCTGAGAGTACAGTGATGTATATGTCTGAGAGTACAGTGATAGGTGTGTCTGAGAGTATGATGATGTCTGTGTCTGAGAGTACAGTGATGTATATGTCTGAGAGTATGATGATGTCTGTGTCTGAGAGTACAGTGATGTATATGTCTGAGAGTACAGTGATGTATATGTCTGAGAGTACAGTGATGTATATGTCTGAGAGTACAGTGGTGTATATGTCTGAGAGTACAGTGATGGGTGTGTCTGAGAGTACAGTGATGTATGTGTCTGAGAGTACAGTGATGTATGTGTCTGAGAGTACAGTGGTGTATATGTCTGAGAGTACAGTGGTGTATGTGTCTGAGAGTACAGTGATGTATGTGTCTGAGAGTACAGTGATGTATGTGTCTGAGAGTACAGTGGTGTATATGTCTGAGAGTACAGTGATGTATGTGTCTGAGAGTACAGTGGTGTATATGTCTGAGAGTACAGTGATGTATGTGTCTGAGAGTACAGTGATGTATGTGTCTGAGAGTACAGTGATGTATGTGTCTGAGAGTACAGTGGTGTATATGTCTGAGAGTACAGTGATGTATATGTCTGAGAGTACAGTGATGTATATGTCTGAGAGTACAGTGATGTATATGTCTGAGAGTATGATGATGTCTGTGTCTGAGAGCACAGTGATGTCTGTGTCTGAGAGTACAGTGATGTATATGTCTGAGAGTATGGTGATGTCTGTGTCTGAGAGTACAGTGATGTCTGTGTCTGAGAGTACAGTGATGTATATGTCTGAGAGTATGGTGATGTCTGTGTCTGAGAGTACAGTGGTGTATATGTCTGAGAGTACAGTGATGGGTGTGTCTGAGAGTACAGTGATGTATGTGTCTGAGAGTATGATGATGTCTGTGTCTGAGAGTACAGTGATGTCTGTGTCTGAGAGTACAGTGATGTCTGTGTCTGAGAGTATGGTGATGTCTGTGTCTGAGAGTACAGTGATGTATGTGTCTGAGAGTACAGTGATGTATATGTCTGAGAGTACAGTGATGTATATGTCTGAGAGTATGATGATGTCTGTGTCTGAGAGTACAGTGATGTATGTGTCTGAGAGTACAGTGATGTATATGTCTGAGAGTACAGTGATGTATATGTCTGAGAGTATGATGATGTCTGTGTCTGAGAGTACAGTGATGTCTGTGTCTGAGAGTACAGTGATGTATATGTCTGAGAGTATGGTGATGTCTGTGTCTGAGAGTACAGTGGTGTATATGTCAGAGTACAGTGATGGGTGTGTCTGAGAGTACAGTGATGTATGTGTCTGAGAGTATGATGATGTCTGTGTCTGAGAGTACAGTGATGTCTGTGTCTGAGAGTACAGTGATGTCTGTGTCTAGAGTATGGTGATGTCTGTGTCTGAGAGTACAGTGATGTGTGTGTCTGAGAGTACAGTGATGTGTGTGTCTGAGAGTACAGTGATGTATATGTCTGAGAGTACAGTGATGGGTGTGTCTGAGAGTACAGTGATGTATGTGTCTGAGAGTACAGTGATGTATGTGTCTGAGAGTACAGTGATGTATGTGTCTGAGAGTATGATGATGTCTGTGTCTGAGAGTACAGTGATGTATGTGTCTGAGAGTACAGTGATGTATGTGTCTGAGAGTATGGTGATGTATATGTCTGAGAGTACAGTGATGTGTGTGTCTGAGAGTACAGTGATGTCTGTGTCTGAGAGTATGATGATGTCTGTGTCTGAGAGTACAGTGATGTATGTGTCTGAGAGTATGATGATGTCTGTGTCTGAGAGTACAGTGATGTATGTGTCTGAGAGTATGATGATGTATATGTCTGAGAGTACAGTGATGTATATGTCTGAGAGTATGATGATGTCTGTGTCTGAGAGTACAGTGATGTATATGTCTGAGAGAACAGTGATGTATGTGTCTGAGAGTATGGTGATGTGTGTGTCTGAGAGTACAGTGATGTATGTGTCTGAGAGTACAGTGATGTATATGTCTGAGAGTACAGTGATGTATGTGTCAGAGTACAGTGATGTGTGTCTGAGAGTACAGTGATGTATATGTCTGAGAGTACCATGATGTATATGTCTGAGAGTACAGTGATGTATGTGTCAGAGTACAGTGATGTATATGTCTGAGAGTACAGTGATGTATATGTCTGAGAGTATGATGATGTCTGTGTCTGAGAGTACAGTGATGTATGTGTCTGAGAGTACAGTGATGTCTGTGTCTGAGAGTACAGTGATGTCTGTGTCTGAGAGTACAGTGATGTATGTGTCTGAGAGTACAGTGATGTATGTGTCTGAGAGTACAGTGATGTATGTGTCTGAGAGTACAGTGATGTCTGTGTCTGAGAGTACAGTGATGTATATGTCTGAGAGTACAGTGATGTATATGTCTGAGAGTATGATGATGTCTGTGTCTGAGAGTACAGTGATGTATGTGTCTGAGAGTACAGTGATGTATGTGTCTGAGAGTACAGTGATGTATGTGTCTGAGAGTACTGTGATGTATATGTCTGAGAGTACAGTGATGTATATGTCTGAGAGTACATGATGTCTGTGTCTGAGAGTACAGTGATGTATGTGTCTGAGAGTCAGTGATGTATAGTGTCTGAGAGTACAGTGATGTAGGTGTCTGAGAGTACAGTGATGTATTGTGTCTGAGAGTACAGTGATGTATGGTGTCTGAGAGTACAGTGATGTATGTGTCTGAGAGTACAGTGATGTATATGTCTGAGAGTAAGGTGATGTATATGTCTGAGAGTACAGTGATGTATGTGTCTGAAGAGTACAGTGATGTATATGTCTGA
The DNA here is from genome assembly GCA_014155875.1 of Cepaea nemoralis. Taxonomy (NCBI): domain Eukaryota; kingdom Metazoa; phylum Mollusca; class Gastropoda; order Stylommatophora; family Helicidae; genus Cepaea; species Cepaea nemoralis. Next base: position 890,821 of record JACEFZ010022126.1, on the reverse strand, counting down.
GGTACAGTGATGTCCTGTGTCTGAGAGTACGTGATGTATGGGTCTGAGAGTACAGTGATGTATATGTCTGAGAGTACAGGGATGTATATGTCTGAGAGTACAGTGGATGTATGTGTCTGAGAGTACAGTGATGTATATGTCTGAGAGTACAGTGATGTATATGTCTGAGAGTATGATGATGTCTGTGTCTGAGAGTATATGATGTCTATGTCTGAGATACAGTGATGTATATGTCTGAGAGTACAGTGATGTATGTGTCTGAGAGTAATGATGATGTCTGTGTCTGAGAGTACATGATGTATGTGTCTGAGAGTACAGTGATGTATATGTCTGAGAGTACAGTGATGTATGTGTCTGAGAGTACAGTGATGTATATGTCTGAGAGTACAGTGATGTATATGTCTGAGAGTACAGTGATGTATATGTCTGAGAGTACAGTGATGTATGTGTCTGAGAGTACAGTGATGTATATGTCTGAGAGTACAGTGATGTATATGTCTGAGAGTACAGTGATGTATATGTCTGAGAGTACAGTGATGTATATGTCTGAGAGTACAGTGATGTATATGTCTGAGAGTACAGTGATGTATATGTCTGAGAGTACAGTGATGTATGTGTCTGAGAGTACAGTGATGTATGTGTCTGAGAGTACAGTGATGTATGTGTCTGAGAGTACAGTGATGTATGTGTCTGAGAGTATGGTGATGTATATGTCTGAGAGTACAGTGATGTATGTGTCTGAGAGTATGATGATGTCTGTGTCTGAGAGTACAGTGATGTATATGTCTGAGCGAGTAGGATGATGTATATGTCTGAGAGTACAGTGATGTATATGTCTGAGAGTATGTGATGTATATGTCTGAGAGTACAGTGATGTATATGTCTGAGAGTACAGTGATGTATATGTCTGAGAGTACAGTGATGTATGTGTCTGAGAGTACAGTGATGTATATGCTAGAGTACAGTGGATGTAATATGTCTGAAGGTACAGTGATGTATATGTCTTGAGAGTATGGTGATGTATATGTCTGAGAGTACAGTGATGTATATGTCTGAGAGTACAGTGAATGGTATATGTCTGAGAGTACAGTGATGTATGTGTCTGAGAGTACAGTGATGTATATGTCTGAGAGTACAGTGATGTATGTGTCTGAGAGTACAGTGATGTATGTGTCTGAGAGTACAGTGATGTATATGTCTGAGAGTATGGTGATGTATATGTCTGAGAGTACAGTGATGTATGTGTCTGAGAGTATGATGATGTCTGTGTCTGAGAGTACAGTGATGTATATGTCTGAGAGTACAGTGATGTCTGTGTCTGAGAGTACAGTGATGTATATGTCTGAGAGTACAGTGATGTATATGTCTGAGAGTACAGTGATGTATATGTCTGAGAGTACAGTGATGTATATGTCTGAGAGTACAGTGATGTATGTGTCTGAGAGTACAGTGATGTATATGTCTGAGAGTACAGTGATGTATATGTCTGAGAGTACAGTGATGTATGTGTCTGAGAGTACAGTGATGTATATGTCTGAGAGTACAGTGATGTATATGTCTGAGAGTACAGTGATGTATGTGTCTGAGAGTACAGTGATGTATATGTCTGAGAGTACAGTGATGTATATGTCTGAGAGTATGGTGATGTATATGTCTGAGAGTACAGTGATGTATATGTCTGAGAGTATGGTGATGTATATGTCTGAGAGTACAGTGATGTATGTGTCTGAGAGTATGATGATGTCTGTGTCTGAGAGTACAGTGATGTATGTGTCTGAGAGTATGATGATGTCTGTGTCTGAGAGTACAGTGATGTCTGTGTCTGAGAGTACAGTGATGTATGTGTCTGAGAGTACAGTGATGTATATGTCTGAGAGTACAGTGATGTATGTGTCTGAGAGTATGATGATGTCTGTGTCTGAGAGTACAGTGATGTATGTGTCTGAGAGTACAGTGATGTATGTGTCTGAGAGTACAGTGATGTATGTGTCTGAGAGTACAGTGATGTATATGTCTGAGAGTACAGTGATGTGTGTCTGAGAGTACAGTGATGTGTGTCTGAGAGTACAGTGATGTATGTGTCTGAGAGTATGATGATGTCTGTGTCTGAGAGTACAGTGATGTATGTGTCTGAGAGTACAGTGATGTATGTGTCTGAGAGTACAGTGATGTATGTGTCTGAGAGTATGGTGATGTCTGTGTCTGAGAGTACAGTGATGTATGTGTCTGAGAGTATGGTGATGTCTGTGTCTGAGAGTACAGTGATGTATGTGTCTGAGAGTATGGTGATGTATATGTCTGAGAGTACTGTGATGTCTGTGTCTGAGAGTACAGTGATGTCTGTGTCTGAGAGTATGATGATGTCTGTGTCTGAGAGTACAGTGATGTCTGTGTCTGAGAGTATGAGTGATGTCTGTGTCTCTGAGAGTATGATGATGTCTGTGTCTGAGAGTATGATGATGTCTGTGTCTGAGAGTATGATGATGATGGTGTGTCTGAGAGTACAGTGATGGGTGTGTCTGAGAGTACAGTGATGTCTGTGTTTGAGAGTACAGTGATGTATATGTCTGAGAGTATGGTGATGTATATGTCTGAGAGTACAGTGATGTCTGTGTCTGAGAGTACAGTGATGTCTGTGTCTGAGAGTATGATGATGTATGTGTCTGAGAGTACAGTGATGTCTGTGTCTGAGAGTATGATGATGTCTGTGTCTGAGAGTACATGATGTCTGTGTCTGAGAGTATGATGATGTCTGTGTCTGAGAGTATGATGATGGTGTGTCTGAGAGTACAGTGATGTCTGTGTTTGAGAGTACAGTGATGTATGTGTCTGAGAGTACAGTGATGTATGTGTCTGAGAGTACAGTGATGTATGTGTCTGAGAGTACAGTGATGTATGTGTCTGAGAGTACAGTGATGTATGTGTCTGAGAGTATGATGATGTCTGTGTCTGAGAGTATGATGATGTCTGTGTCTGAGAGTACAGTGATGTGTGTGTCTGAGAGTACAGTGATGTCTGTGTCTGAGAGTACAGTGATGTATATGTCTGAGAGTACAGTGATGTGTGTGTCTGAGAGTACAGTGATGTATATGTCTGAGAGTATGATGATGTCTGTGTCTGAGAGTACAGTGATGTATGTGTCTGAGAGTATGGTGATGTATGTGTCTGAGAGTACAGTGATGTATGTGTCTGAGAGTACAGTGATGTATGTGTCTGAGAGTATGGTGATGTATATGTCTGAGAGTACAGTGATGTGTGTCTGAGAATACAGTGATGTGTGTGTCTGAGAGTACAGTGATGTGTGTGTCTGAGAGTACAGTGATGTGTGTGTCTGAGAGTACAGTGATGTATATGTCTGAGAGTACAGTGATGTATGTGTCTGAGAGTACAGTGATGTATATGTCTGAGAGTACAGTGATGTCTGTGTCTGAGAGTACAGTGATGTATGTGTCTGAGAGTACAGTGATGTATATGTCTGAGAGTACAGTGATGTATATGTCTGAGAGTACAGTGATGTATGTGTCTGAGAGTACAGTGATGTATATGTCTGAGAGTACATGATGTCTGTGTCTGAGAGTATGATGATGTCTGTGTCTGAGAGTACAGTGATGTATATGTCTGAGAGTACAGTGATGTATGTGTCTGAGAGTATGATGATGTCTGTGTCTGAGAGTATGATGATGTCTGTGTCTGAGAGTACAGTGATGTATATGTCTGAGAGTACAGTGATGTATGTGTCTGAGAGTACAGTGATGTATATGTCTGAGAGTACAGTGATGTATATGTCTGAGAGTACAGTGATGTATGTGTCTGAGAGTACAGTGATGTATATGTCTGAGAGTACAGTGATGTATGTGTCTGAGAGTACAGTGATGTATATGTCTGAGAGTACAGTGATGTATATGTCTGAGAGTACAGTGATGTATGTGTCTGAGAGTACAGTGATGTATATGTCTGAGAGTACAGTGATGTATATGTCTGAGAGTACAGTGATGTATATGTCTGAGAGTACAGTGATGTATGTGTCTGAGAGTACAGTGATGTATATGTCTGAGAGTACAGTGATGTATGTGTCTGAGAGTACAGTGATGTATGTGTCTGAGAGTACAGTGATGTATATGTCTGAGAGTATGGTGATGTATATGTCTGAGAGTACAGTGATGTATGTGTCTGAGAGTATGATGATGTCTGTGTCTGAGAGTACAGTGATGTATATGTCTGAGAGTATGATGATGTATATGTCTGAGAGTACAGTGATGTATATGTCTGAGAGTACGGTGATGTATATGTCTGAGAGTACAGTGATGTATATGTCTGAGAGTACAGTGATGTATATGTCTGAGAGTACAGTGATGTATATGTCTGAGAGTACAGTGATGTATGTGTCTGAGAGTACAGTGATGTATATGTCTGAGAGTACAGTGATGTATATGTCTGAGAGTACAGTGATGTATGTGTCTGAGAGTACAGTGATGTATATGTCTGAGAGTATGGTGATGTATATGTCTGAGAGTACAGTGATGTATGTGTCTGAGAGTATGATGATGTCTGTGTCTGAGAGTACAGTGATGTATATGTCTGAGAGTATGATGATGTATATGTCTGAGAGTACAGTGATGTATATGTCTGAGAGTATGGTGATGTATATGTCTGAGAGTACAGTGATGTATATGTCTGAGAGTACAGTGATGTATATGTCTGAGAGTACAGTGATGTATGTGTCTGAGAGTACAGTGATGTATATGTCAGAAGTACAGTGATGTATATGTCTGAGAGTACAGTGATGTATATGGTCTGAGAGTATGGTGATGCTATAGTCTGAGAGTACAGTGATGTATATGTCTGAGAGTACAGTGATGTATATGTCTGAGAAGTACAGTGATGTATGTGTCTGAGAGTACAGTGGATGTATATGTCTGAGAGTACAGTGATAGCTAGTGCTGTCCTGAGAGTACAGTGCTGGCTGTGTCTGAGAGTACAGTGATGTATATTTCTGAGAGTATGGTGATGTATATGGCTGAGAGTACAGTGATGTATGTGTCGAGACTGGAGTATGATGAATGTCTGTGTCTGAGAGTACAGGATGTATATGTCTGAGAGTACAGTGATGTCTGTGTCTGAGAGTTACAGTGATGTATATGTCTGAGAGTACAGTGATGTATATGTCCTGAGAGTACAGTGATGTATATGTCTGAGAGTACAGTGATGTATATGTCTGAGAGTACAGTGATGTATGTGTCTGAGAGTACAGTGATGATACTGTCTGAGAGTACAGTGATGTATATGTCCGTGAGAGTACAGTGATGTATGTGTCTGAGAGTACAGTGATGTATATGTCTGAGAGTACAGTGATGTATATGTCTGAGAGTACAGTGATGTATGTGTCTGAGAGTACAGTGATGTATATGTCTGAGAGTACAGTGATGTATATGTCTGAGAGTATGTGATGTATATGTCTGAGAGTACAGTGATGTATATGTCTGAGGAGTATGGTGATGTATATGTCTGAGAGTACAGTGATGTATGTGTCTGAGAGTATGATGATGTCTGTGTCTGAGAGTACAGTGATGTATGTGTCTGAGAGTATGATGATGTCTGTGTCTGAGAGTACAGTGATGTATGTGTCTGAGAGTACAGTGATGTATATGTCTGAGAGTACAGTGATGTATTATGATCTGAGTCAGTGATGTATGTGTCTGAGAGTATGATGATGTCTGTGTCCTGAGAGTACAGTGATGTATGTGTCTGAGAGTACAGTGATGTATGTGTCTGAGAGTACAGTGATGTATGTGTCTGAGAGTACAGTGATGTATATGTCTGAGAGTACAGTGATGTGTGTCTGAGAGTACAGTGATGTGTGTCTGAGAGTACAGTGATGTTTGTGTCTGAGAGTATGATGATGTCTGTGTCTGAGAGTACAGTGATGTATGTGTCTGAGAGTACAGTGATGTATGTGTCTGAGAGTACAGTGATGTATGTGTCTGAGAGTATGGTGATGTCTGTGTCTGAGAGTACAGTGATGTATGTGTCTGAGAGTATGGTGATGTCTGTGTCTGAGAGTACAGTGATGTATGTGTCTGAGAGTATGGTCATGTATATGTCTGAGAGTACTGTGATGTCTGTGTCTGAGAGTACAGTGATGTCTGTGTCTGAGAGTATGATGATGTCTGTGTCTGAGAGTACAGTGATGTCTGTGTCTGAGAGTATGATGATGTCTGTGTCTCTGATAGTATGATGATGTCTGTGTCTGAGAGTATGATGATGTCTGTGTCTGAGAGTATGATGATGGGTGTGTCTGAGAGTACAGTGATGGGTGTGTCTGAGAGTACAGTGATGTCTGTGTTTGAGAGTACAGTGATGTATATGTCTGAGAGTATGGTGATGTATATGTCTGAGAGTACAGTGATGTCTGTGTCTGAGAGTACAGTGATGTCTGTGTCTGAGAGTATGATGATGTCTGTGTCTGAGAGTACAGTGATGTCTGTGTCTGAGAGTATGATGATGTCTGTGTCTGAGAGTATGATGATGTCTGTGTCTGAGAGTATGATGATGTCTGTGTCTGAGAGTATGATGATGGGTGTGTCTGAGAGTACAGTGATGTCTGTGTTTGAGAGTACAGTGATGTATGTGTCTGAGAGTACAGTGATGTATGTGTCTGAGAGTACAGTGATGTATGTGTCTGAGAGTACAGTGATGTATGTGTCTGAGAGTACAGTGTGTATGTGTCTGAGAGTATGATGATGTCTGTGTCTGAGAGTATGATGATGTCTGTGTCTGAGAGTACAGTGATGGGTGTGTCTGAGAGTACAGTGATGTCTGTGTTTGAGAGTACAGTGATGTATATGTCTGAGAGTACAGTGATGTGTGTGTCTGAGAGTACAGTGATGTATATGTCTGAGAGTATGATGATGTCTGTGTCTGAGAGTACAGTGATGTATGTGTCTGAGAGTATGGTGATGTATGTGTCTGAGAGTACAGTGATGTATGTGTCTGAGAGTACAGTGATGTATGTGTCTGAGAGTATGGTGATGTATATGTCTGAGAGTACAGTGATGTGTGTGTCTGAGAGTACAGTGATGTGTGTGTCTGAGAGTACAGTGATGTGTGTGTCTGAGAGTACAGTGATGTGTGTGTCTGAGAGTACAGTGATGTATATGTCTGAGAGTACAGTGATGTATGTGTCTGAGAGTACAGTGATGTATATGTCTGAGAGTACAGTGATGTCTGTGTCTGAGAGTACAGTGATGTATGTGTCTGAGAGTACAGTGATGTATATGTCTGAGAGTACAGTGATGTATATGTCTGAGAGTACAGTGATGTATGTGTCTGAGAGTACAGTGATGTATATGTCTGAGAGTACAGTGATGTATATGTCTGAGAGTATGATGATGTCTGTGTCTGAGAGTATGATGATGTCTGTGTCTGAGAGTACAGTGATGTATATGTCTGAGAGTACAGTGATGTATGTGTCTGAGAGTATGATGATGTCTGTGTCTGAGAGTATGATGATGTCTGTGTCTGAGAGTACAGTGATGTATATGTCTGAGAGTACAGTGATGTATGTGTCTGAGAGTACAGTGATGTATATGTCTGAGAGTACAGTGATGTATATGTCTGAGAGTACAGTGATGTATATGTCTGAGAGTACAGTGATGTATATGTCTGAGAGTACAGTGATGTATGTGTCTGAGAGTACAGTGATGTATATGTCTGAGAGTACAGTGATGTATATGTCTGAGAGTACAGTGATGTGTGTGTCTGAGAGTACAGTGATGTCTGTGTCTGAGAGTACAGTGATGTCTGTGTCTGAGAGTACAGTGATGTATGTGTCTGAGAGTATGGTGATGTATATGTCTGAGAGTATGGTGATGTCTGTGTCTGAGAGTACAGTGATGTGTGTGTCTGAGAGTACAGTGATGTATATGTCTGAGAGTACAGTGATGTCTGTGTCTGAGAGTACAGTGATGTGTGTGTCTGAGAGTACAGTGATGTCTGTGTCTGAGAGTACAGTGATGTCTGTGTCTGAGAGTACAGTGATGTATGTGTCTGAGAGTATGGTGATGTATATGTCTGAGAGTACAGTGATGTATATGTCTGAGAGTACAGTGATGTGTGTGTCTGAGAGTACAGTGATGTCTGTGTCTGAGAGTACAGTGATGTATATGTCTGAGAGTACGTGATGTGTGTGTCTGAGAGTACAGTGATGTGTGTGTCTGAGAGTATGGTGATATGTGTGTCTGAGAGTACAGTGATGTGTGTGTCTGAGAGTATGGTGATATGTGTGTCTGAGAGTACAGTGATGTATATGTCTGAGAGTATGGTGATGTGTGTGTCTGAGAGTACAGTGATGTGTGTGTCTGAGAGTATGGTGATGTGTGTGTCTGAGAGTACAGTGATGTGTGTGTCTGAGAGTACAGTGATGTGTGTGTCTGAGAGTATGGTGATATGTGTGTCTGAGAGTACAGTGATGTGTGTGTCTGAGAGTATGGTGATGTGTGTGTCTGAGAGTACAGTGATGTGTGTGTCTGAGAGTACAGTGATGTCTGTGTCTGAGAGTACAGTGATGTATATGTCTGAGAGTACAGTGATGTATATGTCTGAGAGTACAGTGATGTATATGTCTGAGAGTACAGTGATGTGTATGTCTGAGAGTACAGTGATGTATATGTCTGAGAGTACAGTGATGTGTGTGTCTGAGAGTACAGTGATGTATATGTCTGAGAGTACAGTGATGTCTGTGTCTGAGAGTACAGTGATGTATATGTCTGAGAGTACAGTGATGTATATGTCTGAGAGTACAGTGATGTATATGTCTGAGAGTACAGTGATGTATATGTCTGAGAGTATGATGATGTATATGTCTGAGAGTACAGTGATGTCTGTGTCTGAGAGTACAGTGATGTCTGTGTCTGAGAGTACAGTGATGTATATGTCTGAGAGTACAGTGATGTATATGTCTGAGAGTACAGTGATGTCTGTGTCTGAGAGTACAGTGATGTATATGTCTGAGAGTACAGTGATGTCTGTGTCTCAGAGTACAGTGATGTCTGTGTCTGAGAGTACAGTGATGTCTGTGTCTGAGGAGTACAGTGACTGTACTTGTGTCTGAGAGTACCAGTGATGTATATGTTCGAGAGTACCGTGATTGTATAATGTCTGAGAGGTACAGTGATGCTATATGTGCTGATGGTAGTACAGTGATGTATATGTCTGAGCAGTACAGTGATGTTATATGGTCTGAGAGTACAGTGCTGCTATATGTCTGAGCGTACCAGGTGATGGTATATGTCTGAGCGTACAGTGATTGTATATGTTCTGAGCGTACCAGTGATGTATGTGTCTGAGAAGTACAGTGATGTATATGTCTGAGAGTACAGTGATGTATATGTCTGAGAGTACAGTGATGTGTGTGTCTGAGAGTACAGTGATGTGTGTGTCTGAGAGTACAGTGATGTCTGTGTCTGAGAGTACAGTGATGTATATGTCTGAGAGTACAGTGATGTATATGTCTGAGAGTATGGTGATGTGTGTGTCTGAGAGTACAGTGATGTGTGTGTCTGAGAGTATGGTGATGTGTGTGTCTGAGAGTACAGTGATGTGTGTGTCTGAGAGTATGGTGATGTGTGTGTCTGAGAGTACAGTGATGTGTGTGTCTGAGAGTACAGTGATGTCTGTGTCTGAGAGTACAGTGATGTATATGTCTGAGAGTACAGTGATGTATATGTCTGAGAGTACAGTGATGTATATGTCTGAGAGTACAGTGATGTATATGTCTGAGAGTACAGTGATGTATATGTCTGAGAGTACAGTGATGTGTATGTCTGAGAGTACAGTGATGTGTGTGTCTGAGAAGTACAGTGATGTCTGTGTCTGAGAGTACAGTGATGTATATGTCTGAGAGTACAGTGATGTGTGTGTCTGAGAGTACAGTGATGTGTGTGTCTGAGAGTACAGTGATGTGTGTGTCTGAGAGTACAGTGATGTATATGTCTGAGAGTATGGTGATGTATATGTCTGAGAGTACAGTGATGTATATGTCTGAGAGTACAGTGATGTATATGTCTGAGAGTACAGTGATGTATATGTCTGAGAGTACAGTGATGTATATGTCTGAGAGTACAGTGATGTATATGTCTGAGAGTACAGTGATGTATATGTCTGAGAGTACAGTGATGTATGTGTCTGAGAGTACAGTGATGTATATGTCTGAGAGTATGGTGATGTATATGTCTGAGAGTACAGTGATGTCTGTGTCTGAGAGTATGATGATGTATATGTCTGAGAGTACAGTGATGTATATGTCTGAGAGTACAGTGATGTGTGTGTCTGAGAGTACAGTGATGTCTGTGTCTGAGAGTACAGTGATGTCTGTGTCTGAGAGTACAGTGATGTCTGTGTCTGAGAGTATGATGATGTATGTGTCTGAGAGTACAGTGATGTATATGTCTGAGAGTACAGTGATGTCTGTGTCTGAGAGTACAGTGATGTCTGTGTCTGAGAGTACAGTGATGTATATGTCTGAGAGTACAGTGATGTGTGTGTCTGAGAGTACAGTGATGTCTGTGTCTGAGAGTACAGTGATGTCTGTGTCTGAGAGTACAGTGATGTATGTGTCTGAGAGTATGGTGATGTATATGTCTGAGAGTATGGTGATGTCTGTGTCTGAGAGTACAGTGATGTGTGTGTCTGAGAGTACAGTGATGTATATGTCTGAGAGTACAGTGATGTCTGTGTCTGAGAGTACAGTGATGTGTGTGTCTGAGAGTACAGTGATGTCTGTGTCTGAGAGTACAGTGATGTCTGTGTCTGAGAGTACAGTGATGTATGTGTCTGAGAGTATGGTGATGTATATGTCTGAGAGTACAGTGATGTATATGTCTGAGAGTACAGTGATGTGTGTGTCTGAGAGTACAGTGATGTCTGTGTCTGAGAGTACAGTGATGTATATGTCTGAGAGTACAGTGATGTATATGTCTGAGAGTATGGTGATGTATATGTCTGAGAGTACAGTGATGTATATGTCTGAGAGTACAGTGATGTATATGTCTGAGAGTACAGTGATGTATATGTCTGAGAGTACAGTGATGTATATGTCTGAGAGTACAGTGATGTATATGTCTGAGAGTACAGTGATGTATATGTCTGAGAGTACAGTGATGTATGTGTCTGAGAGTACAGTGATGTATATGTCTGAGAGTATGGTGATGTATATGTCTGAGAGTACAGTGATGTCTGTGTCTGAGAGTATGATGATGTATATGTCTGAGAGTACAGTGATGTATATGTCTGAGAGTACAGTGATGTGTGTGTGTCTGAGAGTACAGTGATGTATATGTCTGAGAGTACAGTGATGTCTGTGTCTGAGAGTACAGTGATGTCTGTGTCTGAGAGTACAGTGATGTCTGTGTCTGAGAGTATGATGATGTATGTGTCTGAGAGTACAGTGATGTATATGTCTGACAGTACAGTGATGTCTGTGTCTGAGAGTACAGTGATGTCTGTGTCTGAGAGTACAGTGATGTATATGTCTGAGAGTACAGTGATGTCTGTGTCTGAGAGTACAGTGATGTCTGTGTCTGAGAGTACAGTGATGTATGTGTCTGAGAGTATGGTGATGTATATGTCTGAGAGTATGGTGATGTCTGTGTCTGAGAGTACAGTGATGTGTGTGTCTGAGAGTACAGTGATGTATATGTCTGAGAGTACAGTGATGTCTGTGTCTGAGAGTACAGTGATGTGTGTGTCTGAGAGTACAGTGATGTCTGTGTCTGAGAGTACAGTGATGTCTGTGTCTGAGAGTACAGTGATGTATGTGTCTGAGAGTATGGTGATGTATATGTCTGAGAGTACAGTGATGTATATGTCTGAGAGTACAGTGATGTGTGTGTCTGAGAGTACAGTGATGTCTGTGTCTGAGAGTACAGTGATGTATATGTCTGAGAGTACAGTGATGTGTGTGTCTGAGAGTACAGTGATGTGTGTGTCTGAGAGTATGGTGATATGTGTGTCTGAGAGTACAGTGATGTGTGTGTCTGAGAGTATAGTGATATGTGTGTCTGAGAGTACAGTGATGTGTGTGTCTGAGAGTATGGTGATATGTGTGTCTGAGAGTACAGTGATGTGTGTGTCTGAGAGTATGGTGATATGTGTGTCTGAGAGTACAGTGATGTGTGTGTCTGAGAGTACAGTGATGTGTGTGTCTGAGAGTATGGTGATATGTGTGTCTGAGAGTACAGTGATGTGTGTGTCTGAGAGTATGGTGATGTGTGTGTCTGAGAGTACAGTGATGTGTGTGTCTGAGAGTACAGTGATGTCTGTGTCTGAGAGTACAGTGATGTATATGTCTGAGAGTACAGTGATGTATATGTCTGAGAGTACAGTGATGTATATGTCTGAGAGTATGGTGATGTGTGTGTCTGATAGTGATGTATGTGTCTGAGAGTATGGTGATGTATATGTCTGAGAGTACAGTCATGTCTGTGTCTGAGAGTACAGTGATGTGTGTGTCTGAGAGTACAGTGATGTCTGTGTCTGAGAGTATGGTGATATGTGTGTCTGATAGTGATGTATGTGTCTGAGAGTATGGTGATGTGTGTGTCTGAGAGTACAGTGATGTCTGTTTCTGAGAGTACGGTGATATGTGTGTCTGATAGTGATGTATGTGTCTGAGAGTATGGTGATGTGTGTGTCTGAGAGTACAGTGATGTCTGTGTCTGAGAGTACGGTGATATGTGTGTCTGATAGTGATGTATGTGTCTGAGAGTATGGTGATGTGTGTGTCTGAGAGTACAGTGATGTCTGTGTCTGAGAGTATGGTGATGTGTGTGTCTGAGAGTATGGTGATATGTGTGTCTGATAGTGATGTATGTGTCTGAGAGTACAGTGATGTGTGTGTCTGAGAGTACAGTGATGTCTGTGTCTGAGAGTACGGTGATGTGTGTGTCTGAGAGTACAGTGATGTCTGTGTCTGAGAGTATGGTGATGTGTGTGTCTGAGAGTACGGTGATATGTGTGTCTGATAGTGATGTATGTGTCTGAGAGTGTGACGAAGTCCTCAGCTTCCTCTTCATCTTTTGCTTAAATTGGAGTAATTCTTTTTAAAACCCTTATGTAATTATAGAAGAATTTAATTGCGTTTTTATTCCTATATATCTATGTATAGACAGCCCATGGCTATAGCATAAATCTACTGCTAATTGATGTTATTACTCTAGTGGGAAATAATACGTTATACTAGGATTGGGGAAGAGGCTGAATTTACAAAGTAGTGTACCCAGCCAAACCTACAAATTTGGCTACGACTATTTTACAATTTGGTCGGATAAATTAAAGGAAACGAACTCCCTGGCACGACCACTTCCGGTCAGGAGAAAAATAGCTAACCTCGTTCTTTCGCAATCCAAAAGTCGGGGTAGAAACATGCTAGTCACTAGGCTCTGAGAAAATACTTATAAAGTGTTAGAGTTTTATCTTTGGCACGTATTACGGCCATAAATATATTTAAAATATATTAGAGAGATTCCTAGAGCAGTGTTCGTACCCAAGTGTGGTCAGTAGATTAGAAGGATTTGACACCTTCAGCGCCAAGCTTTAGAAGCGCCAACCGGTGTGACTGACTCATTGTGGAGCATCACTCACCATCTCACTTATGCTTACTAACTAGGGTTTACATGCACTGTGTAAGCCGGAGAACCAGAAGATAAGTGGCCAAACTTACCGTTGGCCACCACCACCACCATCATCATTCAACTCAAAATATTCTATAGGCCAAAGAGTTCGTCAATGATTAGACAGTCTAGTAGATTCAACCCATATTAGATATGCAATAGGATACAGGGAAGTGTATCCCTTTTTATGTACAGGGCTGCCTCCAGTGGAGCACCCAAAGTGTTATCATATATTAAATGTTAATGTGATTTTAATTTTACAAACTCTAGTTGTTACCTAATTAACCTTAGTCATAGTAGAGCGAGAAGATATGAAAGTTTGTCTCTGTTATATATTTTACTCTGTCTTTCTCCGTGTCGGTGAGAGGGATTAGAGTTGGGGGCTCGAGCTTTGTTTTATTTCAGGCAACGTAGCTAGACAACCTTGGCAGACTGTCTGTATCAAACCAGTATAGTTGTACGCCATTCCTGTCTGCCTGAACACTGTCAGAAGATTAGACTGGTTCTGGGACCTTTACTCTGTCTAGAATTACGAGCTATTCAGTCTCGTCTTCTCCAGTGACTTATTTTTCTATTCTTAGAAGGTCTATCCGCAGCACGTTGATAGATTCCTTATCATCGTAGCTGACGCTACGCTACAAGTGGTTGGCTATCGTCCGGTCTAGATAGTTCAAACTTTCAATCTTCTTTCACTAGAGATTCTAGTAAGGTGTTGCCTCACAGTAGATCTCAATATTAAACTATACTAAGTAAAACTAGAGAAAGTAATAGTGACAATAGGTAGTATAACATAGCATAACTAAACACTAGATAGCCAATATAAGATAATAACATAATATAACATAAGTTAACCTGGTTCCAAAAAGTTAGGGCCAATATCATAAGTGAGTGTGGGCTGACGGGTAAGTCCCTGTGTTGTATCGTCAGTTGTGTATGTGCATACTGTCAGTGAATTTATTACTTGCATAATTTCAGGACAGATCACTTAGTGGTGAGTAAGTGTATTTCAGGGTGCTTCACATTATCCCAACTTTGTTACCAAATAATGTCTTCCGAAAAGCCACCTACGAAAGAGGAGTTGAGAGAAGAAGGAACTTTGTTAGGGTATGAAGGTGTCGAATTGGGCAAGTATGTAAAAGAAGCAGAACGAGAGTGGAGAAGGGAACAACGGGACATTATCAAAGACAGAGAGAAGGAAGCAAGAGAGGAAAGAATTAGAATTGCAGAAATGGAATCCAAAGAGAAGATGCGACAAGCTGAATTGGACAACCAGCTGAAGCAAACTGAATTGGACAACCAGCTGAAGCAAGCTGAATTGGACAGACAGTTGAAGCAAGCAGAACTGGAAATGAAGAGGGAAGAACAGTTGAGACAGCATGAATTGGAACTAAGGAGATTGGAGTTGCAATATCCTGATGCTTCCAGGTACAGTAGTGCTAGTTCTCCCCATCACAGTAGTGACATTTCTTCAGGACCGTCTCTCGCCCAAGGATCCATGAGCTTCCCTCTGGCCCACTTCAACCCGAAGGAGGATCAGATGGATGAATACCTTGATCGCTTCGTCATCATGTGTGAAGCTTATAATCTGCCTAAAGAGAAATTTAATATCAAACTCTCCCAAGGACTCCGCGGCCCGGCTTTTGATGTATTCACAAAGCTTCCGCCTGGTCTTGAACGGGACTTTGATACCCTCAAAAATGCTCTCTTACAAAGATTTGAATTAACCTCAGAAGCCTACAAGCTGAAGTTCCGTACAGCCAAAAGATCTCAGGGAGAATCATTTGCGCAGTTCGCCTCACGACAACATACGTATTTTACGAAGTGGGTAGGACTGAGCAAATTTGATACTACCTATGAGGGGCTACAGGAAATGATGCTTGCAGATCAATTCAAAGAGGGTCTCCCGAAAGCTCTCCAAATGTTCATAGCTGAAAATGGTGGAGTTAGATTAGAAGAGATAATTCACTAGCCGAAAGGTATTTATTTAACTGCACATGGTGAGGTAGGTACTGCTAAACTTAGTCCTACGGATAAGTCCCAAAATAATCCTTCCACACAGAATCAGGGTTATCAAAACAATAACTCTGAAGGTAAGGACAACAGGTGGCACACTGGTAGTCCACACCAAAATCCAGGTCCAGGTAATTACAATTGTAACCAGTCATCTCAACCTCAACAACCTACAGGTAATAGAGGGGGTAATCAATATTGTAAAAATTGCAGAACAAATGACCACCATACGAGTTCTTGCAAAAACAAACCCCCTGTTCATTACACGGCTTGTTTGACTTTGGCGGATAAAACCCACCAATGGAGGACCCCTGGTGATAATCAAAGACCTCCAGTAGTTGAGACAGTTACTGTAAATGGGAGACAGGTACCGTGTTTATATGACACGGGTCTGGAGAGTGACGCGGCCATTGCAGCTCACTTGGTGAAACCTGGACAATTGACTGACCACACTATTGAGTTAAGAGGTGCTACTCTGAGCTCTGAACCTAAACTTGTTAAAGTTGCTAGGGTGAAGGTGACATCCAAATATGTCACCGGAACAGTTTCTGCTGTTGTGCTAGATGATCCAGTATATCCCTTCATGTTAGGGCGAAAATATGTATATCTGGGTGAACCTAAGTCCACAACTTATACATGTGCTATGCAGACCCA
Source organism: Cepaea nemoralis (assembly GCA_014155875.1). Lineage (NCBI taxonomy): Eukaryota > Metazoa > Mollusca > Gastropoda > Stylommatophora > Helicidae > Cepaea > Cepaea nemoralis. The sequence goes on along the minus strand of JACEFZ010022126.1, from coordinate 874,490 downwards.
GAATCAGGGCACCGCTTTGAGTGAACCCGAAATTCTTATCCACCCATTATCTCGGGAGATTAGGGCTGCCCAAGCAGCATGTCCCACTTTACAATCCTGCTTTGGCAAACTGCCAAAATCTAGAAATCCACCGGTAGCTGGTGATTTCTACGAAAAGGATAAACTGTTATACCGTAGGGCGGGAACTATGGATCACGTCCACGAACAGTTTGTGGTACCCAAAAGGTATCGTAACCATGTCTTACAAATGGTACACTCCATCTCGGACGGTGGGCATATGGGGATGAAAGCAACCATCCAAAGGCTTTATTTCTCCTATTTCTGGCCGGGGATGACCCGGGATATCAAACGATATGTCAGGTCATGTAAAGAGTGCCATCTGGTTCCAGCCTACTCATGGTGGAACTCCACCTAAGATAGGTGATCAAGTATTGGTATTATCACCCAAGGGGGATAATCCTTTAGATATGGGTTGGCAAGGGGCCATTCCTTATTACAGATAAGGTGTCTCGCTCCCATTACAAACTAGACATTCAGGGTAGTCCGGAAGTCTTTCCTGTGTATTTGATTAGGAAACATATAGAAAGACTAAATGATCCACCGGTGCATCTGATGGCATTGTCGGTGGCAAATGTGGTCGAAGGGGGAGATAACTCAGAGATGGAGTATCCCTTGACGCCTCAGGAGACAGTGAATGATGTCTCTATCAACCTGGATTCGGAGACGTCTGAATCAGGGAAGATGAGACGAATTCCAGATTCTCATGCCCCTATGCCAACAGATAAGCCTGGATGGATTAAAGGTGACACAGTAAACACGATGATAAACCGTACTGACCCAGTCCGACAAAATCATTTACCTGTTACTGTGCCAACCAGTAACCCTTATTCCTTTAGGGGAGAACACTCTCTGGGAATTCAGAATAGAGAAGAGGGGTGGGGACGACCAGGTCGTCATAGGTTTCCATGGAAACGACATCAAGGGAGGAGGTTTCTTAGAAGATGTCTTAGAAACGAAGAAGCAGGGTTTCAGTAGGAATTGTTCTACTGAAGAAGAGGGGGAGACTGGTCCATATGTTCCAGGGTTGTTGGAGTAAGTGCCAACAAAATCTGATGAGTGTGCTGGCTGGAGTAAAGTCCGAAGTCTCGAACTTTACTTTCAACGGTAGGCATATGTGACGAAGTCCCCAGCTTCCTCTTCATCTTTTGCTTAAATTGGAGTAAATTCTTTTTAAAACCCTTATGTAATTATAGAAGAATTTAATTTCGTTTTTATTCCTATATATCTATGTATAGACAGCCCATGGCTATAGCATAAATCTACTGCTAATTGATGTTATTACTCTAGTGGGAAATAATACGTTATACTAGGATTGGGGAAGAGGCTGAATTTACAAAGTAGTGTACCCAGCCAAACCTACAAATTTGGCTACGACTATTTTACAATTTGGTCGGATAAATTAAAGGAAATGAACTCCCTGGCACGACCACTTCCGGTCAGGAGAAAAATAGCTAACCTCGTTCTTTCGCAATCCAGACGTCGGGGTAGAAACATGCTAGTCACTAGGCTCTGAGAAAATACTTATAAAGTGTTAAGAGTTTTATCTTTGGCACGTATTACGGCCATAAATATATTTAAAATATATTAGAGAGATTCCTAGAGCAGTGTTCGTACCCAAGTGTGGTCAGTAGATTAGAAGGATTTGACACCTTCAGCGCCAAGCTTTAGATGCGCCAACCTGTGTGACTGACTCATTGTGGAGCATCACTCACCATCTCACTTATGCCTACTAACTAGGGTTTACATGCACTGTGTAAGCCGGAGAACCAGAAGATAAGTGGCCAAACTTACCGTTGGCCACCACCACCACCATCATCATTCAACTCAAAATATTCTATAGGCCAAAGAGTTCGTCAATGATTAGACAGTCTAGTAGATTCAACCCATATTAGATATGCAATAGGATACAGGGAAGTGTATCCCTTTTTATGTACAGGGCTGCCTCCAGTGGAGCACCCAAAGTGTTATCATATATTAAATGTTAATGTGATTTTAATTTTACAAACTCTAGTTGTTACCTAATTAACCTTAGTCATAGTAGAGCGAGAAGATATGAAAGTTTGTCTCTGTTATATATTTTACTCTGTCTTTCTCCGTGTCGGTGAGAGGGATTAGAGTTGGGGGCTCGAGCTTTGTTTTATTTCAGGCAACGTAGCTAGACAACCTTGGCAGACTGTCTGTATCAAACCAGTATAGTTGTACGCCATTCCTGTCTGCCTGAACACTGTCAGAAGATTAGACTGGTTCTGGGACCTTTACTCTGTCTAGAATTACGAGCTATTCAGTCTCGTCTTCTCCAGTGACTTATTTTTCTATTCCTAGAAGGTCTATCCGCAGCACGTTGATAGATTCCTTATCATCGTAGCTGACGCTACGCTACAGAGAGTACAGTGATGTCTGTGTCTGAGAGTACAGTGATGTCTGTGTCTGAGAGTACGGTGATATGTGTGTCTGATAGTGATGTATATGTCTGAGAGTATGGTGATGTGTGTGTCTTCTTCTTCTTCTTTGTGTTCATCCGGAGTGTTTTTTCAGATGTGATTGCGGTGTGTCTAAGTTATGCGTCCTTGGGCCAAAACCTGTAGACCAACACATCCGAATTTAGCATGCATTTTTGACCAGGTTGCATTCCTGGGAGACACTCACTTTTGTGGTGCCGTCCACTTCACAGCTTGTCAAGTTGGAACGGTCGAATCCTTTACAATCAACTCTCAAGGAAAGGCAGGGATGGCATTTTCCGCCATCCAGGGTGGCTTCCATAGTTGCAGAGCCGACACATAGCGCCCTGGTGCTGGGCTCACCGAGGGAATCGTCACGTCCTGCTCATGGCTGCTTTAATTCCTCACTTCGATATATTGGGCATATCGTTCACCACGAGCCTTTCCAACACTGACCAGACCGGTCTGCAGACGGTATCCACTCAGCGAGTTTTCGATTCGGACATGTGCTTGTTGATGTGCCCGTCGGAGCTGTTCCGGGCACAACGAACATTCGGAAACTAGCTAGTCAGAGCTGTTCCGGACACGAGCTATTCAGAAAACTAGTTAGTCAGAGCTGTTCCTAGCACGAAAGACATTTCAGTTGGACGTTTTTTGCGTTGTGCCCGATTTATTTGGACCCGTAGGCCAGCACATCCGACTTCAGCAGGCATTTTTACAGGTTTGCCTTCCCAGGGGTTTCGAGAGACGTTAGACTGTTAGTGCTGTGGTGTCACCCACATCTCAGCTGGTCAAAGTAGAACGGTCAACGACATCACGGTCAACCCTCAAGGGAAGGCAGGGGCAGACCATGAGCATTCCCCCGCTATCCAAGGAGGCTTCCATAATTGCAGAGCCTGCACATATTGCTCTGAGACTGGGCTCACCCAAGGAGTTGCTTTAATTCCTCACTTCCATGTGTTGGGCATTTCGATTGCCACTGGTCGCTCAAGCACAAACCAGGAACGGTCAGTATGCAAGCTACATCCACTAGGTAAGCTTTCGCTTTGGACTTTGAATCGTGCGATGGATTCGCTAGCCGTGCGTTCCATTTCGTGTTATTGAGATGTTTTTCCACCTTTGTCTAGACTCTCTGTGAGTTAGATACAGACAGTTTTCGTAACCATTTCATTCGACAGGGGCACTTTTTTTACCTTTTAGTACTCGCTCACGAGGTAGGCTACATGTGCTCCAGCTCAGCACCTTACCTCCGTACAGCAGTGAACGAGAAACAGCCAGGCCCTCTCATCAGGGGATCCCTCATATCCCCCAGCTGAGAGCCTTCGGACAAGTATCTGAACTGGGCATGTAGCGTGCTCAGAATCTCACCTTCATTTTTCGGTAGGTGGGTATTGGCCTGGCTCTCACATCCGAGGATTTATGGTGTAGAGGCGTTCAGCCACAACCCTCGACAGAGAGCCTTAGGGTATGTATCCGGACCAAGAACTTCTGCCTTTGTGCGCCTGATTTAAACTTTTGACTGCTATCCTCAGTCTACCTGCAGAGCAGCAGGTTGTGTCTCTTTGTCTGGCCCCTATCCCATAAGCTGTCCGATATGTAGTTTTCATCCATCGACATAGCGCATGGGGTCAATGGGACACGCAAGCTCTCCCACCACGGCAATGTGGAGACACATCGGGCTGGAATGTTACCTGTCAAAGGCCTGGAATGTCACCTGTCAAAGGCCTGGAATGTCCCCTAAGGCCTGGAATGTTACCTGTCAAAAGCCTGGAATGTTACCTGTCAAAGACCTGGAATGTCATCTGTCAAAGGCCTGGAATGTTACCTGTCAAAGGCCTGGAATGTCATCTGTCAAAGGCCTGGAATGTTACCTGTCAAAGACCTGGAATGTCATCTGTCAAAGGCCTGGAATGTTACCTGTCCAATGCCTGGAATGTTACCTGTCCAAGGCCTGGAATGTTACCTGTCCAAGGCCTGGAATGTTACCTGTCCAAGGCCTGGAATGTTACCTGTCCAAGGCCTGGAATGTTACCTGTCCAAGGCCTGGAATGTTACCTGTCACAGGCCTGGAATGTCACCTGTCATAGGCCTGGAATGTCACCTGTCCAAGGCCTGGAATGTTACCTGTCCAAGGCCTGGAATGTTACCTGTCCAAGGCCTGGAATGTTACCTGTCCAAGGCCTGGAATGTTACCTGTCCAAGGCCTGGAATGTTACCTGTCCAAGGCCTGGAATGTTACCTGTCCAAGGCCTGGAATGTTACCTGTCAAAGGCCTGGAATGTTACCTGTCAAAGGCCTGGAACCGGACATGTTTGAAGAGGTCCCTGGTGCCATCAACTGATCTCTTGAAGCTGGAAGTCACAGTCACATGACTGAGAGTCTCAAAATAGTTGAGGTTAGCCACGCTGATTGCTGCAAAGTAAACACATACACAGACTTAGAATAGCTGCGGTCAACCACATTGATCGCTGCAAGGTAAACACATACACAGACTTAGAATAGCTGAGGTCAACCACATTGATCGCTGCAAGGTAAACACATACACAGACTTAGAATAGCTGAGGTCAACCACATTGATCGCTGCAAGGTAAACACATACACAGACTTAGAATAGCTGAGGTCAACCACATTGATCGCTGCAAGGTAAACACATACACAGACTTAGAATAGCTGAGGTCAACCACATTGATCGCTGCAAGGTAAACACATACACAGACTTAGAATAGCTGAGGTCAACCACATTGATCGCTGCAAGGTAAACACATACACAGACTTAGAATAGCTGAGGTCAACCACATTGATCGCTGCAAGGTAAACACATACACAGACTTAGAATAGCTGAGGTCAACCACATTGATCGCTGCAAGGTAAACACATACACAGACTTAGAATAGCTGAGGTCAACTACATTGATCACTGCAAGGTAAATACATACACAGACTGACATCCACAACCATCTTGCTCACTACTCAGTTGTTGCAGCATGAGGTGTCAACTTCTGATGATCAGCTACATCAAGTAGAGAATGATGGCAATCAATGTTAGTATCTGTATCTCATGTATTTGTAGCTCCCCAAGGAAAACAACATGACCATGCATCTGAAATCTAATCATTATCCAATATGACTTTGACATCTTTGGTTTTAGGCATCCCGTTGATATGGGTGTTCTTTTGTTAATGGGGTCCTTCCTTCTTTTATGCAATATTTTGGTGTTTTGGTGCTGTTTTATTTTTCAATTTCCCTGCTGTTTTCTTCAAAGCATGTTTCTTTTTTATCTTTACATAATTGTGTCATTTTTCTTTGAATATCTTTATACTTTGGTTATTTTATTTGTGTTTTCTGTTTTTCCATTAGTTAAAGATTTATGTAGTCATCCATTTTCTCCGGCCAATCATATTCATCTTTGGGATAGTTGTTTCAGCAGGCAGTATCACTGAGTTCTTAAAGTGATCATTATATCTTCTAACAGAATTTGGGACAGTTGTTTCAGCAGGCAGTATCACTGAGTTCTTATACTGATCATTACATCTTTAAACAGAATTTGGGATAGTTGTTTCAGCAGGCAGTCTCACTGAGTTCTTAAAGTGATCATTACATCTTCAAACAGAATTTGGGATAGTTGTTTCAGCAGGCAGTATCACTGAGTTCTTAAAGTGATCATTACATCTTCTAACAGAATTTGGGATAGTTGTTTCAGCAGGCAGTATCACTGAGTTCTTATACTGATCATTACATCTTTAAACAGAATTTGGGATAGTTGTTTCAGCAGGCAGTATCACTGAGTTCTTATACTGATCATTACATCTTCTAACAGAATTTGGGATAGTTGTTTCAGCAGGCAGTATCACTGAGTTCTTAAAGTGATCATTACATCTTCAAACAGAATTTGGGACAGTTGTTTCAGCAGGCAGTATCACTGAGTTCTTATACTGATCATTACATCTTTAAACAGAATTTCTAGATCAGACAATGTATCAAATCTGTTCCTGATGTCTATGTTGAATGTGTCTGTTGTCTCCCCACTGTTTTGTGTAGACAGATCTAATTTTCATGTTTCTTGGTTTATATATGACATTTTTTAACTGTATATGCATTGTGCGTACAATTAATCTATGATCAGTGTAGCAGTCTGTATTTGGCAGTTTTTGTGACTTCTAAGGCATTTAGAAATCTCCTGTTGTTAAGGATGTAGTCAGTCTGGTTTCTGATCTTATTGTCAGGACTCTTCCAAGTTCATAATATTATGTTAAATTACTGATATCAGGTGTTTCCAACAATCACATCAGGTTCTTTTGTTCACTCTACAAGTCTCCTCTTGCGCTCCCTTAATTACCATCTGTGATCATCTACATTTGTATCTTGTTGGTATAAAAACTTTAGCATTCAAGTCTGCCACTATCATGTTTATTTCTGAGCTTGCGCACTTCTCCTTCAAGACATTATCCAGGTCACTATCACATGCCTCTATGCTATATTTCCTGCTGTTGTGGATTGTGTAGGTCACTATCACATGCCTCTATGCTATATTTCCTGCTGTTGTGGTATGTGCAGGTCACTATCACATGCTATATTTCCTGCTGTTGTGGATTGTGCAGGTCACTATCACATGCTATATTTCCTGCTGTTGTGGTATGTGCAGGTCACTATCACATGCCTCTATGCTATATTTCCTGCTGTTGTGGATTGTGCAGGTCACTATCACATGCTATATTGCCTGCTGTTGTGGTATGTGCAGGTCACTATCACATGCCTCTATGCTATATTTCCTGCTGTTGTGGTATGTGCAGGTCACTATAACATGCCTCTATGCTATATTTCCTGCTGTTGTGGTATGTGCAGGTCACTATCACATGCCTCTATGCTATACTTCCTGCTGTTGTGGATTGTGCAGGTCACTATCACATGCCTCTATGCTGTATTTCCTGCTGTTGTGGTATGTGCAGGTCACTATCACATGCTATATTTCCTGCTGTTGTGGTATGTGCAGGTCACTATCACATGCTATATTTCCTGCTGTTGTGGATTGTGCAGGTCACTATCACATGCTATATTTCCTGCTGTTGTGGTATGTGCAGGTCACTATCACATGCCTCTATGCTATATTTCCTGCTGTTGTGGATTGTGCAGGTCACTATCACATGCCTCTATGCTATATTTCCTGCTGTTGTGGTATGTGCAGGTCACTATCACATGCTATATTTCCTGCTGTTGTGGTATGTGCAGGTCACTATCACATGCTATATTTCCTGCTGTTGTGGTATGTGCAGGTCACTATCACATGCCTCTATGCTATATTTCCTGCTGTTGTGGTATGTGCAGGTCACTATCACATGCCTCTATGCTATATTTCCTGCTGTTGTGGATTGTGCAGGTCACTATCACATGCTATATTTCCTGCTGTTGTGGTATGTGCAGGTCACTATCACATGCCTCTATGCTATATTTCCTGCTGTTGTGGTATGTGCAGGTCACTATCACATGCCTCTATGCTGTATTTCCTGCTGTTGTGGTATGTGCAGGTCACTATCACATGCTATATTTCCTGCTGTTGTGGATTGTGTAGGTCACTATCACATGCCTCTATGCTATATTTCCTGCTGTTGTGGTATGTGCAGGTCACTATCACATGCTATATTTCCTGCTGTTGTGGTTGTGCTGACATGATGCTGATATAAGAATACCTGCCATTTAACTTTGCTAGTAACATTCGGACACTGCCTCTATTCTTTCATAGATTTTGATCTGTCCAGACTATACATTTTTGGTAGCTCACTCGCACAGAATGGATAATTCAGTAGTGGTCAGGTTTCATCATTGCTGCCACGTTCCATCTGGTCTCATCATTGATGCCACGTTCCATCTGGTCTCATCATTGCTGCCACGTTCCATCTGGTCTCATCATTGCTGCCACGTTCCATCTGGTCTCATCATTGCTGCCACATTCCATCTGGTCTCATCATTGCTGCCACGTCCCATCTTCTGGTTTTGCACATCATTGACATGTCAACTCAGTGTTTCCATTCTCTGCTTGGTTTTCACTACTTGAAATTAATTATCATTGCCTAGATGACTCAACTGATACCTGGCCAAATGCAGCCACTTTTGCGTTTGATGTTTATGAGGGGTTCCAGAGTAGACAGGAAACGATGGCGGCAGCGCTTGAACTCAAGGATGCGTACAACGGAGTTCGCTATGATATTTTGACGACCGCACTTATGGAGAAGGGGGTCAATCCCTGGTTGGTGAACTGGATAGCAGCCGTCCTGCACTCTAGTCAGGTTGCTCTCCGTCTGGGTGCATGGACCTCAGAGCCACATATTTTAACCCCGGGACTGCCACAGGAATCTGTAATCTCACCGGTGCTCTTTAACGTGTATACGAGCAAGATTGCAAACCTAGAAGCACCAGGTTGGAAGGATACTAACATTTGCAGATGATGTTCTTGCATATAGGCAGGGGAGAGATAGGGAGCAAACAGCCCAGGAGCTACAGGCGACAGCAGACACAGTGATTGATTGGTGCACTGAAATGAGTGCTGTCATCCACCCGGAAAAGGCGGCTGTTTTGTGGTGCTCTCTGGACAACAGGATTGTGAGAGATGATGCCCCAAGACTCACGATAGATGGTAGAAGATGGTACAGCGTCAACAGAGAGAACAAACTGAAGTATCTGGGAATCACATTTGACGGGAGTCTGTCCTTCAAGGACCATGTGGAGATGGTTGTGATAAGATCTCAAAAGGGACTCAACGCACTTAAAACTATGGCTGCAATGGACATAGAGCAGAGAATGCTCTTTACACTATACCAGCACTTGATCCTCTCAGTGATTGATTATGGACTAGGACTGCTCACTGTCTCAAAGAGTCAGCTGGTGAGATCGGAGCGCATACAGAACGAAGCTATGCAGGTCATTCTGGGATCACCAGAGACACCCCAGTAGTGTGTATGCGTTACTTCCTTGGTCTGCTGACTGTTGCTGGTAGGCTCAAGGTGATGCAGGCGAAGACATACCTCAGAGTAGCTGCAGACACAGACCACCCGTTGCATGAGGCACTGGACGCAGTTAAGGGTCAGCGACTGATAAGAGGGAAATCATTGATGGCTCAGGAGGAGGATACGATCAGACAGGTGTGCATCTTGGAGAACATTAGGCAAGGAGAGGAGTGGGTCAGAGTGCCAGCGGAGCAGTCAGACTTGTGGATAGCTATAATCACATTGAGCCGGGAGTGTAGGGAGCGGCCAGCAAGGCCACGGAAGTGGAAATCCAGCAACTAATTCAGGATAATGCTCGCCCGGGTGATGTGATTATCTACACAGATGGTTTGGTGTTGAGAGGTAGGAGAAATGCCTGGGGGTTCTTGGCAAAGGCTAATGTTCGACATTTGGTGCAGGAGAGCCTGGCATATGATACCACAACATCTAGCTTAAGAATGGAGGTGGAGGCGGTCAGTGCAGCTTTCCGCTGGATGGAGAACATGATAGACACACACGCCATGATTGTAACTGACTCAGAAAGCAGCTGGGTGAGGACAGGCAGGTTTCGTACAGAGTGGCTTGCTTCGCTTCGGAGGTCACGGGTAGCAAGCATCACCTGGATCTTTTCTCCGGGGCATGCCGGTGTGCTGGGGAATGAACAGGCGGACAGATTGGCTGGCTCTGCAGAACTTGGTGGAGTATTGATACATGACAAGGCAGACGTGGTTGCGGCCTTGTGGGAGCACGTGTACACTCGGAGGAGCAAATGGATCACCAGTCTAGTAAGAATGAGGCAGCAAGGTGTGACGAGGGGATCTGGCCGACGATCGACACTCAGAGGAAAGGCGAGACGGACATATAATCAGATTGCTACTGGAACTATTAGTGTTGGAACTCTTCGCTGGCTGCTGAGGATGGGGATGGAGCGCTTATGGGAATGCCCCGAATGCTGTGATGTCGGTTCCTAAATCAATCAATCAATCTCAAATGAATGAATATGTATGTACAATCTTACAATGATGTGGACACGGTAGCAGGAGACAGACGAGCACTAACAAAACAATGACATTGACATGGTATCTCCGCTGACCAGCTTGTGTCGACTTCTCTAGACTTGCAACTTCCACTTGTAGACTTGAGACAGCCGACAGACAGGCAAGTTTTCAACAGATGGATAAATGAGACAGTAAAAGAACAAAGTATGTACAATCTTACAATGATGTGGATACATCAGGAGGCAGAGGAGCACTAAGAAGGACATGATATCTCCGCTGACTGGCATCTAGACTTGTAGACGTGTAGACAGCCGACACAAGAAGCTCGCTCGCCAATCATGGAGGTTCTTCGCTTCTGCTGCTGCCAGATTTTTGCACCACTTTCAGCCAAATTGATTGATTGATTGATTGATGGATTGATTGATTTCCTCTAAGCTTTCTTTTTCAGCCAAATAAGACACAGCACGGGTGGGAATGTGCAGGAGGAGAGCCCGGGCATCTATGTAACTATCCGGAATCCGGAGTGCCATAATGGCGATCCTCACTGATCAATAACCCAACATGATTTGTCAATTTCCCAGACCCACAAAGTGAACACATGAATGCATGTATTTCTTCTTCTTCTTCTTCTTCTGCGTTCATCCGGATTTTTTTTTTCCGGATGTGACTGCGTTGTGCCTGTTTACAGCAGAGCTGCGTTCTTGCGCCGTTAGGCCGACACATCCGACTTCTGCGGGCATTTGTTGACCGGGTTAACCTTCCCGGGTAATGCATGTATTTTATAGCACAGAGTTGAGTTGAGCTAAGAACCGACATCACTGCACTCAGGACATTTCCACGAGCGCTCTGTTCCCTCGTTCAACAGCCAGCGAAGAGTCATACTGCTAATCGTTCCCGCCGCTATCTGATTGAAAGTTCTCCTGATCTTCCCTCTCAGTTTTGAGATTCGTCCAGATCTCCTGCCAATCTCCAGCAATATCATTCCTTCCATATACTGGTTCTCTGTCTGCCTTCTCCCCCCCCCCCCACCCCAACCTTCTCCACTTGATCCCACAGGCGCCCGACCATCTCTCCCTTGTCCATAGGTAATTTACCACCAAGAGGTGCATCCCCTGCCAGCCTATCAGTATGTTCATTCCCTCGCACTCCCGCATGACCAGGTCAGGTAATCCATACAATTCTCACAGTCTGTGACCTCTGAAGCCAGGCAAGCCATTCTACACGAAACATTCCTTTCTCTACATTACTAAGCATACTACGAGAGTCCGTAATGAATACACTGTGTGTTGCAGTGGTGGGGGAACTCACTGTTGTGGTGCCGTCCACATCCCAGCTGGTCAAGTTAGAATGGTCGAATACGTCACGATCCGCCCTCAAGGGAAGGCAGGGACAGTCCATGGAATTTTCCGCCATCCAGGGTGGCTTCCATAGTTGCAGAGCCGACACATAGCGCTCTAGAGCTGTGTTCACCGATGAAATCGTCACGTCCTGCTCATCCATCCATCCATCATGTGCCATGCCGGTAAGCGTGGGCGGTCATGTTCTGCCATCTCACTCGATCAACAGAGTCGTGGATCAGTTCCGTGTTTCTGTCTCGACCATGCCACAAGGCCAAGCCATCCAGGTACTTGTTTCTAGGTCTTCCCCTTGGTCTGTTCCCCTCGATCTTACCAGTTGTAACCAAGTTCTCCAAATCATTTCTTCTCATAACATGCCCAAAAAATTGTGACTGTCTACGTCTAATGTCTTTGATCAGTTTACGATATTCATTTGCTTCTTGAAGGACTTGTTCATTGGTCTTTCATTGGTCCTGCTCATGGCTGCTTTAATTCCTCACTTCAATGTATTGGGCCTCTCGTTCGCTACGTGCCGCTCCCCGCACAAACCAGGGACGGTAGGACTGCAGATGGTATCCACCCAGCGAGGTTTCGTTTCGGACATGTGTTAGTCGCTGTGCCTGGAAAACAAAATAGTTAGAGCTGTTCCGGGCACGATTGACATTCGGAAAACTAGCTAGTCAGAGCTGTTCCAGGCAAGACGTTTGACATTCGGAAGACTATATAGTCCGAGTTGTTCCGAGCACGAGGGACAATCGGAAAACTAGCTAGTCAGAGCTGTTCCGGACGCGGAGGACATTCGGGAGACTAGTTAGTTAGAGCTGTTCCGCACGTTTATGCGTTGTGCCTGATTTATTTGTGCCCTTAGGCCAGCACATCCAACTTCAGCGGGCGTTTTTACGGGTTTGCCTTCCCGGAGTTTCGAGGGATGTTAGACTCTTACTGCTGTGGTGTCGCCCACATCTCAGCTGGCCAAGGTAGTACGGTCAGAGACATCATGGCCAACCCTCAAGGGAAGGCAGGGGCAGATCATGGGTACTCTCCGCTATCCAAGGAGGCTTCCATAATTGCAGAGCCGGCACATAGTGCTCTGGGACTGGGCTCACCCGAGGAATCGCCACTTCCTGCTCAAGGCTGCTTTAATTCCTCACTTCTATGTATTGGGCATTTCGTTTGCCACTGCTCGCTCCCCACACAAACCAGGATCGGGCAGTTTGCTGTCGACATCCACTCATCAAGCTTTCGCTTCGGACTTCCGCGTAATGGATTTACTAGCCAAACGTTCCATTTCATGTTTTGAGACGATTTTCCAGCTTTGTCTACGATCACTCTATGAGTATAGATAGAGACTTTCATAGTAACCATTTTGTGCGAATGAACCGCTTTGCCACCTTTAGTACCCGCTCACGAGGTAGGCTACATTTGCTGCCGGCTCAGCACCTTACCTCCGTGCGACAGTGAGCGAGTAACGGTCCGGCCCTCTCATCCGGGAATCCCTCATATCCCCCATCTGAGAACCTTCGAACAAGTATCTAATCAAAGCATGTAGCGTGCTCAGCATCTCCCCTCCATTTTGCAGTAGGTGAGTATCGGCCCGGCTCTCACATCCAAGGATGAATGGCTTAGAGGCGTTCAACCATATCCCTTCTGTCACGAATTGGCAGCCTTTACTTCCCAGAACAATTTTCGGTTCACTTTTGATGGGCCATGTAGAGGATCAACAGACGAACAAAACCGTTTTCTCTATATTCAAGGCTATACTGTCTTGACGTAAGCTTGCAAAACCTGCAAGTAAACAAAAGACCAGGAATGGCTTTCTATTTGGGAAGTTAATTTGACACCAGTACCGGTCACCCCCAGAGGTTATCAATCCAGCCAGACGGGAGGGCAGACTCAGGGGACTGAATAGTAATTAAAACCAACCAGGCATGACGCAAGCAAACCTGGTTTACCAACAGAGTTGTAAACTGGCTGTTGACCATGAGAACCTAATTGTTCCCTTGACATGACACCTGATAAGAATAGCTAGGAAATCGCCCAACCGCGATGGCTGACCCCATCTGGTAGAGACTAGAGGCGCAAGGTGTGAAATCACTGATAAGACTCAGTGGGCTAATAATTGTCAGACCCACAGGTGTGAAGGCTAGTGTGCATGCAGGAAGAATTTTTATGACTGGACAGACTTGGAGTTAATTGCAATTAACGTCAGGAGGAGATAAGAAGAATTTATGAATGGAATTCCTGGGAGATAAGTGTCTACTGCTAGGCTAGGTATAAAAACCCCTGCTAGACTTTTCCCCTTTAGATTAAGTCTGACTTCAGAACAGCTCTCACAAGGAGCACCTATGTTATAGATCTCAAGACTAGAGACTACTGACTAGGAGTGTCAGGACTGACAGGATCGTCAGAATACCGGCAAGCTGTTTCTTTGTTGAGTCTACTGGAGAGTGGGGATCTGGACCACAGATCCAGATAGATGAAGTAACAAGTAAAGTTACGTAATGTTTGTCATCAATATCAATATGTATATGATTTCATCATCCTCATATTGACAATCATCCGATGTCTATGATTATGATTAGTAAATAAATGTTGTAGTATTGTAACTCATAGTTCTGTCAGTTATATTTTAATTCCAATTGTGCATACGTGTTGTGTGTGTACATTGGTGGGGGTTCACTTACACACCAAGGAAGGGAGCAGTCAGGGAGAAAAACCTGTACTGAGATAGTCGTCTTATACTTATAATTTAGACTTAAACATCTATCTTAGCTAACCTTCTCTTTCCTATTCCTTGGCGAATATTCAGCACAGTTCATTTCAATTTTGTAACGAGCCACTTGGAGCTGTACGTTGGATATTCATGGGCTTAATCTATAGTTCAGCCATATAGATTTTGTCCCTAGTCAGTTTCTGACTATTTGGGGTTGCTCGCCAGTGAAATAATACTTTCATCTAGCCGGTGGGGCACCCCGACTTCTGACAGATTGGGCTTCTCGTCTGGAATTTGAATTCGGACTTCTCGCTTTCAATAGACTCCGGTACTAGACCCTAGACATACGATTTTAAAAGTTAACTCTTGTAATCTTCAATCATCAAAATAGACTATCATCAAATGTAGCTACTTTTAGTTGAGGAAGTTACAGAGTACATATATAACTTTTCAAAAGTATAACAGATAAGAACTTATGAGATAACTACCTCATCTATCATTTATTGATAATTATTTTAATTATTATCATTTAGTGTATCATTCATCATTTAATGATAACTGATCACTTTAATCATATTTACATTGATGTGTTTGATGATTTAACTGCTTGACTGATTTGCATTTTATGATAATATATGCCATGTTCATTTTGACATGTATGTAGAGCATTTTAATGTTTATTTAGGTAAATATTACTGTTGATTACTGTGTAGTATATCTCTCACACTTACTTCACTGCTGTCGCCAGATACCACTTGAATATTATTTTCAGTTGTCTTTCACTGCTAAGGCTAAACTATACACATTGGATAGCGTAGACTGTCAGTAGTTAACTCTTGTCTTTCTAGCTTAGATCTGATTTTTGATATATACATAGGAGCTTACCTGAATATAGTCATTAGCAATTATGTTCCTTACGTTACCGGAATCTTGAAGAGGATCATGAAGGCGCGCGCAGATTTCTCAGAGATCCGCGAGAGGGTGGGGCATAAGAGAAGGCTTACAGGGGAGAGCAACTAGAAACATATATCATAGCTGAGTTAGAATGGTGGGACCAAGAAGAAGAAATTATGTTTAAAGAAGATGATGAGTTCTTTGAAGCACAAGAGCGTAGCAAAACTGAAGGAGTAAAGATGGAGAAAACGCATATGGAAGCACTCAATGCGGAGAAGGTAACCTTTCTAGCGGAACATAAGGTAGGAGATATGGATGCTCACCCAACCAGGAAGGAAGGGACATCTTTGCCACCCACCGCAGGAATCAGAGTTAGTGGACCGGGAACTACAGGTTCTCATTCGACCCAGTCCTAAACGGAAAAGAGGGAAGAAAAAACGTGCCAAGGGCATTTCAAACAGTCACAAACGTGATAACTGTTTGCACCACGGCAATAGTCGTTTGACAGTAGAGGACCTTCAGGAAAACCACTTGACTGCTACGAGAAATGAATCTCGAGAGAAAGAGGAACTGAAGACAACCTTTAATGAGGTCGCAGGCGGAGACCTAGCCGATTCTCACATTCCCTTCTGTTCACAGAATCACGAAGTGGAATTACATCTGACTGAAATAGGGAGGATGGAAGTAACTGAATCCCAGGTGAATTTCATTACTGCAACGCGGGAAGAATCACTAATTATCAGTTCAGATAATTTGCCTACTAACAGTTACCCAGAGGACAACTGTTCGTACCACAAGATATGTGGTTTAACTGGTCCGCCAGTACAAGACTCCCAGGAATCTCATTTTACTTCAACGAGAGGTGAAACTCAAGAGGAAGATGACCTGAGGACATCTTTTAAGGAGGTCGGAGATCGAAAGGTAACCGACTTTATTATTCCCTTCAGCTCAGGAGAGGATGAAGTGGGATTAAATTTGACTGACAGAGGGATGAAGGAAGACCCGGAACCCCTTGTGATCTTTGAGGCTGCAGCTCAGGACAAGACACTAGATCTCAGTTCAAATCATTTACCTATTGTGATGGATTGCTTAGACAGCCCACCACAGGATTTACCTCAACTGGACTTAGCCCATGAAAGCACGACCAGAGAGGAACATCCAGACCAGGAAACATTTCCAGTTGTTATCTCACAGTATACCAGTTCGGAGACTCAGGAAACACAGGGAATTGTCATGAGCCAGAATATGGACTCTGATATTGTGCAGACAACATTGTCTGTAGTTGCTAAGCAAGAAAATTCTTTGCACAAGATGGAGGATAGAAACTGCTATCATCTCTATAGCTGAAGTTATCAGGGAATTCCAGCAACAGGGACCTGAAGTAACAGAAGTCAAGAGTGGTTTGGAATCAACACTCTTAGGACTCAATCTACCCTTCAGTCAGGTCGATTTGATAGGAGTAGATCAGCTATTTGTGGATACTTTATTCAAAAGTAACTCCACTTTATCGCCCTGGAGTAACTATGTTATTTCTCAAGGCTGGACAACTTGGCTACACTAAATTTCCAATTTCTAGCACGGTTTTCACACGAAACTCTAATGCAGAGAAACTCAGCCCATTAACTGAATATCAGGGGAAGAAACCGCGACACCGAGGAGGGACGATTGTTACGCCCGACTTTGAAGGAGGAAAGCGCCAGTTGAATTTATATCATGGGACCATGATGTGTAACATTATTCCTTTCAAAAGGAAGATATTGATGGATCAGTTAAGGAATCTATAAAGGATGGAGGAATATCACGGAGACAAGCTTTGCTGTGGCCAGCTTATGCAAGACCTCACTACGGGTACATCCTCGGCTGAAGGGAGTAAATCACGTGAGTGAATGGTGTAAAACAATTGCTGCCCAGAGGCGTAGAAGAATCCCGTTGATTGTGATCTTTCCCAGAGGGGTAAAATTACAACCTCCTGACAATTACCGGATTTTACCAAGCTATTGCATGGAATCCCGGCCGAAAACCAGGTACAAGGACCTATCCAAAGTATCCTGGCAGTATGGAAATGGAACGTCTTTATGCAGATGCAGGACAACCCACTGCCACAAGGAATATTGGAAATCTTAGGCAGATACAGAACGGAGAGTGCTTAGGCATTATTCTGGGATGTACGGCGTGCTTTGACAAAAGATTTCTGGCAGAAACTTTTTTTTAAGGGGAAAGCTCTGTCACGAATTGGCAGCCTTTACTTCCCAGAACAATTTTCGGTTCACTTTTGATGGGCCATGTAGAGGATCAACAGACGAACAAAACCGTTTTCTCTATATTCAAGGCTATACTGTCTTGACGTAAGCTTGCAAAACCTGCAAGTAAACAAACCACCAGGAATGGCTTTCTATTTGGGAAGTTAATTTGACACCAGTACCGGTCACCCCCAGAGGTTATCAATCCAGCCAGACGGGAGGGCAGACTCAGGGGACTGAATAGTAATTAAAACCAACCAGGCATGACGCAAGCAAACCTGGTTTACCAACAGAGTTGTAAACTGGCTGTTGACCATGAGAACCTAATTGTTCCCTTGACATGACACCTGATAAGAATAGCTAGGAAATCGCCCAACCGCGATGGCTGACCCCATCTGGTAGAGACTAGAGGTGCAAGGTGTGAAATCACTGATAAGACTCAGTGGGCTAATAATTGTCAGACCCACAGGTGTGAAGGCTAGTGTGCATGCAGGAAGAATTTTTATGACTGGACAGACTTGGAGTTAATTGCAATTAACGTCAGGAGGAGATAAGAAGAATTTATGAATGGAATTCCTGGGAGATAAGTGTCTACTGCTAAGTTAGGTATAAAAACCCCTGCTAGACTTTTCCCTTTAGATTAAGTCTGACTTCAGAACAGCTCTCACAAGGAGCACCTATGTTATAGATCTCAAGACTAGAGACTACTGACTAGGAGTGTCAGGACTGACAGGATCGTCAGAATACCGGCAAGCTGTTTCTTCTTTTTTGAGACTACTGGAGAGTGGGGATCTGGACCACAGATTCCAGATAGATGAAGTAACAAGTAAAGTTACGTAATGTTTGTCATCAATATCAATATGTATATGATTTCATCATCCTCATATTGACAATCATCCTATGTCTATTGTTATGATTAGCAAATAAATGTTGTAGTATTGTAACTCATAGTTCTGTCATTATATTTTTTTCCAATTGTGCATACGTGTTGTTGTGTACATTGGTGGGGGTTCACTTACACACCAAGGAAAGGAGCAGTCAGGGAGAAAAACCTGTACTAGGATAGTTGTCCTTAAACTTTAATTCAGACTTAAAAATCTATCCTAGCTAACCTTCTCTTCCTATTCCTTGGCGAATATTCAGCACAGTTCATTTCAATTTTGTAACGAGCCACTTAGAGCTGTACGTTGGATATTCATGGGCCTAATCTATAGTTCAGCCATATAGATTTTGTCCCTAGTCAGTTTCTGACTATTTGGGGTTGCTCGCCAGTGAATAATACATTCATCTAGCCGGTGGGGCACCCCGACTTCTGACACCTTCGTGCGCCTGATTGGATCTGTGACTGCTATCCTCAGTCTACCTGCGAGCTGCAGGTTGTGTCTCTCTTGGTCTGGTCCCTAACCCAAGTCATGTCCGATACATAGTTGTGCTTCCGTCGGCATAGCTCTTGGGGTCATTTGAGACCCACAAGCCCCCCCCCCCCTCTCCCCCTCCACCACCACGACAAGGTGGAGACACATCGGGGGGGGGGGGGGGGGAATAAATACAAGAAGCAGAGTTTAGAGATCAATGAGACAATATAACGCTGGGAAGCATGGGTACACCTGGGCTCCAACACGTGACCTATAACTGATGACACCTGGGCTTCAACACGTGGCCTTTAACTGATGACATCGCCTCGCTGAAGGAACCTGGGCTCCAACACGTGGCCTCTAACTGATGACAGCGCCCCGCTGAAGGAATAAGTCCACTTTGTTGTATGGCAGCTGGACACCCATACCCTAGCAAAAGTGTAGTTATTAGTTTAGTTTAGTCGACGGATCAACATCACGGCACATGGGTGTAACCTATGAGTGCTCCATTCTACTCCTAACTCAAGTCTGAGTCCGGAGAATCTCAGCTCATTGCACGAACTCCGTAGCACCGGCGAGGATCCTGAAATACTTTGGGTAGATTTTTTAATGGCAATTTTGCCCGGGCAGCGCTGTTAGGCTACTCGTTTTCGATTTCCAACTGCCAAGGGATATTTTACGTGCGCAACAATACACACGGGCGTCCGACCTCACTACCAAGAGACCAGGGGAAATTTTGTTACTAGAAGTACACGTGAAAAAATCCCGGCCTCGCTGGGGCTTGAACCCGGGACCTCCATTACTCAAGGTGTAGTTATTACCCAGGTCTATCGCTTCCCCGAACCCAAAAGTGTTGGCCACTAACACTACTGTTTTATACTCTCCGTGTGCTCCCACGAACCCACAAATGTTGGCCACAAACACTGCTGTTTTATACCCTCCGTGTGCTCCCCCGACTCCAAAAGTGTTGGCCACAAACACTGCTGTTTTATACTCTCAGTGTGCTCCCACGAACCCACAAGTGTTGGACACAAACACTGCTGTTTTATACTCTCCGTGTGCTCCCACGAACCCACAAGTGTTGGGCACAAGCACTGCTGTTTTATATTCTCCGTGTGCTCCCACGAACCCAGAAATGTTAGACACAAACACTGCTGTTTTATACTCTCCGTGTACTCCCCCGACTCCAAAAGTGTTGGACACAAACACTGCTGTTTTATACTCTCCGTGTACTCCCCCGACTCCAAAAGTGTTGGACACAAACACTGCTGTTTTATACTCTCCGTGTGCTCCCACGAACCCACAAGTGTTGGATACAAACACTGCTGTTTTATACTCTCCGTGTGCTCCCACGAACCCACAAGTGTTGGATACAAACACTGCTGTTTTATATTCTCCGTGTGCTACCACTAACCCACAAGTGTTGGACACAAACACTGCTGTTTCTTCTTCTTCTTCGTTCATCCGATTTTTTTTTCGGATGTGACTGCGTTGTGCCTGTTTACAGCAGAGCTGCGTTCTTGCGCCGTTAGGCCGACACATCCGACTTCTGCGGGTATTTGTTGACCGGGTTAACCTTCCCGGGGGTTTCTTAGGACGTTTGAATCTCACTGTTGTGGTGTTATCCCCCATCCTAGCTGGCCCATATAGAACAGCCAAAGACATCCTGGTCAACCCTCAAGGGAAGGCAGGGGCAGACCATGGGCATTCCCCGCCATCCAAGGAGGCTTCCATACTTGCAGAGCCATCACACAGCGCTCTGGTACTGGGCTCACCCAAGGAATCGTCACGTCCTGCACATGGCTGCTTAGCCTCACTTCCGTATATTGGGCCTTCCGTTCACCATAGGCTGTTCCTCCGGAAACCAGAAGAATGCAGTCTGCAGATGACATCCACACAGTGAGCTTTCGATTAAGACTTTCCACATAATGGATTTGCTATCCAAGCAATATTCCATTTCGTGCCACTAGGACACTTTTCCCACCTTTTATGAAGCCCACACAGTGAGCTTTCGATTCGGACTTTTCACGTAATGGATTTGCTATCCAAGCAATATTCCATTTCGTGTCACTAGGAGAATTTTTCCACCATTTACGAAGCCCACACAGTGAGCTTTTGATTCGGACTTTCCACGTAATGGATGTGCTATCCAAGCAATATTCCATTTCATGCCTCTGGGACGCTTTTGTAACCGACATACCTGTGGTATGAAGTGTGGCAGTCTAAATACATTTTCATGCACCTTTAGATGTCAACCTGAATGTAGTTAAAGTAAGCTGTAGTCAACTTGAGCTTGTTGATATCTCCATAGAGCGTGTCCTCAAATGAAGCAGGCGTGGGCCAAAATATCTGTCTCTGTTCTGCATATATTGGGCACTCCTGCAGCAAATGTTTAGCTGTCATTTTACCAGTTCCACAATTACATTCATCGGTATCTCCTATCTTTAGTTTATTGAACAAGTGGTGTTTCAGCCTGTTATGTCCTGTGCGGAGTCTGAAGATTGCTACTTGTTCTCTTCGGTCGAGTTTGTAATATGCATCATCCTTCTAATGGCCTGGATGCTCTGATTCCTATATGGTTCTATAAGTGCTTTTTATAAACCTTTTTGCCTCATTATAGGTTATGTCTATGTCAGGCTGTGGTAATCGTCCACCCTCTTTTGCTAGTCTGTCTGCCTCTTCATTTCCAGGTATACTGCAATGTGATGGGATCCACTGTATTACAACTTTTTTGGATTTCTGGCATAGACCATGGAGTGCTGCTCTTAGGTCAGCTAGTTCTGTGCTGTTTTTGCTCTTCAGTATTGAGACAGCTGACTTTGCATCCGTGAAGATAGCTATTTGCTTCTCTTTATTTTCTTCCATCAAGAGCATTTCTGCTGCAGTTTTCAGAGCCTCTACCTCCGCTTTGAAGTTACTTGAAAATTTTCCAGTTGCCACTGATTGTGTTTTTATCACTCCATTTGTTAAATTAAGGTGAATTCCTCCTCCTCCATTTTTAATTGAATCTTTGGCTGATCCATCTGTATATGCATGGGTCCAATTGCTGCTTGGGTAATGTTCTTTTATGTAGTTGAGGGTTATTTTTCTTCTTTCGGTTTCATTCTGAGTGTTCTTTTTCTCAATACCAGGAATGTTTTCTATCATCTCAGGCAGTTGCTGCTGTCTCCAAGCTGGGAAGTTGTCTGCATTGTAAATGGGCTTGACTGTTGATATGTTAAGTATGGGATCTGCCCTAATCTTTCGTTTTGCAGTTTCTACAAAGTTGCTACGCTTCAGTCTTCCTTTTCCAAAACCATTACACCTGTTATACATAGGGTGGTCTGTCAATCTTCTAAATTTTTCTGCTTGTTGCTGGGCTCTGCTATCTCTTCTGTCCTGCATTGGTTGTAAACAAGTGATCTTTTCTAGTTCATTAATAGGCGTTGTCTTCAGGCTTCCAGTTATGATTCGCATTCCTTGGTTGTGGACTCTACTTATTTTGTTAAAGTTTGACTTAGCTGCTGTTGCCCAAGCTGCAATGCCATATTCCAGTACTGGCCTCACCCGTCCAGTATATAACTTCTTTAGAACTTTCTCATCTGCTCCCCACGTTGTACCAGCAAGCTTTTTCATGATTGCCATTCTTTGCCTTGCTCTTGTTCGATTGTTCTCAACCTGTATCTTCCATGTCAGGCGACGATCAAAGTGACTCCTAGATAGTTTGGATTTTCTTCATGGCGCAATATTTTTCCATTCAATACCAGCTTAGGTTGCTGAGTTTTATTTGAGAGGGAGAACACTGTGCATGTTGTTTTCTCCTCACTTATCTTCACTAGCCATGATTTTGACCAGTCCTCTAGTGCTAATAAGGCTTGCTGTATTCTGCTGTTAGCTGTACTAATATATTCTTCAGATGTCCATATGGCTAGGTCATCTGCAAAGGAGGATGTGTGTACTCTGGCTGGAAAATTTTCTGTGATGTCATTTATATCCATCCATCCATCATGTGCCATGCCGGTAAGCGTGGGCGGTCATGTTCTGCCATCTCACTCGATCACCAGAGTCGTGGATCAGTTCCGTGTTTCTGTCTCGACCATGCCACAAGGTCATTTATATATGCTAGGAATAATGTTGGTGAAAGAACTCCTCCTTGAGGGACACCTTGCTCCAACAGCATCATTGTGCTTGTTTGTCCTTGTAATTTTGTCCTGGCAGTTCTGTTCTCAAGGTAGTGGCTGATCCATTTATACATTTTCCCACAAACATGCATTTTTTGCAGTTTTAGTAGTGGGTTACGTCCTAACTGATTATGATTTCTGGATTGTGGTGCTGGATTGACCCCAATCCAGCTGGATTGGGGTTAGGGTTAGGGGTTAGGGTTAGGGTTAGGGTTAGGGTTAGGGGTTAGGGGTTAGGGTTAGGGGTTAGGGGTTAGGGTTAGGGGTTAGGGTTTAGGGGTTAGGGTTAGGTTTTTTTTGGTCTTCTCCTAATTATACTTTCTGGATTGACCTCGCTGGATTTCCCCCAATCCAGGGCGGGTAGGGTAGGTACTAAGGTCATATGTAAGGGTTGATAATTCTAATAAAAGACATGTTTCTAAGGGCAGATAACTGAGTTTGTGTATAATATTTTAAATAATTGTAAAATAAAATTAAATTAAAAGACAACCAAAGGCGCGCGGGCGAAGTCGCAGGAACGGTCGCGGCGGATCAGTCGCGTGGAACAGTCGGGGTCGAACCCAGTCAGTGTCTTGTAGTAACCAATTGGCCGGTCATTGCTGAGTGACCACAAGGCCGGTCAGTGACGAGTACTGTGGTGGGGTTAGGTGGGTCGAAGTCTCGAATCGCGCCGGGTGTCATATGAAAATTATAATAAGTAAAAAAGGTATATATGGCATGTATATGATCTGTAGTGGGTCGTAGTGGCTTATAAAACTATCATCATATAGATTACACCTCTTCAAATGAAAACCTTAAAACAGTAAAGATGGCCGGTAGTAACGGTTGTAAGGGGGCGTGGCTTAGTGGTATTCGTTGTTAAGGGGTTGGTGAGCGGAGAAGTAGCTAAAGAAGTGCTTCCGAACAATTTAAAGGGATGGGCGAGTGGCGAAGTGGCTAAGTAAATGCGTCGGTTCCTTGCTAAGAGACAGAGGAGTTGCTAGATAAAGGTTCGAGGTCGTTGTCAAGGGGTTGGTGAGTGTACAAATAGCTAAATAACTGCTTCTGATCCTTGTTAAGAGGTGGGCGAGTGGCGGATTGGTTGGATAATTACGCCCGTTCCTTGGTAAGAGCCAGGGTGATCGAGTGGAGAAGTGGGTAAATATAGGCATGGAGGTATACCACCGACACATTCAACGCATAATTTCGGCGTCGGTCGTCAGAAGACCAAGGATATTTTCATTATATGTCTATTGTAAAGGGGTCGACTGTTTGTTATAACGGGGTTACTATTATCTATAGTGGCTGGGTCTTAAATACTATCAGCATACCGGTTACAGCTCTTCAAATGAAAACTTTGAAAGTGTAAAGATGGCCGATGGTTTTAGTGGGTATGACTTTGTGATATTCGTTGTTAAGGGGTGGGGTGAGTGGATGTGTAACTAGATAAACGCTTCCGAACACTATCATCGGGTTCGAATCCCAGGGGGGTGGTCTAGTGGTAGAAGAAATATTGACATTAGCTGGTTACTTAGTTGTGATTTCGAGCTCTGGTGTTATTAACCCGGCTATGTTTAGAAAAGTAGAGGTAGTGTGCTGGTTTCGGAGTATGTTTAGGGGGTACCCCAGACACTGTGGAAGTGACAGGTTCGAATCTCGGAACTTTGTCGTGGGTAAGATTTCCAGTCATCAAGGTGTGGGTGTCGTCGCGGCCACAAGTCCCACCGCTGATGAAAAACACAGGCAGCAGATTTCACCCTTGTACCTAGGCGGCACAAAATATAAGCTAACTTAACATTCAGAATATGACCTCAACAGGTGTTGCCAAAAATCAATACTTATTCTCATAACGGCTAATCCAGGGGATTATCGTCCTCGTAATGACCAAGTCAGGTTAATAATATTTCTTATATCTCCGCCATTGCAAATAGTTCGCGATATTAATAAATGTTCATATAAAGGTTGGAAGGGGATTAAAAGATTAACACCTATTGTCGGGACATCCAATAAAAATCAATAACACTACCCTCGATTTTTCTCATAATTGCCGATTGGAGATTATGGGCTAGGTGTATGTGTCCTTATTTAGTTAAAACAGGTGGTATGAGTAGGAGATATCACAAACAGTATCAGCATGTGCCACTCTGATCTTAAATATCAGTAGTTCGTTATTCTTGTGACATTGAAAACGCTTGTGGCTTGAAGACGGATGGTGTACTATGTTATTGGGTGGTGTATATAGATTGACCAGTATGTGAAGTTGATAAGGTCACCCCTGCCAGCACATCGTAGCTGTGTTGTGACTTGTCGCCTATTACATCCGGGTGTAAAAATAACCAAAAATATTTCACATCAACTCAGACATGCCTCTATATAGCTGCACTGCGAACATGGCTAGAGTCTACTTTAGGAAAGTATCGTGTATCTGTGTATACGGGTTTACCACTGCTTATAGATGTGTGCAGTATTATTAGAAAGCGGCCGTTATGTCTACATTATCAAAGTATGTTGCCTTACAGAGCTGGTAGAGAATCTATGTGTCTGCTACGTTGTATGTTTTGTCATGTTGCCTTGTAGTATTTGGAGGGAGTTTCATGCGGTTGTCTAGTGAACTTTTAAAAAACTATGTCTCAGAATCCACAACGCCACTGGCATTAGATGCTTTTCAACTTGTCTGCTCATTGACCACGCTTCACAGTCATACTAAAGTACGGGTTCTATGTAGTACTTAAACACTCCTTTTATTTCTCATTACAGTTGTCAACATTATATTAGTCAGTATGTTTTCCAATTTGCAAAAGACAACCTTCATCACAGCGATTCTTGTTCCAACGATTTAAAGCCACCTCCTATCAGACATTTTTTTTCTTTCCTTTTATGCTCACGGCTACCGTTTCCCCATTTCAAGCTCCATGTCTCTACTCGTATGCATTAGTGTGGTAGAAGTAAACCGATAACGCACAAGATAGACGTATATTATCACACTGTATATGAACATGTGGGAAACGGCTGCATCCGGGCAAAGAGGGCGTTGTATCTGTCACATGCGTATGGATACAGCCGAGACACGTGGTTAAGAGGGATACTACAGAAAAAAAACGGTATTATGTTGGCGATCGAACCAGGGGACCTAATTCGTGATGACCACCATGTACGGGAGTGATTCTGCCCCTCGTCAACAGGGCGTCGGAGGTTTAAAAGGGTGTTCATTCTCTCGCTTTTCTATTTCCGAGTCGTCATAGGGTCACCAAGTAACAGTAAAGAACACGAAACTACTACTACCAAGGCCTCTATACACCACAAGGCAGTTTCGAATATAATATACACAACTATAATCAAGTCATCACAGTATTCAACTAACCCGTTCTCATAGACATAGAGGAGAGATGTGAGCACCGAGGCCAGTTGGGGGAGGTGTACCTTTTACTTAACATCTATCGGGTCATACACCGACGAGTGTTTAGCTATATTTATCATATAATATTACCCGTGAACACAACAAGCTTCCCCGGATCAGTCTTAGGCTTCTCATATAACATGACATATCACGTACCCGCTGTCCTTTCATTAATTCTTCTGCCTGGCCAAAGGGGGTCTTTGCATCTTTCCGCAGAAACCTAGTTCCAATGCTAATATATGTTTTTCAATATGTCGGCTCATTACCACATTTCACATCCTGACAAAAGTACAGGTTCTATGTTCCACTCCAACAGTCAAATAAGAAAAAAATGTTAGCCAAATTATTAAAATGTTGGCCAAATATTGAAATATATCGACCAGACGTATAAAATATAGTAACATTTGTTAGCCAAACTTATAAAACTCAGGGTCAAAATAAGAAATATCTCAACCAAGCGTATAAGAAATAGGAAAAAGGCTAGTCAAACTAATGAAAATGTTGGCCAAATACAGAAATATCTCGACCAACTTATAAAATGTAGGAAAAATTGTTAGCCAAACTGACAAAACTGTTAGCCAAAATAAGAAACGTCTCGGCCAACTTATAAAATGTAGGAAAAATTGTTAGCTAAACTGACAAAACAGTTGGTCAAAATAAGAAACGCCTCGACTAACATTATAAAAAGTAGGAAAAATTGTAACCAAATTAATTTAAAAAGGTGACCAAAATAGGAAATATCTCGACCAAACTTATGAAAAGTAGGAAAATTGTTCGTCAAATGTGACAAATATTGGGCAAGTAGGAAATCATGTTAGCCAAATAGGAAAAATATCGATCAAACTTATAGATGTCTCGGCCAAACTTATAAAATGTATGAACATTTGTTAGCCAAAGGTGAAAAATATTGACCAAGTAATGAAATATCTCATCCGAATTTATAACAAGTAAGAAAATATGCTAGTAAAATCAAGAAATATGTCGACTGAAGTTATACAATAGGCGAAACGGTGGACAAACTTATAAAGATGTCGACCGTTATAAGAAAATGTATTACCCAAATTAGGGAAAAATATTGACCAAGTTTTGAAATAGCTCGACCAAACTTACAAAAAAAATAGGAAAATATGTCGACTAAAGTAGGAACATTTGTTAGCCAAAGATGAAAAATATTGGTCAAGTAAAGAAATATCGCATCCAAACTTTTAAAATGTAGGAAACTTTATTAACCAAATGTGAAAAATATTGTCCAAGTAAAGACATGTTACAACTAATCTTATAAATATCTCAACCATACTTATGAAAAGGAGGAAAATGTGTTAACCTAATGGGGAAAATATTGGCCAAGTGAAGGAAAAAGTTACACAAAACTTATAAAACTTAGGAAAATGTGTTAACCTAATGAGAAAATATTGGCCAAGTGAAGAAAAAAGTTACACAAAACTTATAAAACTTAGGAAAATGTGTTAACCTAATGAGAAAAATATTGACCAAGTAAAGAAAAAACGTACACCAAACTTCTGAAAAGTAAGAACATTTGTTAACCAAATGGGAAAAATATTGGCCAAGTGGAGAAATATCTCAACCATACTTATGAAAAGGAGGAAAATGTGTTAACCTAATGAAAAAATATCGCCCAAGTGAAGAAAAAAGTTACACAAAACTTATAAAACTTAGGAAAATGTGTTAACCTAATGAGAAAAATATCGCCCAAGTGAAGAAAAAAGTTACACAAAACTTATAAAACTTAGGAAAATGTGTTAACCTAATGAGAAAAATATTGACCAAGTAAAGAAAAACGTACACCAAACTTCTGAAAAGTAAGAAAATTTATTAACCAAAAGGGAAAAATATATGGGCTAAACTATGAAATATGTTGACCGAACTAAGAAAGTGTGTTAACCAAAGAGGGAAAAATGTTGGTCAAAACATGAAACATCTCGACCAAACTTATAAATATCTCGTGTAAACTTATAAAAAAAAAAGTAGGAACACATATTGCTTCTGTAGTTATGTCAAACGTGTCTTGAACTTTTATCTGAACAGACATTTCACAAGACATAATCATCAACGTCAACACTTTCCCTCTTTTACATTACCGAAAGTTTCAACTTATCAGTCCAGAGTATCCACTAAAGAAGCACTTATGCATACTAATCACCCAGCTCTTCACACTCTTGTTTTTTTTTTCTTTTCTAACGCAAAGTGTCTCTGTCTTTCTCTCTTCTTTGCGTTCATCCGGAGTGATTTTTTCAGATGTGATTGCGGTGTGTCTGGTTAGGCACCCTCGGGTCGAAACCCTCAGGCCAACACATCCGACTTTTAGCGTGCATTTTTGGCCAGGTTAGCAATCCTGGGAGACTCTCACTTTTGTGGTACAGTCCACATCTCAGCTGGTCTAGTTGGAACAGTCGAAGACTACACGGTCATCCCTCAAGTGAAGGCAGGGACAGTCCATAGCATTTTCCGCCATCCTGGGTGGCTTCCATAATTGCAGAGCCGGCACATAACGCTCTGGTGCTGGGTTTACCGAGGGAATCGTCACGTCCTGCTCATGGCTGTTTTAATTCCTCACTTCAATATATTGGGCATTTCGCTCGCCCTGGGCCGTTCCTGCACAAACCAGTCAGCTCTGCGGTTGGTTTCCACTAAGCGAGTTTTCGGACATGTGCTTGTCCCTGTACCCATCAGAGCTGTTCCAGGCACGGAGGGACATTCGGAAAACTACCTAGTCAGAGCTGTTCCGAACAAGAGCGGCATTCGGAAACTAGGTAGTCAGAGCTGTTCCTAGCACGGGAGACATTCGGACGAGACATTTCACTCGGACGTAAATGCGTAGTGTCAATTTTTAGTTTGCCACCCGTAGGACGACACTTCCGACTTCCGGCGGGCATTTTTTAGTGAGGTTAGCCTTCCTCTGGTTTCGAGACACGTTAGACTGTTGTGATGTCACTCACATCTCAGCTGGTCAAGATAGAACGATCAACGATATCGTGGTCTGCCCTCAAGGGAAGGCAGGGGCAGACCATGGGCTTTATCTCGCTATCCAAGGAGGCTTCCATAATTGCAGAGCCGGCACATATTGCTCTGAGACTGGGCTCACCCAAGGAGTTTCCACGTCCTGCTCATGGCTGCTTTAGTTCCTCACTTCCATGTGTTGGGCATCCCACTTGCCACTGATCGCTCAATCACACACCAGGAGCGGTCAGACTGCGAGCGACATCCACTCGGTAAGCTTTTGCTTGTGACTTCAGACCACGCAATAGGTTCGCTCGCCGTGCGTTCCATTTCGCGTTGATGAGACATTCTTCCACTTTTGTCTACACTCTCTATGAGTTAGATACAGACAGTTTCCGTAACCCTTCGACTGGGGCACCCTTCTGACTTTTTTGTACTCGCTCACGAGGTAGGCTACATATGCTGCCGGCTCAGCACCTTACCTTCGTGCAGCAGTGAACGGGAAACGGCCAGGCCCCTTCATCCGGGAAACTCTCATATCCCCCAGCTGGGAGCCTTCGAACATGTATCAGACCTGAGCATGTAGCTTGCTCAGTATCATGTTTCTATTTTCCGGTAGACGGGTATCAGCCTGGCTCTAAGATCCGAGGGTTTGTGGCTTAGAGGCGTTCAGCCACAGCCCTCGACAGGGAGCCTTTAGAGTTTTGTCCGGACCAAGAAATTCTGCCTTTGTGCACCTCATTAAAATTTTGACTGCTATCCTCAGTCTATGCCTGCAGAGCAGCAGGTTGTGTCTCTCTTAGTCTGGTCCCTATCCCATAAGCTGTCCGATATGTAATTTTTCACCCATCGGCAAGCAAATGGGGTCTATGGGACACGCAAGCTCCCCCACCACGTCAAGGTGGAGACACATCGGGGGATGTCTCTGTCTTTCATAGATAGCTTCACAACTTTTCTATGTAGCACCACTAACAACTCCAAACCTTCGTTTCACATGAGCTCTAATGAAACAGTCATAACAACATTTAGGGCAATCTGTGGCTCCACCTGGGATAGTTTCAATACCATCTGAGTATTCGTCAGCAAAGATCCACTTCCCAGGGCTGATATCTTCAACTTTCTATACCACAATGTCTGCTACACTAACCTTCCATTGGTCCATCTTTCAACAATACAAAGAGTGTTCTCGAAGTCTAGCTAACATAACATTGCTTACTTTGTCCACCTCTATCACACTTTGTCATTTCACAGCTGCAATAGCGGCAAGTCTGCAACCAACCAACAGTGTCTGTTATGAAGTCGACCTTTCTTAAAGCCACGTCTGCCTTACTGAACCCTTGAATACCCTCTACCACATCGTCTAACCGACTTTCAACATTTCATACCAAATAACATTAACATTCTCTTTGATTACAGAACAACTGATTTTCTGCTGACTAAGCAGATTTTCCAACCCCGTGGAGATAAATCATATGCCCCCTAACCTACTAGGCGCTATTCTAGACAACGAATATGGGCATCGACCAGCACCCCTAGGCAGAACTTGAAAAAACAACAGAGCTTGGGTTATTGAGACGAATGAGTTGCATTCCTTGGACTACCAGAAAGACATCAAACACAACAAACTCTTTCTTACTAACCCTAACCCTAAGTATACATCAACTAACCCTAACCCTAACCCTAACTATACAACAAACTCTTTCTTAAGAGACATAGATACAAACCAGTGTTAGAAATGAAACAGTTACATTTATGTCATTACATTTTAATTAAAATTTAAAACTAATAAATCGCACTTTTACTCGCACAGTTACTTCATTGTTAACTTGTTGTTCCAAAATTGATGTTTATAGTCCAGTTATTGTTACTGTTATGTGATACAGTGAGTCATTGTACTGTTTTTGTCTAACAGTGGCTGTTTTTCCTCTGTCAATGTAATCCAGTTGTTGCGTCTAACATTGGTTGTTGTCCCTCTGTTGTATAATACTGTGGATGTGCATGACAGTGGATACTTGTCATTGTTTATATATATGTGGGAGATTAAATGTAGGGCGGGGCACTTACACATAGACACACCCTCTGGGTAGAGTGATTAGTACTCGGGTGTCGGTGGTAGAATTTCCCGGATCTCCCCGCCTTCTATGGGAAACATTTCTTTTATGTTAGTGTTGAACTTGCACCCTTTTCTGCCTTGTTCAATACTTGGGGGTTACGAGCCAATATATTAATTCCTATAGAGGGCGTGTTTGGGTTTTAGACCCCATTCATACTGAATACCCCTAGCGAAACTTGTCCTTATTCTAATTTATTATATTTACCACCCTACAAATGAAGTAACTTTATATTCAACATTTACTCACCTGTTTTATATCCAACATTCACTCAACTGTTTTATATCCAACATCCACAAACCTGTTTTATATCCAAAATTCACACACCTGTTTTATATTCAACTGTCAAATACCTGTTTTATACCCAACATTTACACACACTTTTTCTATCCATTTTTTCACACACTTGTTTATCCAATATTCACACATCTGTTTATCTAACATTCATACACCAGTTTTATATCCAACATTTACACACCTGTTTTATATTAAACATTCACACACCTATTTTATATTCAACATTCGGAGAGAAACCAAAAAGCTAAACTTTAGAACAAACTTTATTTTCAAAGGGTTAAGAATTGGACACGCAGACCCGTCTGACATTCTGCCCTTCTTCTCATTCTTTCATTCAACATCACTTATGAAGCTAATCTTAGACAACAAAAGAACAATAAGCATTAAAACACATGAAAAATAATCAATAATACATGAGGCAATGTTTAACATGGGCATTATTAATACCCAAGGAAGGTGTAACGTAACACACATATGGGAATGTTTATTGGCTAGTTGCCGTTTCAGATAACTTTCAATTATTATTTTTTTAGGGGGGGGGGGCATATTTAGTATGTACTGAGGTTATGTTCAAATAGGTTGCGACTGTATGTATAATGATTGGTGGTGTCTTTGATTTCCTGTGGAAGATTGTTCCACAACTGAGCGGCATAGTATGCTAAGCTTGTTTTATATGTCTGTCCTAGGTTTAGGGACATGAAGTATATTTAGTCGTTCGCTATGTCTTACTTTATATTTGAACAATGGCCAAAGGTAGCTTGGAGCATTTTGAAATAGAATTTTGTGAATTAGTTTAGCCTTATTAAAAAGTAGGCATTTGTGGAGTGGCAGTAATTGAAGACGTTCATGTTGGTTAGATGGAATCACAACAAAAGAATTAGAAGTACTGAGAGAATTTGGAGTAGATTATTAACCAAAATGTTGAGACAGTGATGCTGTCATCTACACAGATGGGTTGGTCGTCCGACATGTGAGAAGCCCATGGGCCTTTACGGCTTGGACCGGAGGGAGAATTGTGGAGGAGGACTCTGGTGCTTTCCCTGAAACCACAAGTAGCCTGACTATGGAAGTCATGGCAGTAAGTAAAGCAATAACATGGCTCGAGACACAGACATTCACTAGGGCATGTTTCCTTAGCGACTCAATGAACATGATCAAGAGGATAGAGGAGGGGTCGATCCGAAGAGAATGGTTGCTGCCTCTGGAGCAGTCTCGGCTGGCAAAGATTAGTTTCATCTTCGTGCCAGGGCATGCGGGAGTACAAGGAAATGAGCGGGCTGACAAGCTCGCAGGTGAGGCTACGGTGGAGGGCGGACGCGCCATGGACCAGGCTGACATTCTGAATGCTCTAGGAGAAGTAAGACTTTTGCATGAACCAAGTGATGACTGTGAATCTACAACCATGGCCAGACTGCGAGAACAGCAGATTAAAAGAGGGGTGGCCAAACAAGAACACTACGCAGGTAGCCAAAGAAGATTGATAAACCAACACAGAACTGGTGTCGTTAGCCGCTACACGCTGCGGGATTTGCTGAGGAGGGGATCCGAGCACTTATTGACTGAATGGTTCGATGTGCAATAAGGATGATCTGTCGACTAACTAAATAAAATGTTGAATGGTATTTACAGCAGTGGATATTTACATTCTATCACATGGATGTAACATTGACACACATGCTATCTATCACATGGATGTAACATTGACACACGCTATCTATCAAATGGATGTAACATTGACACACACTATCTATCACATGGATGTAACATTGACACATGATATCTATCACACCCGGGAAGGTTAACCCGCACATTGACACATGATATCTATCACACCCGGGAAGGTTAACCCGGTCAACAAATGCCCGCAGAAGTCGAATGTGTCGCCCTAACGGCGCAAGAACGCAGCTCTGTTGTAAACAGTCACAACGCAATCATGTACGGAAAAAAAAACTCCGGATGAACGCAGAAGAAGAAGATATCTATCACACAGATGTAACATTGACACATGATATCTATCACACAGATGTAACATTGACACATAATATCTATGGCACAGATGTAATATTGACACATGATATCTATCACACAGATGTAATATTGACACATCCTGTCTATCGCACAGATGTAACATTGACACATGATATCTATCACACAGATGTAACATTGACACATGATATATATTGCCCCTATGCCGTGCGTCCACCTTGACGAGGTAGAGGGGCTTGAGCGTTCCAATGACCCCAAGAGCTATGCCGACGGTAGCACAGCTACTGGTAGGGTCACCCATGTCGGACAGGTCAAGGGAGAGGGACCAGACGAAGCGACGTACAAACCTGCTGCCTTGTAGGTAGACTGGGGACAGTCAAAGGCTAGGGAAAGCATCCCGAACAAATGCTTGTCGAAATCGGATGTACTGAGCCACAGGCTTGACAAAGAAGTGCAACGTAACTTTATCATTTCATGATGCCACAGATGAAAATTAATCGTTATGGTGCTAATCCCGTGAAGTCCCATCAGGCGGTGATAGTGCCGGGCCCCCTGCCTCGAGGGGGTCCACCCATGACTACTGGTGGTCACCTTCCCCTGTGCTGTGGAGTCAAGGCACAGAGGAGTAGATTAAGAGCTATTGACCAAACACCCCGGACACTCAACATACTACAATGGAATGCAGAAGGAGTTTATAACAAGAAAGCCTCCCTAACACAGCGTCTTCATAAAGATAGAATAGATGTGGCATGCATTCAAGAGACACACCTCAACGCCAATCGCACATTTTCAGTCGAGGGATATCAGGCCACACGTTTCGACCGCGAAGGACACAAAGGAGGAGTTGTAATACTAACACGAAATACAATACCTTGCAGCGAAGTATCTGTGATCTCTGACAACCAAACGGAAATTATAGGTGTTGATATAATGATAAAGGACGTGAAAATAAGAATTTACAATCTGTATAGCCCGGCAGATAAGGATCTTACACTCTCAAACATGGAAATAACTGACACAAATTGCATTGTTGTCGGAGACTTTAATAGCCGTTCAGAAAGATGGGGATACCCAGATACTGACAAAAGAGGAGATGAAGTGGAGGACTGGGAAATAGACTCAAATCTCCATCTACTCAACAAAGCGGATGACACACCGAGCTTCTACTCCAGAAGATGGATTACCACTTCTACTCCAGACTTAGCTTTCTGCACAGGAGACATCCTCCACAAAATCGATCGCCATGTGCTTGACCAATTAGCAGGTAGTGACCACAGACCAATCAAGCTTGTAATAAATATGGAGTATGTTCCACAGGAGCAAAAGCCTTTGCCCCGTTGGAATTACAAACGAGCAGATTGGGACAGATTTGCCATACTAACAGACAAATATTGTGAAAACATAAATACACGATATGGCAACATGAAGCAAATGGTGGAAAGTCTAAACAGAGCAATAATACAGGCGGCCACTGAGTCTATTCCAAGAGGAGCGAGGAAAAATTACAAACCATACTGGACTGAAGAACTACAAATTTTGGAGGACAAAGTTGAAGATGCTAGGAAGACAGCAGAGAGAGAACAAACAACTGAAGCGAACATCTCTCTCAAAGCCATCTCAGCAAAATATAAAAGAACAGTAAATCAAACAACAAGAGATTGTTGGAGGAAAAAAACAGAAAACCTGAATTTTGACAGGGATGGAAACAAACTATGGAAACTAGTGAAAGCTATGAACAATGAAGGACCTAGAAACAAACAAATAACAATTAAACAAGGAAATGCCTTGCTTACAGGAAAAAAGGCTGCAAATGCACTAATGGAACACTATGCCAGTGCAAACCACATTGATATTACAGCCGAACAGAAGAAAGCAATCAAAGATAAACAGATACATCATAGATATACAGAGACAGCAGCAGAATATATGATGGCAAATCTAACAATGGAAGAAATGGAACAGGCAATGAATACCCTAAAAAAGAAGACATCACCAGGAAAGGATGGAATCACAAATGAAATGCTAATAGGACTAGGCACTAAGGCAAAAAAGAAACTACTAGCAGTCCTAAATTACAGCTGGAAGAGGGGAATAGTCCCACAGGCATGGAAGGAAGCTATACTAATACCAGTCCCAAAGAAAGGAAAAGACCTGGAAGAACCAAATGGCTATCGACCTATCAGTCTTCTTAGCTGTGTAGGAAAATTAATGGAACGCATTATCAATGGCAGGCTAACATGGCATCTGGAAGAAAACCAACTCTTAACACCTCACCAAGCAGGATTCAGAAAGTACAGATCCACTGAAGATCAAATAACCTATATAGCTCAGGAAATAGAGGATGCCTTCCAAGAGAAAAAGCACACACTAGCGGTCTGGATAGATTTAGAAAAAGCATTTGATAAAGTATGGAAGGAAGGACTGAAAGTAAAACTGCAAAAAATGCATGTTTGTGGGAAAATGTACAAATGGATCAGCCACTGCCTTGAGAACAGAACTGCCAGGACAAAAGTACAAGGACAAACCAGCAAAATGATGCTATTGGAGCAAGGTGTCCCCCAAGGAGGAGTTCTTTCACCAACATTATTCCTAGCATATATAAATGACATCACGGAAAATTTTCCAGCCAGAGTACACACATCATCCTTTGCAGATGACCTAGCCATATGGACATCTGAAGAATATATTAGTACAGCTAACAGCAGAATACAGCAAGCCCTATTAGCGCTAGAGGACTGGTCAAAATCATGGCTAGTGAAGATAAGTGAGGAGAAAACAACATGCACAGTGTTCTCCCTCTCAACTAAAACTCAGCAACCTAAGCTGGTATTGAATGGAAAAATATTGCGCCATGAAGAAAATCCAAACTATCTAG
The DNA here is from genome assembly GCA_014155875.1 of Cepaea nemoralis. NCBI lineage: Eukaryota > Metazoa > Mollusca > Gastropoda > Stylommatophora > Helicidae > Cepaea > Cepaea nemoralis. Next base: position 837,716 of record JACEFZ010022126.1, on the reverse strand, counting down.
GAGTCACCTTTGATCGTCGCCTGACATGGAAGACACAGGTTGAGAACAATCGAACAAGAGCAAGGCAAAGAATGGCAATCATGAAAAAGCTTGCTGGTACAACGTGGGGAGCAGATGAGAAAGTTCTCAAGAAGTTATATACTGGACGGGTGAGGCCAGTACTGGAATATGGCATTGCAGCTTGGGCAACAGCAGCTAAGTCAAACTTTAACAAAATAAGTAGAGTCCAAAATCAAGGAATGCGAATCATAACTGGAAGCCTGAAGACAACGCCTATTAATGAATTAGAAAAGATCACTTGTTTACAACCAATGCAGGATAGAAGAGATAGCAGAGCCCAGCAACAAGCTGAAAAATTTAGAAGATTGACAGACCACCCTATGTATAAAAGGTTTAGTGGTTTTGGAAAGGGAAGACTGAAGCGTAGCAACTTTGTAGAAACTGCAAAACGAAAGATTAGGGCAGATCCCATACTTAACATATCAACAGTCAAACCCATTTACAATGCAGACAAGTTCCCAGCTTGGAGACAGCAGCAACTGCCTGAGATGATAGAAAACATTCCTGGTATTGAGAAAAAGAACACTCAGCATGAAACCGAAAGAAGAGAAATAACCCTAAACTACATAAAAGAACATTACCCAAGCAGCAATTGGACCCATGCATATACAGATGGATCAGCCAAAAATTCAGTAGAGAATGGAGGAGGAGGAATTCTCCTAAATTTAAAAAATGGAGTGAAAAAAACACATTCAGTGGCAACTGGAAAGTTCTCAAGTAACTTCAAAGCGGAGGTAGAGGCTCTGAAAACTGCAGCAGAAATGCTCTTGATGGAGGAAAATAAAGAGACGCAAATAGCTATCTTCACAGATGCAAAGTCAGCTGTCTCAATACTGAAGAGCAAAAACAGCACAGAACTAGCTGACCTAAGAGCAGCACTCCATGGTCTATGCCAGAAATCCAAAAAAGTTATAATACAGTGGATCCCATCACATTGCAGTATACCTGGAAATGAAGAGGCTGACAGACTGGCAAAAGAGGGCGGACGACTACCACAGCCTGACATAGACATAACCTATAATGAGGCAAAGAGGTTGATAAAAAGCACTTATAGAACCAAATGGGAATCAGAGCATCCAGGCCACCAGAAGGATGATGCATATTACAAACTCGACCGAAGAGAACAAGTAGCAATCTTCAGACTCCGCACAGGACATAACAGGCTGAAATACCACTTGTTCAACAAACTAAAGATAGGAGATACAGATGAATGTAATTGTGGAACTGGTAAAATGACAGCTAAACATTTGCTGCAAGAGTGCCCAATATATGCAGAACAGAGAAAGATATTTTGGCCCACACCTGCTTCATTCGAGGACAAGCTCTATGGAGATATCAACAAGCTCAAGTCGACTGCAGCTTACTTTAACTGTATTCAGGTTGACATTTAAATGTACATTAAGAAGTATTTAGACTGCCACACTTCATACCACAGGCATGTCGGTTACACAAGCCTCCCAGAGGCTTGAAATGGAATATTGCTTGGATAGCAAATCCATTACGTGGAAAGTCCGAATCGAAAGCTCACTGTGTGGGCTTCATAAAAGGTGGAAAAAGTGTCCTAGTGGCACGAAATGGAATATTGCTTGGATAGCAAATCCATTACGTGGAAAGTCCGAATCGAAAGCTCACTGTGTGGGCTTCATAAAAGGTGGAAAAAGTGTCCTAGTGGCACAAAATGGAATATTGCTTGGATAGCAAATCCATTACGTGGAAAGTCCGAATCGAAAGCTCACTGCGTGGATGTCATCTGCAAACAGCATTCTTCTGGCTTCTGGAAGAACAGCCTATGGTGAACGGAAGGCCCAATATACGGAAGTGCGGCTAAGCAGCCATGTGCAGGACATGACGATTCCTTGGGTGAGCCCAGTACCAGAGCGCTGTGTGTTGGCTCTGCAATTATGGAAGCCTCCTTGGATGGCGGGGAATGCCCATGGTCTGCCCCTGCCTTCCCTTGAGGGCCGACCAGGATGCCTTTGGCTGTTCTATATGGGCCAGCTGGGATGGGAGATAACACCGCAACAGTGAGAGTCTAACGTCCTAAGAAACCCCCCGGGAAGGTTAACCCGGTCAACAAATGCCCGCAGAAGCCGGATATGTCGGCCTAACGGCGCAAGAACGCAGCTCTGCTGTAAACAGGCACAACGCAATCACGTCCGAAAAAAAACTCCGGATGAACGAAGAAGAAGAAGAAGAACGGCTGGCCATACTAACCAAATACTTAAAATAATGCACTGGAATGCGGAGGGAGTCAGCAACAACAACAACAAAAAAATAGAATTAGAAAACATCCAAACATCCTGGACCAAGAAAAATTAAGCGTACGTTGCTTGCAAGAAACTCACCTCAACGAAAATATAGCCTTCAACATATAGTACTTCAGAGGCTACCAGTGTTACCGATCTGACCGAAAGGACAGGCGAAAATGTGGGATACTGACCCTTATAAAAAATAACATCACTGCTTCCCAAATCAAAGTCTGCATGGAAGGGGCTGAGTATCAGACACTTAAACTTAAGACAGGCAATACAGACCTACATCTGATCAATTACTACTGTCCAAGTGACCGCCCACAGGCAATGGACACACTACCATTAACAGGAAAAAAATGATTGTGTGTAGCGATTTCAACAGCCACTCGCAGAGTTGGGGCTATGATCACATGGACCAGAGAGGAGAGAGACTGGAAGACTGGTAGGATGAGAATAGATTCATCTTGATTGACAAGCCGTCCGACCCACATACTTTCTACTCGAGATCATGGCACTCTACAACTACACCTGACCTGGCTTTTCATTCACCAGACCTGGAGTGGAACATTACATGAATTGTTGGGAAACAACTTGGTGGCAGTGACCTTCGGCAAGTCTTTCTAACTGTAGAAAATGAGCTTGTAAGTGAAAGCAGCACCCTCTCGGTGTGGAACTACAAGAAAGCAGACTGGGCAATGTACAAGAATCATACCAGCATACTGGTAAGAAACCTAAACACTGAGAAAGACATAAATAAAATAGCTGAAGAGTTTGGGAAATGCATACTACAGGCAGCGCGAGAAACAGTACCAAGAGGAGCCCGTAAACAATATAAACCCTACTGGAGTAGTGAACTGGAACAGTTGCATAATGATGTTGAAGTGTGTAGAAAGCAAGTAGAGGCCACACCCAGCCAAGAGCACCACAATAAATTCCAGCACGCAAAAGCCAAATTTCAAAGGGCCAAGCTGTAGGCTAGACGGAAAAGCTGGCAGAAGAAAACGGAGTCTCTGAACTTTGAAAGAGACACAAGGAAATTGTGGAAGCTAATAAAACAACTTAACGATGAGGGCACATAGAGAAACTCAAAAATTGCACTACATAAAGATGGAAACATCTTAACAGGAAAGCAAGCAGCTGACCATTTTGCGGACTCATTCGCACAAGATAACAACATCAAAATTAGTCCAGAGAAACAACAAGAGATTCGAGAGAAACGGCAACATACAGGACAGAAGGCACCCATCACAATCAGCGAACTGGAGCTAGCCATATCAAAACTGAAAATGAGAAAGCCAACAGGAGCTGATTGTATCTTCAATGAAATGATCAGGAACCTAGGAACAGAGGCCAAGGCAAAGCTGTTGCAGATCTTCAATAACAGCTGGACCTTAGGCAGTGTTCCACAAGCCTGGAGAGAAGCAATCATGATACCCCTCCTAAAATCAGGGAAAGATAGTTCAATTTCCACTAGTTACAGACCAATTAGCCTCACCAGCTGTCTCTGAAAAACACTGGAGCGCATCATCAATCACAGACTTCAGTGATAAATTGAAAGTAAAAACATCCTTGTGCCACAGCATGCTGGCTTTAGGCAGTGCTACTCTACGGAAGATCAGACAATCTACCTCTCTCAAGAAATTGAGGATGCATTCCAAGAGAAAAAGCTGGTGCTTGCGGCATGGATAGATCTGAAGAAAGCCTCTGACAAAGTCTGGAAAGAAGGCCTGATGAAGAAACTGAGAAACTGCAAAGTCAATGGAAGAATGTACAAATGGGTGAAAGCATACTTGCACAACAGAAGAGCCCGAGTACAGATAGACGGACTCAAGAGCAAGAAAGTACTACTAAGTCACGGTGTTCCCCCAGGGCGGAGTCTTGTCCCCAACACTTTTTCTAATCTTCATCAATGATCTAGTTGCTAATCTACCGCATGGAATTAAAGCGGCAATGTACGCCGATGACCTGGTTCTATGGAGCACAAATGAACATGCATCAGTGGCCACCAGATTGCTACAAAATGCTGTAGATACATTTGTTGCATGGGCAAATAGATGGTGTGTCATCATAAACACCGACAAGTGCAGCACCACCCTATTTACCCTCTCTCCAAAACAAAAGGCAGGGATCATCCAGATAAATGGAACACCCCTAAGAGAAGATAAAGAACCAACATACCTTGGAGTAACATATGATGGCAGGCTGACATGGAGAAAGCACATCAACAAAGCAGTAGCAAAAACCAGAAGGAAAATAGCCATCCTGAGAAAGTTCAGTGGAACCACATGGGGAGCCAGTGGGAAAATACTTAGCAAAGTTTTTCAACAGAGCATACTACCACACCTGGAATACGGGTCAACTGCATGGTGTTCGGCATAAGAAACCACACTACAAGAGCTGGACAAGGTGCAAAATCAAGCACTTAGAGTCACCACAGGAGGGATGAGATCAAACCCTATAGTGGAAATGGAGAAGATGGGGAGAACACAAGCACTGAGAGGGCGAGATGGCATAACATGACCGCCCACGCTTACCGGCATGGCACATGATAGATGGATGGAATACAAGCAGAAAAGTTCCTCAGCTTGCCAGGCCACCTTATGGAGAACAGATTTGAAAACCTAGCTATGGGGCGGTTGAAAAGAAGTAGTTTTATCCACGAGGCCAAACGACTCTGCCGAGAAACCACCGATCTGCCCACAGTTGGTATCCCCCTAACAACTATTCCAGAGCGAACTCCATGGAAAGATGAGCATAGACTACCGTTACAAATCCAGACAAAAGTGAGAGGAATATTTGACAAGGAAGAACAGAACAGTGTGCAGCGCAGAACAGCCACTCTCAGCTTCCTTGATGAAGAATACCCACAGGACCTCTGGATCCGAGTCTACACAGATGGGTCAGCACAAAATACTGTTGGAAATGGAGGAGCCGGAGTGTACATAGAATACCCAAATAATACTAGGGACACAGCCAGAGTACCGACAGGAAAGTACTGCCATAACTACGATGCTGAAATTGAGGCAATCAAAATAGCAACAAAGAAATTACTAAATACCAGCAATGGTACACAACCTGTGGTGCTATTGACAGATGCAAAATCAGTACTCGAGGCGCTCCTGTCTGGGAAATTGCCAGTACTAAGGACACTACTTTCTGAACTTAGCAGTCATGATTAGGTTACCATACAGTGGATACCATCCCACTGTGGAGTACCCGGAAACGACAGAGCTGATCAATTGGCTAAGGAAGGAGCCAAAGAAGAACAGCCTGGTGTGCCCGTTACATACCACCAAAAGAAAAGAATGATCAAATCAGTCATAAAGCCACCAAAACCTGCTCAAGATGACTACCACGTTATGGACAGACCAGAACAAATAATTATTCTGCGCCCCAGAACAGGACACAGTAGATTACGCAACCATATGTATACAAAATTCAATATTGGTGAAACAGCCATGCACACATGTGGATTGGCGTCGCAGACAGCAGAGCACATACTCCAAGACTGCCCAAAATATAACATATCTAGGCAAACCTTCTGGCCTAGAGAGACGACAGTGGAAGATAAACTCTATGGACTGATGAGTGAACTAAAAAAGACTGTTAGATTCATACAAGAGACAACATTGCAGTGATAGACATATTTCAAGCGAAAGAAAGAAGAAGAAGAAGAACCAGAAAGATCGGCATTAATCATCTGGAGAAATCCCTGGCATCCCTAACCTTAGAATTTATTGTTGTCACATAATCCAGTCCATGTCTGGAGGTAGTTATTGTTGTCACATAATCCAGTCTATATCTGGCGGTAGTTATTGTTGTCACATAATCCAGTCTATATCTGGAGGTAGTTATTGTTGTCACATAATCCAGTCTATATCTGGCGGTAGTTATTGTTGTCACATAATCCAGTCCATGTCTGGAGGTAGTTATTGTTGTCACATAATCCAGTCTATATCTGGCGGTAGTTATTGTTGTCACATAATCCAGTCCATGTCTGGAGGTAGTTATTGTTGTCACATAATCCAGTCCATGTCTGGAGGTAGTTATTGTTGTCACATAATCCAGTCTATATCTGGAGGTAGTTATTGTTGTCACATAATCCAGTCTATATCTGGCGGTAGTTATTGTTGTCACATAATCCAGTCCATGTCTGGAGATAGTTATTGTTGTCACATAATCCAGTCCATGTCTGGAGGTAGTTATTGTTGTCACATAATCCAGTCTATATCTGGAGGTAGTTATTGTTGTCACATAATCCAGTCTATATCTGGCGGTAGTTATTGTTGTCACATAATCCAGTCCATGTCTGGAGATAGTTATTGTTGTCACATAATCCAGTCCATGTCTGGAGGTAGTTATTGTTGTCACATAATCCAGTCCATGTCTGGAGGTAGTTATTGTTGCCTTCATAATCCAGTCCATGTCTGGCGGTAGTTATTGTTGTCACATAATCCAGTCCATGTCTGGAGGTAGTTATTGTTGTCACATAATCCAGTCCATGTCTGGAGGTAGTTATTGTTGTCACATAATCCAGTCCATGTCTGGAGGTAGTTATTGTTGTCACATAATCCAGTATATCTGGCGGTAGTTATTGTTGTCACATAATCCAGTCCATGTCTGGAGGTAGTTATTGTTGTCACATAATCCAGTCCATGTCTGGAGGTAGTTATTGTTGTCACATAATCCAGTATATCTGGCGGTAGTTATTGTTGTCACATAATCCAGTCCATGTCTGGAGGTAGTTATTGTTGTCACATAATCCAGTATATCTGGCGGTAGTTATTGTTGTCACATAATCCAGTCCATGTCTGGAGGTAGTTATTATTGTCACATAATCCAGTCTATATCTGGCGGTAGTTATTGTTGTCACATAATCCAGTATATCTGGCGGTAGTTATTGTTGTCACATAATCCAGTCCATGTCTGGAGGTAGTTATTATTGTCACATAATCCAGTCCATGTCTGGCGGTAGTTATTGTTGTCACATAATCCAGTCCATGTCTGGCGGTAGTTATTGTTGTCACATAATCCAGTATATCTGGCGGTAGTTATTATTGTCACATCTAATCAACTCAGTAAAAAATAATACAGGAGACAAAGTACACGCAACATGTAATCAGCTCGGTGAATACTGTACAGGAGACAAAGGACGAATATATATTGCTCGTCAGAAACTAAAACAACTGATTAAATTGTGGAGTGGGACTTTTAGAACTACAAAACTTAGATTTTAAACAGCATGCATCTTTCCTAATGCAACATACGCCCGTGAGACCTGAACATTTACTAAACAATCTGAACAGCGCATAAATGGATTTGAATATAAATGTTATAGACGGGTTCTGAATGGGACTGCCACTGAAGGCATATATCTACATACAAGATCTGATGGCAAACTGTTTAACCCATCAAGACTCAAGGCATAAATCAAAATAAAATCAAGATGCATACAAGGACTACTGTTTGCAGACAATACAGCACTGACTACTCATGCAGCAGAAGATCTGCAACGGCTCATAGATCGTTTTGCAGCCGCCTGCAGAGACTTTGGGCTCACCATCAGCCTAAATAAAACACAGGTGATGGAACAAGATGCTGGTGCGCCTCCATCAATCAAAATTTCTAATTACAAATTTAAAGGTTGTCGTGAGTTTGCGTATTTGGGGTCGACAATATCAGATAATCTTTTCTTAGAGACAGAAATCAACAAACGCATTGGAAATGAAACCACAACACTTTCCAGGCTAAGAGAGTCTCGTCTCATCTCATCATGTTCCTCTTGTACCTTGTGTTGTCGAGGTGAAGTATAAACTTCGTGAGAGTGCCCGATTATGGGCTTCATATATCGACATTCCCATGGATTCTGCTATTCCCTCCGTCCAACGTTTACGTGGTCGGCCTCTTCCTCTGTTTCCATCTGGTCTGTACATCATTGCTTGTTGTGGCATGCTGTTGACTGGTAACCTACTTGCATGACCAAACCATTTGACTTGCTGCTTTCTAATAAAATCTAGTGCTGCTTTAACTCCCACTTTAGTCCTGATTTCTTCATTTCTGATCTTATCTCTTCTTGATACGTTGAGTATTCTTCTCAGGAACCTCATTTCTGTTGTTGTGATTTTTCTTTTCTCTTTTTCTGTCATTGTCCAGGTTTGGCATTGGTAGCACAGAGTTGGTAGGAAGATTGTGTTGTAAAGTGCTTTCTTAGTAGTTATTGATACATGTTTGTTCTTTAGTATTGGTGCCATTTGTCCAATGAGTTGATTAGCCTTATTGCATGTCAGAGTCCAGAAAGGAGACAGAGATGCAGTGACATCGTTACGCCCGCCAGGCGACTTAGCTCCCAGAAGGGACACCGTAACTTCGTTACGCCGCCAGGCGAATAGTGGTTACCGGCCTGCAAGACTGCTGGCTGACAAGCGACCAGCGGTCAAGCAAGGACGACGCTAAACGCACGCATGCCTCGTGACGTCACCTGAGGTGAGAGGCGAGTTGCGAGTTAGCGGCAGAGAGCTTGGGGACTTCGACTCGGACAGACGTGTGAAGAGAGAAAGGCGTTGTGTGGTATCTGTGCTGAAAGTCGAGTGTCTGGACATCTTGAGAGTGAGACGTTGTGAGCTGTATTGTGTAAGTGTATATTGAAACATCCAGTATATATCTTGTTGTGAACATCGTTCCGTATTTAATGTGTGAATAAATCCATTGAACGATGTGTCGTTGAGTCTTACGTCAAATCACGTTGTATTTGTACTGTCTCACACTGTTAGGTTAGCGAGCCAAGTTTAAGACCCTGACATGTGTGGACGTGGTGGCATTCGTCCGGCTTTGATATTAACGTGTTTTAGTGATTAACGATTTAAAACTAGAGTTTGTAAACGTGACATTTTTGTCAAACTTTATAGTACATGTAAATGTGATCGTGGAAAGCTCATTTTCATTATTAACTACATTGTTTAAACATGTGTAAGACTATTTGTAAACGTACAATGCATACATATTGTTTGATTTTGTAACCGTGTCAAACATTTGTGAATTGTGAAACTTGTCACCGTTTTGACCTTGTCGACATTGTGATCTTGTCGCCATTTTGACCTTGTCGCCATCTTGTAAACTTGATGTCTATGTCCTTACTAAATGTTATCTTGATGTAAGTGATGTGTCATCAATGTTGTAAAGTGTTAACATAAGTGTAGATTGTCTTTGTGCATTGAGTTGTGGAACGCGAAAAGTGTTTGGAAAGAAAGTAACTTGTTTTGAAAAAAAAAAAATTGTTGACAGACAAACTTACGACCTACAACTACACTCAACGCCATACAAACCTAATCAATACTTAGTGACAAGCAGGCACACACCAACAAATAGACATTAATTTATTTATCTCCAAAAACAAAGCAGGTTTTTCCGTACCATCCGAAACCTTGCCGTAGAGGTCATTCGTGGTTTTGAAGTAACGACCCTACAGTTCCTAGCCCGATTTCCAACCATTCTTCACCGCATCCAGGGCACTTGAGTATGATTTTTTTTCTTTTCACATACGTTAAGGATGCAGTTTTAGGCACGCATTGTCAAAAGAAATCAATTGTAGATTGTTCATTACTAACCACTTATAACATATTTTGTGTGGCTGGTATTTCATTGACATTTTTCATCATGTCGTCATTATTTGATTTCATTGATATGGGGATAAAATTACAGTTACATGGTGATGAATTAACACAGTGGAGTGAGCAGAAATACTCTGAATACCTACTAGTACAGGAAAAAGCTGCTGAGCGTGAAGAAAGAGCAGCTGAAAGAGCATTAAAGCAGGCAGAGATGGCTGCCAAACAAGGAGAGTCAGAAACAGCTTTAAAACAAGCAGAACTGACTTCAAAGACAAAGCAAGCTGAGATAGATAGTGAGCTGAAGAAGGCAGAAATAGCAGCTCAGAGTAAGAGAGAAGAACTGGAGTTACAGTTGAAGATGAAACAACTTGACACTGAGACTGCCATTAACAAAGAGTCTAAGAAATCTTAAAGACTGGAGAAAGAAAACCAATACAAGAAATATCAAGGTATTGTACGTAATTATACCTCGGGTGACTGCATTGCAGCTTTTACCCAAAATTTTGAAACTTTAATGGAACATTATTGTCAGAAGTCGGGGTGCCCCACCGGCTAGATGAAAGTATTTTTCACTGGCGAGCAACCCCAAATAGTCAGAAACTGACTAGGGACAAAATCTATATGGCTGAACTATAGATTAGGCCCATGAATATCCAACGTACAGCTCCAAGTGGCTCGTTACAAAATGAAATGAACTGTGCTGAATATTCGCCAAGGTATAGGAAAGAGAAGGTTAGCTTAAGATAGATGTTTTAAGTCTAAATATATTAGTATAGACGATTATCTCAGTCCAGGTTTTCTCCCTGACTGCTCCTTTCCTTGGTGTGTAAGTGAACCCCCACCAATGTACACACACAACACGTATGCACAATTGGAATTAAAATATAACGACAGAACTATGAGTTACAATACTACAACATTTATTTGCTAATCATAACAATAGACATCGGATGATTGTCAATATGAGGATGATAAAATCATATAACATATTGTGATGAGAAACATTACGTAACTTTACTTGTTACTTCATCTATCTGGAACTGTGGTCCAGATTCCCACTCTCCAGTAGACTCAACAAAAGAACAGCTTGCCGGTATTCTGACGACTGCCAGTCCTGGCTCTCCCTAGTCATAACTCGTTCTTGAGATCTATAACATAGGTGCTCCTTGTGAGAGCTTGAAAGAAAGTCAAGAATGTGTTATATCAGTTCTACATCAGCGCAATCCTAATTAAAACATATCATAACACAAACATATACAATGACCAGTCTGGCCAAGTTTATCTTCCAGCTCTACTGTGTTCACCCTCCTTCTCCCTACTGTCTTTAGTCTGGGACGGGCTTTTCAATTGTCTCACACGCCTGTAATGATTACATTTCTGCCGCCCCATGTCCATGTCGCTAATACAGAAATTCTGTGTCATACAGCCGCTCCGTCCAAAGTTAGTTTAGCAGCTCACAGGGTCGGTAAGGGTATTATAACAATGCCTGATCATCCGGGCTTGCAAGCCGTGACAAGTAGCTGTGCCAGGTTTCCATGCATTACCGTGGACGCACGCCCACAATACACTGAGAAAGTTTAGCACCATATACCCTATACTACCAATTGTGGGTAATGTCTGTACCATTACACCTCTGCTTCCAACACAATCATTGGCCAATGTGCCAATGCGCAGACAATAGCATAACACTTCATATTGGTAGGTTTGCATATGACAAATCAATATATCAAACATCCAATACACATAAACATATTGATTAACTAGACATATTATGATACTTTAACATCATAGCATAATGCACTAGTTAGTTTATGAAATTACACATACATACATCCAACATATCCGTAAACATTATATTACTTCAAGATGGACATCTAATGATATTCAACATAATAGCATTAGGCATTATTAATGAGTACTAATATTGTATAGCTACAAAATGAGATATACAACGTCTAATTGAAGTTACCACTTAGTTACTGCTGTTGTAAGAATTAAATAAATAGTCAGTTGACTATATTCTGTACAACAAATGCACACACCAAAAAGGAGACTAGTCTAGTTTAGAAAGAGATGGCAAGCATCTGCTACGACACCTCAAGTATATCTAGACAAGACCTGCCTTCCATAAGTTTCTACTTCTCAGAAGAGTAACACTTTAAAGCAATATGATATTGAACACAGAACTTAGAAAGAACACTCAAGTACCTACGCCAAAGATAGTTCTTGGAATAACCTAGATCAGATATAGACTGAATGTTCATATGTCTAAAAGACTGTTGCATAGTTACTAAGAAATCCTTCATAGAAGCCAACATAAAAATCATGCATATGACTACAAACATTGAGATAGTTCCTACCTGTTATGAAGGCAGATTTAATCTAAAGAGGAAAAGTCTAGCAGGGGTTTTTATACCTAGCCTAGCAGTAGACACTTATCTCCCAGGAATTCCATTCCTAAATTCTTCTTATCTCCTCCTGACAGTAATTGCAATTAACTCCAAGTCTGTCCAGTCATAAAAATTCTTTCTGTATGCACACTAGCCTTCACACCTGTGGGTCTGACCATTATTAGCACACTGAGTCTTATCAGTGATTTCACACCTTCCTGAGTCTGCCAGTCCGAGTGGACGGGGCTTGTTTACCGCCCTGGGGCTATTATCTCTCCCTGTGTCAATGTTGTTCACGCCTGGGTGGTTTTATTTCACTCACTGGCCCAGTTCATTGTTGATTCAGTCTGGGTCTACCTGGGCGAGAAGGTGCCAATGTGTCTGTGTGGTGTCAAAGCCCGTCTGGGTCAGCAGTTTTTCAAGGTGTAGACTAATTTAAATTATCTAGTTGTGTCCATCTCAAGTATCCCATTTTACTTGCCATCTGCAAGCTTACGTCATGGCTGGTTGGTTTGTTTACTTTGCTTGTTTTGCAAGCTTACGTCAAGACAGTATAGCCTTGAATATAGAGAAAACAGTTTTGTTCGTCTGTTGAACCTCTACATGGCCCATCAAAAGTGAACCGAAAATTGTTCTGGGAAGTAAAGGCTGCCAATTCGTGACAATTATCAAGTTCCACTGTCTGAATGGAATATTGTGTACATGAGGAGTTTGTCAGGGGAACCTCTTAAAGTAATTGAAACCATCCCCAAAGACCTCAGAAAAGATTACCATTATCTGAAATCTAAGATTATGGCACATTTTATGTTAGATGAGGCAGGTTACAGAGAACAATTCAGTAAGTTGAGCCCAAAACCGACTCAAACGTTCTCTGATTACCTCTGCTTAGTCCGAGATATATTCACCAAATGGACTTCAGCAGCTAAAATTGACAAGAATTATCAGAGATTAGAAGATCTAATCATTAGAGATAAAATTGTATCATCGATTCCTTCAGCATTTTCTAAATTTTTGTTAGAGAACGAATGCACTAGTGTGGATGAGATTGAAAGACGTGGTTCGGCGTACTACACAGCCAACAAACATTGCTTTGCCACTGAAGCTACTGACATTAACTTTGTAGCAGCGGCTAACTATGACAAACCCTATAGTAGGCAGAAACCTCATAGACCTACTTCTGAGAAGTTATATCATTGCAATTATTGTAAATATTCTCATCATCAGACTGAGATGTGTGATAAAAACCCTGGCTATCATACTTACCTACTAAACATGGTAAACAGACAAGATAAGGAGTGTAAATCCTTCAAAAGTTTGCGTAAATGTTTCCTCTGTAAGGCGTACGGACACCATCGGAAAGATTGTAAGGGCAGGCATATGACCAACAAAGCAAATGCCGCCTTGTTTGATAGTTCGGCGTCTGAAGAAGAAGAGCCAGAGAAACATCCTGTGAACTCAGCACAGGCTTTTGACATATTCAGCGCAAACAAATGCTCTGTTTGTAACACCTTTTATGAAGATGGTATTTTAACATGCGGTCATGCCATCCCTATTGCCAATGAAGAAGCTAATTTGGTAGTAGATTCAAAAGGCAGAATAAACATCCATCACGGATATGTAAATGGCAAGTCTGCTACAGTCCTTCGTGATACAGGCAGTTCACTCATTGGTCTGAAAAGAACATTCATAATGCCTACAGACTATACAGGCAGGCACGTAACATGCAGAACATTCTCAGGCAATATTGAGAAATACCCATTAGCATGGGCATATATTGAAACACCTTTCCTCACTGGGAAAGTAAAGTGCGCTGTATTAACAAACCCAGTGTGTGATGTAATTATTGGAAATGTACCTGAGGTTAATGATAAACCTCATGACATAACATCTCTATGTATTGATGATAACATAACATCAACATCAAATGTCATCATTGAAAATGTCACACCACCTATTGATTGTATGGTAGCTAATGTAGCACTAAGTTCTCATGATATCATTGATACCATTGTTCCATCATCATCTGATATCATTGAATGTGTGAACGCAGTAACTAGAGCTACTGCTAGAGTGCAAGATGAATGTAAGCAAACTGAGGCTATACAATCACTCAGCCCAGTAACACTACCTACAAACACTATGAAGGAAACATTTGTAACAGCACAAAAAGCTGATCCTTCATTGTCAAAATACTTTAATCTGATCGGCCAAAAGCCAAAGGTAACCAAGAATGCAAAATGGCATTTTGCTGTGAAAAATTATATACTCACCAGGTATTACACCAAAGGTGACAACACCACAGAGCAAACTGTTTTGCCAACAAGTTATCGCAAGCAAGCCTTACATCTTGCCCACGATATACCTCTTGCAGGACACATGGCATACGTTAAGACCAGATCTAGATTATTGACACAGTTTCATTGGCCCACATTTTGCAGTGACATTAAAGCATATTACAGAAGTTGTGACACCTGCCAGAAACTGGTAAAAAAAAGGTAAACACCCACAGGCAAAGTTACAAGTCACTGACTTAGCCAGTCGACCTTTTGAAAAACTAGCTGTTGACATAGTGGGCCCTCTCAATCATACAACAACTAGAGGGAATAAATTTATTCTAACTGTTATTGATCAATGTACTCGCTGGCCAGAAGCGATTCCGCTAAAGAACATAACTGCCAATGACATAATGGAAGTGTTCTTCCACATTTTTTCTAGGATGGGTTTTCCAGATACTATCCAATCTGATAGGGGCACTCAGTTTATTGCCGCATCTACTCAGGCTTTCACCAAAATGTTGGGAGTGAAGCAATGCTTCAATTCCCCGTACCATCCTCACAGTAGCGGAGTAATAGAAAAATTTAACGGGGATCTAAAGCATATGCTTGCAAAAGTAACGCAAGAGCACCCCAATAACTGGGATTTATATCTACCAGCTATTCTTTTTGCTTATCGCGAGGTACCACATGCTAGTACCGGTTTCTCTCCTTTTGAACTTATCTATGGTGCCAAACCACGCGGCCCATTGACCATTTATCACCAAATGTTAACTGACTCTACTCCAGTACTTAAACCCATATCATCATACGTATATGTTACATCATTGCGTGAAAGAATCATCAAATCATGTATTATTGCAAAGAATGCACTAAAACTATCTGGTGCTACTTATAGACAGTATGCTGACAAAGGTAACAGGACGATAACTTTGACACCTGGACAGGACGTTCTTCTTCTACTACCTAGTGACAGACATCTATTGACTGATTCTTGGCAGGGACCTTTTAAAGTGACGAGACAGATTTCACCTGTAGACTACGAAATCCTAATAAAAGACAAACACAAAATATATCACATAAATATGCTAAGACCATACCACAACAGAGACAACAAACAAGACGATACGACAGCGTGTACAGTGATAATAGATCACGAAGATGACGATGCTAGTGACGAGATTCCAACACCTACATTAGACACGACTAGCTGCTTGAAGGATATCAAAATCAATCCAAAGTTAACTCAAGCAGAGACAAACAGTTGCAAACAGCTTATACAGCAGTACAACACCATCTTTTCCAACAACCCAGGACAAACAGAATTAGTACAGCATCACATCACACTCACATCAAACACACCCATAAGATGCAAACCATACACCATCCCATTGCACTACAAAGAACATTTGCACCAAGAAATAATCAACTTAGAGAAAAACAACATCATACGACGATCCCAGTCAGACTTCTCATCGCCAATGGTGATAATACGGAAAAAGGACAATACAATAAGACTGTGCATCGACTATAGGAAGCTAAATAAAATTACTGTTCTAGATTTGGAGCCAATGGCAAACACTGACGATCTTCTGACAGAACTGACAGACGCTAGGTTCTTTTCGACGTTAGATATGACTAAAGAATATTATCAGATAGAAGTAGACGAACAGAGCAGACATTTGACAGCAATTGCCACACCGTGGGGACTGTACGAATGGTGCAAACTTCCATTTGGGCTTGTTAATGCCCCTGCCACCTTCGTTCGCATGACACGACTTCTTCTTGTAGACATTCCTAACATAATTTGCTATATCGACGACATCTGTGTTCACACAGAGACGATGACAGAGCACATTAAGACGTTAGGACAGACATTTGAACGTATTAGACAGCACGGACTGACTGTAAAGCCTGCGAAAGTAGACATAGCCTACCAGGAAATAACTTTCTTTGGGTACAAAATATCCAATGGCTTTGTCAGGACAGACGATAAAATTGTGTCCAAAATACTAAAACTATCACTCCCGACTACTAAGAAACAAGTCAGAAGTCTTTTGGGATTGATAAATTACTACCGGCAGTTCATTCCTGAGTTTTCCGAACTGACCGAAGTGTTTACTAATTTACTAACAAAAGATAAACCGGAGAAAATTGTACACAATGAATGCCTAAAAATTGCATTTAATAAAGTACTTGCGTGTTTTTCTGATAATAGTGTCAACAATCTTATCCTGAAATTGCCCAACCTCCGTTTACCTTTCAGATTGCGTACAGATGCTAGCTCCGTGGCGATTGGAGCAGTCTTGTTACAAGAGTACAATAACATACTACACCCAGTGTACTTCGTATCCAGAAAACTAAAAGCCAGAGAACGGGCTTGGTCCATTCCTCAGTTGGAAGCCCTAGCTTTAGTGGTGGGTATAACCAAATTATCCAGATTTCTTCTAGGACGGCACTTCATCGTGGAGTCTGACAGCAGCCCGTTGCGTTTTATAAATTCAGGAGTACCCTCAAATCATATGCTAGCACGCTGGTCTCTGAAGCTTCAAGATTATAGCTTTGAATTTCGACATATTCCAGGCAGAACCAATTCGATTGCCGATCTTTTGTCCCGTTGTCCGACCGACCCAATAAGCACCAATGTCTGAGTGCAGTGTGTGCAAATACACTCAGACCGACACAGCCATTATTGAGTGAATAATTTTTTTTTACTATTCACAAAAAGCTGTGCATTGTCTATAATATGATGTGATAGGGGTTACCCCCATTATAAATAGTATTCTTATTTTACTAATTCATGTAGTGATTGTCCTGTATAATTGTGTAGTGTGTGGTAGAAAGCGAACTTTATTAATTGTATATATTACCAACAACAACAGTGTCACATTCGCTCAAAGAACTTACCTTAAGCGAACTATCCAATGTAACAGTGACATCTGCGTGTGGATAATTCCAGGGATATTTTAATGACGTGTGCGAACGTGTAAACTGAACTGTGACAGCTACTCCATTGCAGTTAACCGAAATCCATAATGTTCGGTAGTGAAACACATGAACAGTCGATCTTAATCCAGAAGGTTTTGTGAAACATCGAACACATGAACTGTAAGAAAGATACTTTCCGTAACTACATAAAACTGGAACAAGTGTGTTCTGCAAGCTTCTACATCAGCTGAGTTAATGTTCGTGTGTACTTCCGGATTAGTTAGGAATTTAGAGTAAAAGTAGCAGACGACAAATAAAAGTTCATACATTTATGACGATTCTAAAATGTTTAGGATTCTATAAAATGTAATACACGAATTGTGTGTTTATTTATTTATGTAGTGTAATCTTAGAATCATATCTTGATTTATGTATTCATATTACCGACTTTTTCTCGCTAATATGAAGAAACGTCAAGCGATGATGCTAAGAAATAATAGAAGTATTGTAAATTATTGTATTTCATGAATGTTAAAATTATTTCCCTTTCATTTGTGTGTTATTACATCCCTACACAAAGGGCCATAATTTGAAATGTATTCATTAATGTGTTGCGTATAAATAGGCATGCTGTTGCCAGATTGTCAACACAACAGGTAGACATTTACTATGCGTGGCAGAGGTTGCCGACATTGCAGACCAACACGAGAGCTACTGACCAAATAAGGGCAGAGTTTGAGCGTTTTATACGGCTTATAAAAGTCGTATATCAGTCTGGCTAGATGGTTTTTGTTTCAAGAACCATATTATTACTTTTTTTTCAAATTGCTGCGAGGTAGATGCGTGAAGCTGGTACTACTGATCTGACTGGGTCGCTAATGCAATTGAGGTAGTCAGCCATCAAGAGGATGAAACCTGACAAGTGTTAAAGGTTGAACACCACATGTCGTTGATTGCAATGTACATTTCTTATATATTTCTATGGCATATGTGTATTTATTTGCATGTGTATATAACAACAAAAGGGTAGACTCTGACAAGGTTTAAATATTAACCCATTATGTATATATATATATGAGACATGAAAGATGACATCTTTCATGAAGTTGCCGGGGGAGCGTGTCAGAGTCCAGAAAGGAGACATAGATGCAGTGACATCGTTACGCCCGCCAGGCGACTTAGCTCCCAGAAGGGACGCCGTAACTTCGTTACGCCGCCAGGCGAATAGTGTTTACCGGCCTGCAAGACTGCTGGCTGACAAGCGACCAGTGGTCAAGCAAGGACGACGCTAAACGCACAGACGTGTGAAGAGAGAAAGGCGTTGTGTGGTATCTGTGCTGAAAGTCGAGTGTCTGGACATCTTGAGAGTGAGACGTTGTGAGCTGTATTGTGTAAGTGTATATTGAAACATCCAGTATATATCTTGTTGTGAACATCGTTCCGTATTTAATGTGTGAATAAATCCATTGAACGATGTGTCGTTGAGTCGTACGTCAAATCACGTTGTATTTGTACTGTCTCACACTGTTAGGTTAGCGAGCCAAGTTTAAGACCCTGACATGGCACCTATTTTCGATCTCGTCTTCTGATCTGCCATTTGATGATATCACACTTCCTAGGTACTTGAAACTCTTTATTTGTTTCAAGGGATGTTCGTTTAGGTGAACTAAGAGAGTTTGGGAGAATAATAGACTAACAGAGCTTACAAAAGTTCAAGAATATAAAGCTTGTGTTGTTAGCACACTACTCTATGTGTCAGAATCCTGGACTTTGTACTCACGACAGGAAAGAAAGTTGAATTCCTTCCACATGAGATGTCTCAGAGGTATACTGGGCATATCGTGGAAAGACCATGTAACAAACAAAAAACGTGCTTGAAAGAGCGGATATTACCACAGTGCACTCCCTCCTCAAGCAAAGACGCCTCCGGTGTCTGGGCCACGTATCTCGAATGGAGGATGAACGTATTCCCAAAGATCTTCTATACGGAGAACTAGCCACAGGGAAGAGGCCAACCGGAAGACCCCAATTGCGATATGGGGATGTTTGTAAACAAGATATGAAAATTTTCGGGCATAGATCTAGACACATGGGAGAGAGTTGCAGCAGACAGATGTTCCTGGAGAAGAGATGTACGAAATGGACTGGTGCTCTTTGAGCGCAACCTGATTCAACAAACTGAGGATAGGAGGCACAGGCATAGAATACAGTCACTTAGTGCGAGACCAGCCTCGTCTTACAGTTGCGGAAACTGTGACAGAGATTGTCACTCTCGCATTGGACTATACAGTCACCAGTGGTGCTGTCAGGTGCCTCCCCAGTGGCACAACTCTATAGTACTTCAGGATTGAAAGAGGCCTTCTACTAGACGGGTTCTAAGAATATCTTGGATACAGAAAAGAAGTGGATATTGAAGAAGGTTGGCTACTCATTCATTCATTCAGTAGCATGTCCTCTGCAGAAGCTCGCTCCCATAACAACCTTCCGGAAAACCTCTCGATCATAAGCAAGATGTCCCGCTTCCGATACACCCATCAGAAAATAATCCGCCACATCCTGCACTCATCTTTTCTTTGGCCTTCCTCTTCCTCTCTTCCCAGGCATATACCCCTCCATTATTGTTCTCTCCAAACTTTCGTGACGTTTCAAGTGACCATATTTCAATTTTTCTTTGTTTTATCGTCTTTAATAGCCAACCTTCTTCAATATTAATGAAGACGATAAAGCTGTACTTTGACGATAAAACAAAAAAAAAACAGCGCTCCAGGGCCAGATGGTATAAGATACGACAACATCAATAGGTGTACCGACAACGAGCTAGAGGAACTAGCAGACATGTACAACAACAGTATAGGGAGTGCTAGCATCAAGGAGGAGTGGTTACACAGCTATCTGATTCCCTTGCCGAAGCCTCGCAAAGACCACACAAAAATTCAGGGATATCGAGTTATAACCATGCAGAATACAATAGGCAAGCTGGAGAAGGTAATTGCCAGGAAAATATCAAGCCAGCTAGAGAGGCAAGGTGTTTTCCCAACTACCCTGGGTGGGTACCGTCCAAAAAGAGAAACCTTGACCAATGCAGCAGTTTTTGCCCATGATGTCTATGAAGGTTTCCACTCAGGCATTGAAACCTTTGCTGCAGCGATTGATCTTGAGGATGCGTACAACAGAGTACCATTGGATTTTTTAATGCTTCAGCTTCTTGAACTAAAAGTAAGTCCATTCCTCCTTAGTTGGATCGCTGCAGCCCTCTTCCAACGGAAATTAGTTTTTAGATGTGGCAGTTGGACTTCGGAACCAACAACAATATATCCTGGCCTACCACAGGGATCACCATTATCTCTGGTACTGTTCAACGCCTACACTGTGAGAATCACCAGTGAGCAGATCACTGGACCTGGCAGGACATTGTCATATGCCGACGATGTTTTAGTGTGTCGTCAGGATGAGGATAGAGATCAGGTTGCTGTGGAACTATAAACCGAACTCAATCGCATAAGTACTTGGTGTGTGGCTGGGGCAATGGTCAACCCAACAAAGGCAAAAGTGACTTGGTTATCGTTGAATAATCATATTGTCAACACCCCAACACCAACTGTAAATCTGCGTTCAGAGACGGTGGAAAGAACGCAGGCAATGAATTACCTGGGGATATGGTTTGATCGAAGCCTTGCTTATAATGAGCACATAGACCAGGTGATAACAAAGGCCAAGCGGGGGTTGGCTGCGATGCGGGTGACGGCGGCAGCAAACTGTGAGCAGCGCCATCTATGTCTTCTATACGAGGGCCTGGTCATGTCTGTTTTTAAGTATGCGATGGCAATCCTGACTCTCAGCCAATAAGCAGATAGAAAGGATGGAAAGGATACAGAATGAAGCTATGCGCATTATTCTTGGATGTACAAGAGATACAGCATGCAGGGCGATGCGTTACCTTCTTGATTTTCCAACCATTGAAGACAGAATACAAGTCTGCAGAGCTCGCGCCTACCTCAGAGTTAAAGCAAACACACAACATCCACTGCATAGTGAAATTATGAAGGTGAAGGGCAGCAGGTTAAAAAGAGGACGGTCGTGGATGGGTCAAGCCGAAGACATTCTTCAACAGGTGTGTTCACTTGAGGACTTAGAACCTGGCGAGGAGTGGGTACAAGTGCCAACAGATTTCTGCACATCCTTTTCAGTTTGCATCCAACTAGATAGAAAATGCAGACAAGAAAACCCGGCTGCTGTGGAGGCGGAAGTACACGCGTTGATTTTCGAGAATTCGCTAGACGGTGATGCTGTCATCTACACACATGGGTCGGTCGTCAGACATGTGAGAAACTCATGGGTCTTTACGGCTCAGGCCGGAGGAAGAATTGTGAAGGACTCTGGTGCTTTTGCTCAGACCACAAGTAGCCTGACTATGGAAGTCATGGCAGTACGTAAAGCAATAATATGGCTCGAGACAAAGACATTCACTAGGGCATGTTTCCTTAGCGACTCAATGAACATGCTCAAGAGGATAGAGGTGAGGGGTATCCGAAGAGAATGGCTGCTGTCTCTGGAGCGGTCTCGGCTGGCAAAGATTTGTTTCATCTTCGTACCAGGGCATGCGGGAGTACAAGGGAATAAGCAGGCTGCCAAGCTCGCAGGTAACGCTACTGTGGAGGGCGGACGCGCCATGGACCAGGCTGACATTCTGAATGATCTACGAGAAGTAAGACTATTGCGAGAACCAAGTGATGACTGTGAATCTACAACCATGGCCAGACTGCGAGAACAGCAAATTAAAAGATTGATTGATTGATTGATTGATTGATTGATTTAGGAACCGGCATCACAGCATTCGGGACATTCCCATAAGCGCTCCGTCCCCATCCTCAGCAGTCAGCGAAAAGTTCCAACACTAATTAAAAGAGGGGTGGCCAAACAAGAACACTACGCAGGAAGCCAAAGACGACTGATAAACCAACACAGAACTGATGTCATTATATGTTCCGATTTGAATGCCTTCATTCACGATCAATTATTTTGAAAACTGTCTGTTGCATCGTTATGAAATTTTTCCAGCCGTCTTATATTTACCCCCACCCAAGGAATATGTCTTTGATAGGTCCAAAAACAACTTAAATCATTGAAAGCGGCGACATTCCTTTGATGTTTTGCTGAACAACTTGTGATTTCTCGCTAAAAAAGTTATGTTTACGGTAATTGACCTGCAAATTCAGATGACACACAAAGGCGTATCCGGATTCATATGGGAGTGGGTGCAATGAAAGAAGTAGCTTACAATCGACAGGGTATGGCTCAGTTTCTTTCCGCAGCGCGGAAAGCGTCGCACAAAGCACGAACTCCGTAGCTCCAGCGACGACCCTCGGGAGTCTCCGAAAAAAATGCACTCTTGAAATGAAGGACGCGGCCCGGAATCGAACATACAACCTTCGGAGCCCGAGTCAGACGGCTTGACCACTTCACCACGGAGAATCCCGAGAGGGGTACAATGTGTAATATTAGTAAAGATAGAGAATTTACAGAGGCACGGGGTAAATAATTTGTAAACCAACAGGAAAGTAGAAGGACTATATTTCTTACCTTATTTTTCATTTCCTTCTTGTTTCTTCAGCTGATGCTGATGATGTAATGTTTAGGGCCCGCAATTCGTCTGAATAGTTGAAGCAAAATATCCCAGTAAGTGTGTACGTAGATTAAGGTCTGCGATCTGCTCAGACCTTAATCTGTGTCGGACGATTCCAGTAGGTTGATGATTGCTCTCGGTTGCATAAAATTCAATCCATCCTTTCTCCAATAGTCCTCTTCCTCTTTCAACACATGGTCCTCACATTTTTCCCAGTAACTTTTATCAATATTTAATAGCGCGGACAGACAGACAGACAGACAGAAAGGTAGGTAGGTAGGTACAGTGGCGTCACTGGGGTTGGTGTCACCCAGTGCGGTAAACTCTTGGTGTCACCCCTCTAGACTTTCACCATGGTCTTCTTCCGAGTGTTCCTGTACCATATATAATCGCATATAGTAATGTTTGTAAAATAAGTCAAAAAGTTAATAAGGACATAAGAAAGAATACAAATTGAACAATATAACTTCAATACTTCAGGTAAAACATAAATAAAGAACTTCGACAAACTCGGACAAAGTTAAATTTTAGTTATTTTGCTATGTCTGATTTGTCAAATTTGCAATTTTTTTAATTTTGGTGTCACCCCTTGATGGTGTCACCCGGTGCGGCCCGCACCCCCCTAGTGACGCCCCTGGGTAGGTAGGCAGAAAGGTAGATAGGTAGGCAGAAAGGTAGGTGGGTGGGTGGGTCGGTCGATCAGTCGGCCGGCAGGAGATAGATAGGTTGGTAGGTAGGTAGCTAGACAGACAGACAGACAGATAGATAGATCCCCGCCAGAAGCCGGGCCTTGTCAGCTAGTTTATTTTTATAATCACGTTTCATGAAAGAACCCCCATTTGGAGACACCTCTGAATCTTCGCGCTGTTTGTTTCAAAACGGAAATCAAGTGAAAATTTAAAAAAATGTGGGGACGTGTCTTGGTGAAGCTGTAATACTGTTAAAATGATGGACGTAATCTCTAAGTCGTAATTTATATACCGCATATAAACAAACTTTGAAATCTGCTGTAAAATCTCCAGAACAAAAATTTTTTTGTTGGGTGGACATAATGATATGGTTATATACTAAATCTCATCATTTTCCCTCAGTTGGTTACTGAGATATTGAATTTTATATTGAGGCAACCAAAAAAAAACACACACTATAGCCGCTACACGCTGCGGGATTTGCTGAGGAGGGGTTCCTAGCACTTATGGACTGAATGGTTCGATGTAAAATGAGGTTGATCTGTTGACTAACTAACTAACTAATGAAGACGATAAAACAAAGAAAAGTGAATATTTTTATATTTTTTTTGGTTTTTTAATTATCGGACGCGGGAGCTTTCCGGAAGGTTGTTAGGGGAGCGAGGTTCTGCAAGCCACATGCTACTAACTAAATGAATAATTGAATGAATAAATGAATCTAAAAACAAAAATTGGACTATAATATAACTGGACAACACTACAACACATATCGACTTCCGCACATGCGTACACGTAGACCGGAATAGAAGAGTGGTTTCTGCTACAGACAGACTAGGCGGGAAGCGTGGTGGAGTGTTCAGGGATTGATTGCCGGCTTATTTCACACTGATTCTACAGGTAATCTTCTTGTGTCCAGCGGGTAGATGGTCTAGGACCACGTTCAACCAATCTGGAATTGTACTCATAATCCGCATTAGGCAGTTTATAATAATTTATATGGTTTATGAGTCTAGTTTTAGTTTCACAAAAAGTACTTTTGATTTCCAGGAAATTTTCCTTGAAAAGGAACAAAATATGACAAGCGACAGTGTTGAGTTATTGACAACTAGAATAACACTTGAACAACATATGTGGAAGGCGCAGTAACTGCTAATACTGCTAACCAGAATCAAATAATGACTCAATAATATTTCTACAGATTTTTCTCAGGAATAAATAATACACCACAGGCCTCCATTTAGCGAGTCCCATCATCAATTTAATTTTGAGTATTTACAAATGAGACTGCCACGGTAGATAGGCCTTGACATTCCAAATCTAATGGTATCTCAATGGTGCCTGTATGTCACTTATAAGTGAAGATATTCACATCTTTGTGAAGGTGAGACGAGTTGCGGTTTCTCATCCTATTCATCCGTAAAGAGAGCTCTCTAATGTGTCCCTTTCCTCCAATCAGCGACACCCGCTAGTGTCTGCGCGTCTATGTGTGCGAGATTGTCTCAAACGGTCATATGAAAACTGACTTCAAAAATATGTTCCGTCATGTTAAATGATTACAAAATAGTACAAGTATACAAATTAATTATTAATAATCTTTAAACTTGTGTTCTATTTAACTTTAGTAGGTCAAATCGCACGTTTTATATGTTGAAAAGTGTAGCGCAATCGATATGAAATGCATCGACCGTCATGACCCGTGGGTTTCCAATTCACAAAGTCACATCTTCGCAGAAAATCTGTTTTTCAACCACAATTCGAGCAAGTTTAGTGATGAAACTTTGCTGATTCAGGGGCGATCTTTTATACGGCAATTAAAATTCACATTAAACAAAGACATCTATTGGATTCATCGCTCCCCAGAAGTCGGCAGCTCGCATAGATCCACAGAGCACACTTTATTCACAAACTTCCAGTTTCTTAGTTCTATTTAATATTTTACTTCGTAATGTTTACTAGTTTCTACTATATCACCTAATAATTTTGTGAGAAATTAAAAAAAAAAATACATGTCCAGTCGGAAAGTGAACCCCGAACTCCCGTGTGACAGGCGGGCTGGTTACGACTTACGCTAGCGAGAAGACAATGATTGTTCTGCAAAGATATTTATAAAGTAAAGCCGCCGTTTTGGGTTTTATGATCGTAACATTTTTGCCTGTTTTTCAACCACAATTAAAGCAAGTTTAGCGATGAATCTTTCCAAATTTCTGAAAAATTTGATGCAGAATTCGAAGACCCATATACAATTGATGGTTTTCTATTGAAAGCGACAGAAAAAAGTTATTTACGGTCCAATCTGCCGTTTTCATTTTTCTCCGCGTGCGAGGTTGGTCTCAACCAAACGGGTCATAGACGGATTATGAAAAGTTTCAGAAAACTGACTTCAACAATATGTTCCGTCATGTTAAATGATTAAAAGATAGTACAAGTATACAAATAAATTATTCATAATCTTTAAACTTGTGTTCTCTTTAACTTTTGTAGGTCAGATTGCACGTTTTGAGTGTTTTAAAGCGAAAGTGTAACATCATTAACATGCCACAGTGATCGATACGCGCATGCGCAGTCACCGTGGCACATAGCCATGCGCTTACTCATTCACAAAGAAACGCTTCGCCGAAAATATTCAATATTATATTGCTTCTCATCCACCCTGCAGCAATTAAAGTGATGAAACTTTCCAGATATATTTTAAATTGTATGCAGAATTCAAAACTACATCTATCATTGATGTAATTCTATCTGCAACACCAGAAGAGAGTTACAAAGCGCACATGCCAGTCCGATATTATCCGATTAATAATGCACAAAGAGCAAAAACACATTTTCGCCGAAAATGTTGTTTACATCCACCCTGCAGCGATTAAAGCGATGAAACTTTCCAGATATATTTTAAATTGTATGCAGAATTCAAAAATACATCTATAATCGATGCAATTCTATCAGAAACACCAAAAAAAAATTAATTACGGTAAGTATGAAATATGTTATTTATATAAAAGGTCACGATGATGTCAAACAAACGCTGTGCTCAGAATATTGGGCATACCTTTCCCGGGAAACCCCGGATGACGTGTGTTCTTGTCACGTGAGATGTGAATGAATGAATGACGTCGAAAGAATGCATGGTATATTAGACAGCGTTTTCCAGGACGAGATTTTCAATGGCGATCTGACTCCGTACATGACTTTTGTTTTTACTTCGGGTAATGGCACGATGGAACACGCTACTCCATGTCATGTTGGCATCATGTAGCGAGTTCCATCGTGCCGTGACCGGAAATGAAAACAGAAATCTTATACAGAATCATATAGTTAGCCATGATTCACCGTGTCTCCCAGTTCGCGCTAGTTCAGACCATGCATTCTTTCGACGTCATTCATTCATTCAAATCTCACGTGACAATAACATGTCATCCAGGGTTTTCCAGGAAAGGTATGCTTAATATTCCGTGCACAGCGATTGGTTGAAATCATAGTGACCTTTTATATAAATAACATTATATTTCATACTTACCGTAATTAATTTTTTAAAGGCGCTGATAATACAGGTATAACTTTTAGATGAATTTTCAAGTTCTGCATGCAAATTTACATATATTTGGAAAGTTTCATCATGAGGTGTGCTCGCTTTGTGGATGAAATCAACATTTTCTGCAAAGGCGTGTTTTCGTTCTTTGCGCATTATTGATCGGAATGATCGGACTGGCATGTACACGTTGTAACACTATTCTGGAGCTCATAATAGACAGGCATCACTTTTAGATGAATTTTCATATTCTGCATGCAATTTTACATATATTTGGAAAGTTTCATCGCAAAACAAGCTTGACTTGTCGATGAAATCAAGATTTTCCTTGAAGATGTGTTTTTCGTGAATGGGGAAACGCATGGCAATGGGCCATGGCGGCTGCGCATATCGTTCGAACTGGCATGTACACTTTCACTTTTTAACACTCAAAACACACAAAACGTGCAATTTAAACTACTAAAGTTAAAGAGAACACAAGTTTAAAGATTAATAATAATTTATTTGTATACTTGTGCTGTTTTAATCATTTAATGTGACAACATTTTTGAAGTCAGTTTTCATAATCCGCTTATGACACGTGTTGGTTGAGACCAACTTTCACCAACCTCGCACGCGGAGAAAAATGAAAACGGCAAACTGAACCGTAAATCCGCAGAAGTCGGATGTGTCGGCCTAACGGCGCAAGAACGCAGCTCTGCTGTAAACAGGCACAACGCAGTCACATCCGGAAAAAAAATCCGGATGAGCGCAGAAGAAGAAGAACCGTAAATAATTTTTTTCTGGCGCTTTCAATAGAAAACCATCAATTGTAGATGAATCTTTAAATTCTGCATAAAATTTTTGGAAATTTGGAAAGTTTCACGCTAAACTTGCTTTAATTATGGTTGAAAAACAGGCGAACATGTTACGATCATGAAACCCAAAATGGCGACTTGACTATATAAAAATCTTCTGTAGAACAAACACTGTGATCTCGATAGCGTAGTTGTAAACAGTCCGCCTGTCACGCGGGAGACCGGGGTTCTCTTCCCGGCTGGGCATATTTTTTTTTTTTTTTTTTTCACAAAATTATTAGGTGATATAATAGAAACTATTAAACATTATGAACTAAAATATATAGAACTAAGAAACTGGAAGTTTGTGAATAAAGTGTGCTCTATGGATCTGTGCAAGCTGCCGACTGCCGGGGAGCGTACCACAGAGGCAGCGGAATAATCGTATCGGAATCGATGAATCCAATAGATGTCTTTGTTTAATATGAATTTTAATTGCCATATAAAATATTGCCGCTGAATCAGCATAGTTTCATCGCTAAACTTGCTCGAATTGTGGTTGAAAAACAGATTTTCTGCGAAGATGTGACTTTGTGAATTGGAAACCCACGGGTCATGACGGGCGACGCATATCGATTGCGCTACACTTTTCAACGCACAAAACGTGCGATTTGACCTACCAAAGTTAAAGAGAACAAAATTTTAAAGATTATTAATAATTTATTTGTATACTTGTACTATTTTGTAATCATTTAACATGACGGAACATATATTTGAAGTCAGTTTTCATATGACCGCTTGAGACCATCTCGCACGCACACACACGTACACACGCTTGTGGAGGTAATCGGACACATTGGAGAGTTCCACTTACGGGTGAATAGCATGAAAAATCGCAACTCGTCTCACCTTCACAAAATTGTGAATATCTTCACTTATAAGTGACATACAGGCACCATTGTGGTACCATTAGATTTTGAATTTCAAGGCCTATCTACTGTGGTGGTCCCATTAGTAAATTCTCAAATTTATAATCGTGATAGGACTTACTACATCATGTTGACGTTTTAAATTTTACTAAATACTAGTAGCATGTTTGATCATGATTTTCAAATTATTTACGAAATGAGACCACCACAGATGGGCCTTGGAAAATCAAATCCAATGGTACCTCGATACAGTTATGTCAATTCTAAGCGATGATATTCACATTTGAGTGTTGGGATCTTCAACAAAGATTTTTTCATGAAACTCATTCTGCGCAACTCTTCTGTGTCCAAAATTCACGGATCATAGACGGAGATGAAAACTTACTTCAAAAATATGTTCCGTCATGTTAAATGATCAAAATATAGTAAAAATATTCAAATAAATTATTAATAATCTTTAAACTTGTATTCTCTTTAACTTTCGTAGTTCAGATTGCACGTTTTGAGTTATAAAAAGTACTTCGCCAGTCCGATTGATACGTGAGGAGCTGCCATTTTGGTTTCCATAAACAAAGACAATAAATCCGAAGAAATATTTTTTTCTACCACAAATTGAAGACGATTGGCAATGAAACTCAAAATATATGTAAAATTGGATGCAGAATTTGAAAATTCATTTGAAAATATTCAAAGATTTACAAATACAGCTCAAGAAAATAAAATTACTTACCATGTACCAAATAATAAAATTTATTTTAAAGTCACGATAATTTCAACTAATCGCTATGCATGGAATGTAAGATGGACCTATTCTGCAAAAACTAAGATGGTGTTTGTTATTGTCATGGATATTTGAATGAATGATGCTGGAAGCATGCAGGCCCCTCTGCCGTGTGTCCACCTTGTCGAGGTAGACGGGCTTGTATGTCCCAATGACCCCAATAGCTATGCCGACGGTAGCACAGCTACTGGTAGGGCCACCCATGTCGGACAGGTCAAGGGAGAGGGACCAGACGAAGTGACACACAAACCTGCTGCCTTGTAGGTAGACTGGGGACAGTCAAAGGCTAGGGAAAGCACCCCGAACAAATGCTTGTTGAAATCGGATGTACTGAGCCACAGGCTTGACAAAGCAGTGCAACGTAACTTAATTCATGATGTCACAAATTAAAATTAATCGTTATGGTGCTAATCCCGTGAAGTCCCATCAGGCGGTGATAGTGCCGGGCCCCCTGCCTCGAGGGGGTCCACCCATGACTACTGGTGGTCACCTACCCCTGTGCTGTGGAGTCAAGGCACAGAGGAGTAGGTTAAGAGCTATTGACCAAACACCCCGGACACTCAACATACTACAGTGGAATGCCGAAGGAGTATATAACAAGCAAGTCTCCCTAACACAGCGTCTTCATAAAGATAGGATAGACGTGGCATGCATTAAAGAAACACACCTCAACGCCAATCGCAAATTTTCAGTCAAGGGATATCATGCCACACGTTTCGACCGCGGACACAAAGGAGGAGTTCTAATACTTACACGAAATACAATACTTTGCAGCGAAGTATCTGTGATCTCTGACAACCAAATGGAAATTATAGGTGTTGATATAATGATACTGCTCGTAGAAAAACTAAGAAGTATAAACGGACTGACTTCGAACAACTTCTCAACATCCCATCAGATGTCACAGGAATTCAAGAGACCTACACAGATGTCACCGAAGAACTAGAACCAGACATACTAAAAGAAGAAATTATAGAAGCCATCAGATTAGCCCCATTGAACAAATCACCAGGACAGGATGAAATACCAAATGAACTAATTAAAGCAGCAAGAGAAGTAGGAACAGCTTGGCTACATAGACTATTCAACCATGTTTGGGTAGAACAACAGACACCACGAGACTGGGGAAACGCCATAATTATCCCAATTTGGAAAAACAAAGGCAGCAAAAGAGATTGCACACAATACAGAGGCATTTCACTGTTGAGTCATACTGGGAAAATAATTTGCAAAATTCTTGAAAAAAGATTACGAACTACTTTAGAACCCCAGCTTAGCGAAACGCAGCTTGGATTTAGGAAAAACAAAGGATGCACAGACGCCATTTTTGCTCTTAGACAACTTATAGAAAAATCAATCGAATTCAATGAAACACTCTACTTAGCCTTTGTCGACCAAGAAAAGGCATTTGATAGGGTAGATAGAAACAAGCTGTGGGAAATCCTTAAACAATATGGAGTGAGTACACATCTAACAAACCTATGTAGAAGTTTATACAACAACAGTGAATGCATAGTGAGAGCAACTGGAGGACACTCAGAACCCTTCACCATAAGATCTGGAGTACGACAAGGTTGTGTCCTGTCCCCTCTCTTGTTCATAACATATATAGACAACATATGTAAAGAAACCAGCCAAGCAGAGACAGCAAGAATACCGCATGACGAGAACACAGAAGAAGAACCATCTGCAAATCTAACCATTAGAGAACTCCTGTTTGCGGACGACCAAGCACTAATAGCAAAATCAGAAGCTGAATTACAAGACCACATGAATAGTCTAAACGAAATGTGTAGGGAACATAACATGAAAATTAGCACAAGCAAAACAGAGGTAATGACTATAACTAAAGAAGAAAAACAGCAACAATTTACCTAAACGAACATCCCTTGAAACAAGTAAAGAGCTTCAAGTACCTAGGAAGTATAATATCATCAAATGGCAGATCAGAAGACGAGATCGAAAATAGGTGCAATAAGGCAAATCAACTCATTGGACAAATGACACCAATACTAAAGAACAAACATGTATCAATAACTACTAAGAAAGCACTTTACAACACAATCTTCCTACCAACTCTGTGCTACCAATGCCAAACCTGGACAATGACAGAAAAAGAGAAAAGAAAAATCACAACAACAGAAATGAGGTTCCTGAGAAGAATACTCAACGTATCAAGAAGAGATAAGATCAGAAATGAAGAAATCAGGACTAAAGTGGGGGTTAAAGCTGCTCTAGATTTTATTAGAAAGCAGCAAGTCAAATGGCTACCAGTCAACAGCATGCCACAACAAGCAATGATGTACAGACCAGATGGAAAAAGAGGAAGACGCCGACCACGTAATCGTTGGACGGAGGGAATAACAGAATCCATGGGAATGTCGATATACGAAGCCCATAACCGGGCACTCTCACGAAGTTTATACTTCACCTCGACACCGCAAGGTACAAGAGGAACATGATGAGATGAGATGAGATATAATGATAAAGGACGTGAAAATAAGAATTTACAATCTGTATAGCCCGGCAGATAAGGATCTTACACTCTCAAACATGAAAATAACTGACACAAATTGCATTGTTGTTGGAGACTTTAATAGCCGTTCAGAAAGATGGGGATACCCAGATACTGACAAAAGAGGAGATGAAGTGGACTGAGAAATAGACTCAAATCTCCATCTACTCAACAAAGCGGATGACACACCGAGCTTCTACTCCAGAAGATGGATTACCACTTCTACTCCAGACTTAGCTTTCTGCACAGGATACATCCTCCACAAAATCGATCGCCATGTGCTTGACCAATTGGCAGGTAGTGACCACAGACCAATCAAGCTTGTAATGAATATGGAGTATGTTCCACAGGAGCAAAAGCCTTTGCCCCGCTGGAATTACAAACGAGCAGATTGGGACAGATTTGCCATACTAACAGACAAATATTGTGAAAACATAAATACACGATATGGTAACATGAAGTAAATGGTGGAAAGTCTAAACAGAGCAATAATACAGGCAGCCACTGAGTCTATTCCAAGAGGAGCAAGGAAAAATTACAAACCATACTGGACTGAAGAACTACAAATTTTGGAGGACAAAGTTGAAGATGCCAGGAAGACAGCAGAGAGAGAACAAACAACTGAAGCGAACATCTCTCTCAAAGCCATCTCAGCAAAATATAAAAACAGTAAATCAAACAACAAGAGATTGTTGGAGGAAAAAAACAGAAAACCTGAATTTTGACAGGGATGGAAACAAATTATGGAAACTAGTGAAAGCCATGAACAATGAAGGACCTAGAAACAAACAAATAACAATTAAACAAGGAAATGCCTTGCTTACAGGAAAAAAGGCTGCAAATGCACTAATGGAACACTATGCCAGTGCAAACCACATTGATATTACAACCGAACAGAAGAAAGCAATCAAAGACAAACAGATACATCATAGAAATACAGAGGCAGCACCAGAATATATGATGGCAAATCTAACAATGGAAGAAATGGAACAGGCTATGAATACCCTAAAAAAGAAGAAATCACCAGGAAAGGATGGAATCACAAATGAAATGCTAATAGGACTAGGCACTAAGGCAAAAAAGAAACTACTAGCAGTCCTAAATTACAGCTGGAAGAGGGGAATAGTCCCACAGGCATGGAAGGAAGCTATACTAATACCAGTCCCAAAGAAAGGAAAAGACCTGGAAGAACCAAATGGCTATCGACCTATCAGTCTACTTAGCTGTGTAGGAAAATTAATGGAACGCATTATCAATGGCAGGCTAACATGGCGTCTGGAAGAAAACAAACTCTTAACACCACACCAAGCAGGATTAAGAAAGTACAGATCCACTGAAGATCAAATAACCTATATAGCTCAGGAAATAGAGGATGGCTTCCAAGAGAAAAAGCACACACTAGAGGTCTGGATAGATTTAGAAAAAGCATTTGATAAAGTATGGAAGGAAGGACTGAAAGTAAAACTGCAAAAAATGCATGTTTGTGGGAAAATGTACAAATGGATCAGCCACTACCTTGAGAACAGAACTGCCAGGACAAAAGTACAAGGACAAACCAGCAAAATGATGCTGTGGAGCAAGGTGTCCCCCAAGGAGGAGTTCTTTCACCAACATTATTCCTAGCATATATAAACGACATCACGGAAAATTTTCCAGCCAGAGTACACACATCTTCCTTTGCAGATGACCTAGCCATATGGACATCTGAAGAATATATTAGTACAGCTAACAGCAGAATACAGCAAGCCCTATTAGCGCTAGAGGACTGGTCAAAATCATGGCTAGTGAAGATAAGTGAGGAGAAAACAACATGCACAGTGTTCTCCCTCTCAAATAAAACTCAGCAACCTAAGCTGGTATTGAATGGAAAAATATTGCGCCATGAAGAAAATCCAAACTATCTAGGAGTCACCTTTGATCGTCGCCTGACATGGAAAACACAGGTTGAGAAAAATCGAACAAGAGCAAGGCAAAGAATGGCAATCATGAAAAAGCTTGCTGGTACAACGTGGGGAGCAGATGAGAAAGTTCTCAAGAAGTTATATACTGGACGGGTGAGGCCAGTACTGGAATATGGCATTGCAGCTTGGGCAACAGCAGCTAAGTCAAACTTTAACAAAATAAGTAGAGTCCAAAACCAAGGAATGCGAATCATAACTGGAAGCCTGAAGACAATGCCTATTAATGAACTAGAAAAGATCACCTTGTTTGCAACCAATGCAGGATAGAAGAGATAGCAGAGCCCAGCAACAAGCAGAAAAATTTAGAAGATTGACAGACCACCCTATGTATAAAAGGTTTAGTGGTTTTGGAAAGGGAAGACTGAAGCTTAGCAACTTTGTAGAAACTGCAAAACGAAAGATTAGGGCAGATCCTATACTTAACATATCAACAGTCAAACCCATTTACAATGCACACAAGTTCCCAGCTTGGAGACAGCAGCAACTGCCTGAGATGATAGAAAACATTCCTGGTATTGAGAAAAAGAACACTCAGCATGAAACCGAAAGAAGAGAAATAACCCTAAACTACATAAAAGAACATTACCCAAGCAGCAATTGGACCCATGCATATTTAGATGGATCAGCCAACAATTCAATAGAGAATGGAGGAGGAGGAACTCTCCTAAATTTAAAAAATGGAGTGAAAAAAACACATTCAGTGGCAACTGGAAAGTTTTCAAGTAACTTCAAAGCGGAGGTAGGGGCTCTGAAAACTGCAGCAGAAATGCTCTTGATGGAGGAAAATAAAGAGAAGCAAATAGCTATCTTCACAGATGCAAAGTCAGCTGTCTCAATACTGAAGAGCAAAAACAGCACAGAACTAGCTGACCTAAGAGCAGCACTCCATGGTCTATGCCAGAAATCCAAAGAAGTTGTAATACAGTGGATCCCATCACATTGCAGTATACCTGGAAATGAAGAGGCTGACAGACTGGCAAAAGAGGGCGGACGGCTACCACAGCCTGACATAGACATAACCTATAATGAGGCAAAGAGGTTGATAAAAAGCACCTATAGAACCAAATGGGAATCAGAGCATCCAGGCCACCAGAAGGATGATGCATATTACAAACTCGACCGAAGAGAAGAAGTAGCAATCTTCAGACTCCGCACAGGACATAACAGGCGGAAATACCACTTGTTCAATAAACTAAAGATAGGAGATACTGATGAATGTAATTGTCGAACTGGAAAAATGACAGCAAAACATTTGCTGCAGGATTGCCCAATATATGCAGAACAGAGAAAGATATTTTGGCCCACACCTGCTTCTTTTGAGGACAAGCTCTATGGTGATATCAACAAGCTCAAGTTGACCGCAGCTTACTTTATCTACATACAGGTTGACATTTAAAGGTGCATGAAGTATTTAGACTGCCACACTTCATACCACAGGCATGTCGGTTACACAAGCCTCCCATAGGCATGAAATGGAATATTGCTTGGATAGCAAATCCATTACGTGAAAAGTCTGAATCAAAAGCTCACTGTGTGGGCTTAAAAGGTGGGAAAAGTGTCCTAGTGGCACGAAATGGAATATTGCTTGGATAGCAAATCCATTACGTGGAAAGTCCGAATCAAAAGCTCACTGTGTGGGCTCCATAAAAGGTGGAAAAAGTGTCCTAGTGGCACGAAATGGAATATTGCTCGGATAGCAAATCCATTACGCGGAAAGTCCGAATCGAAAGCTCACTGTGTGGATGTCATCTATACACTGCATTCTTCTGGTTTCCGGAAGAACAGCCTATGGTGAACGGAAGGCCCAATATACGGAAGTGACGCTAAGCAGCCATGTGCAGGATGTGACGATTCCTTGGGTGAGCCCAGTACCAGAGCGCTGTGTGTTGGCTCTGCAAGTATGGACGCCTCCTTGGATGGCGGGGAATGCCCATGGTCTGCCCCTGCCTTCCCTTGAGGGTTGACCAGGATGTCTTTGGCTGTTCTATATGAGCCAGCTGGGATGGGAGATAACACCACAACAGTGAGAGTCAAACGTCCTAAGAAACCCCCGGGAAGGTTAACCCGGTCAACAAATGCCCGCAGAAGTCGGATGTGACGGCCTAACAGCGCAAGAACGCAGCTCTGCTGTAAACAGGCACAACTCAATCACATCCAGAAAAAAACTCCGGATGAACGCAGAAGAAGAAAAAGGAAGCATGCAGGGACGTTTCACTGCCATTTTTGTTAACACAATGGATCCTTCTGCGCAAGCGCGGTTTCATGTCTATACAAATATATATATATACATATCGTTTTGTGTAAGTTGATTTTGTCGTTGTGTGTCATGTAAAAAACTTTGTCAGTAATGGCCATCTGACTTGATATCAAGTGATGAACAATAAATATAAATAATCGGGAGGCATTGAATTCAAATATTAGTTTAGTTTAATTGATGGATCAACATCACGGCACACAGGTGAAACCCATAAGTGATCCATTCTCCTAATTCAAACCTGAGTCTGGAGAAACTCAGCTCAGTGCACGAACTCCGTAGCACCAGCGAGGATCCTGAAATACTTTGGGTAGATTGTTAACTCGAAATTTTGCCCAGGCAGCGCTGTTAGGCTACTCTGTTTTTACTTCCAAGTGCCAAGGGATTTTTTTACATGCGCAACAATACACACGGGCGTCCGATCTCACTACCCAGAGACCAGGGGACATTTTTATTACTAGAAGTCCACGTGAAAAAAATTCCGGCCCTCACCGGGGCCTGAACCCCGGACCTCCAGCACTTGAGGCGGACACCATACCTCGAGACCACGCAGCCCCCTGAATACAAATATGCAATGAATGTATCTTTTGAGTGGTCATTGCTGTATTGTAAAATTTATTATTATGCTGGTGGTCATGTGTCTGCCTGGTATTGTGGCAGTTGAGCATGCAATGTCATCGTTTTGTGAGATTACAATTAAACTTCACAAATCAAAACTTCCCAACTACTTGACATGTGAACATGGATGCTGAGTTTCTGTATAATTTAACCTTTTATAGGGTGGAACGTCCATTTCCGTCCGATCGCTTAAACGGGCAGACCGCCCGAACGCGCCCGATACTATTATGCATTGTAAAAATGCGATCTCTCGGCTTTCTGATGCTTCCGATGGCTGCTTTTGCCGATAGCTTGACAACGTGGCCGCCATTTGTAAGCGCCTACTATGAATTTGAACGGACCTTTTTGGTAGCTTTCGGGGATTTTACGCTCAGTTTTTCAAAATGGATTTCGGCGATTCTTCAAGTGATAGCCGAGATTTCGCTAGGTTGAATTTAAGTGACATTAAAGGGCACGAAGTTGACTACTAATCGGAGCTAGATATCAGTGAAAAGCGTTACTTTGCATTTAGCAGTCGTGAGTCGGACTTTAAAGAAAGTGATTATGATTCTGAAAATGTGTTTGTAAATTGCTGTATAAATGACTAAAAATCCCTAACAATAACTATTTCGTAAATATTTGTGTTCATATATGGATAACCGGCAACAATCACGCGAGTAACATATTCTGCATGCTTTTCCCTTCATTGTGTTGTTTATTTAACTAAAATCGGTTGACTAACACCTTATTTGTGATGTTTTTACTAACGCAACCTAAAATTTTACCGAACCTGAAAAAATCTTGCCCGTTCAGGGCTAAAAAACGGACAAGCGTCTGCCCTGTAATGGGTTAACATGTGATTCTAACTACAGAATTGTATCAATTATTATATTATAATTGAACAAGCATAACTAGCTACAAAATTGTATCATTATATTATTATGTTATAATTGAACAAGCATCACTAGCTACAAAATTGTATCATTATATATATATATATTTTTTTATAGCATATCCTTTACAGGACATCGCTGTCAACACCAGCATCTTTCAGCTGTATGTTGATCGCTTGGCAAGATTACGCTCAGTAGTTTGCCATTGCTTTCTGTGCGGCCGGCTCACATACCCCGTAAGTTACCAATGCGATTCGAACCACTGCTGATTTGAACCGTCATCACGTTACCGACGAGAGTATACGAGATTACTGAGAAAAGTCATAATCTCTAAGCCACGAAGCCGGCATCATTATATTATTATATTATAATTGAACAAGCATCACTAGCTACAAAATTGTATCATTATATTATGTTATAATTGAACAATAATGTGCACATAGACCAGGTGATAACAAAGGCCAAGCGGGGTTTGGCAGCGATGCAGGTGATGGCGGCAGCAAACTGTGAGCAGCGCCATCTATGTCTTCTGTATGAGGGGCTGGTCATGTCTGTTTTGGAGTATGCAATGGCAATTCTGACTCTCAGCCATAAGCAGATAGAAAGGATGGAAAGGATACAGAATGAAGCTATGCGCATTATTCTTGGATGTACAAGAGATACAGCATGCAGGGCGATGCGCTACCTTCTTGATTTTCCAACCATTGAAGAGAGAATACAAGGTTGCAGGGCACGCGCCTACCTCAGAATTAACGCAAACACACAGCATCCACTGCATAGTGAAATTAGGAAGGTGAAGGGCAGCAGGTTAAAAAGAGGACGGTCGTGGATGGGTCAAGCCGAAGACATTCTTCAACAGGTGTGTTCACTTGAGGACTTAGAACCTGGCGAGGAGTGGGTGCAAGTGCCAACAGACTTCTGCACATCCTTTTCAGTTTGCATCCAACTAGATAGAAAATGCAGACAAGAAAATCCGGCTGCTGTTGAGGCTGAAGTACAAGCGTTGATTTTCGAGAATTCGCTAGACGGTGACACGGTCATCTACACAGATGGGTCGGTCGTCCGACATGTGAGAAGCTCATGGGCCTTTACAGCTCGGGCCAGAGGGAGAATTGTGAAGGAGGACTCTGGTGCTTTCACTGAAACCACAAGTAGCCTGACTATGGAAGTCATGGCAGTAAGTAAAGCAATAACATGGCTCGAGACACAGACATTCACTAGGGCTTGTTTCCTTAGCGACTCAATGAACATGATCAAGAGGACAGAGGAGGGGTCGATCCGAAGAGAATGGTTGCTGCCTCTGGAGCGGTCTCGACTGGCAAAGATTAGTTTTATCTTCGTGCCAGGGCATGCAGGAGTACAAGGAAATGAGCGGGCTGACTAGCTCGCAGGTGAGGCTACTGTGGAGGGCGGACGCGCCATGGACCAGGCCGACATTCTGAATGCTCTACGAGAAGTGAGACTTGCGAGAACCAAGTGATGACTGTGAATCTACAACAATGGCCAGACTGCGGGAGCAGCAAATTAAAAGAGGGGTGGCCAAACAAGAACACTACGCAGGAAGCCAAAGAAGATTGATAAACCAACACAGAACTGGCGTCGTTAGCCGCTACATGTTGCGGGATTTGCTGAGGAGGGGATCCGAGCACTTATGGACTGAATGGTTCGATGTGCAATGAGGATGATCTGTCGACTAACTAACTAACTAACTATAATTGAACAAGCATCACTAGCTACAAAATTGTATCATTATATTATGATGTTATAATTGAACAAGCATCACTAGCTACTTACAGTATAATAGCACAGGTCTGCCGTCCTCTTGAAAGTTGACAAACATTCTGTGACATTTCTGTTGACCACAGACACAATGACGGAGTTGACCACAGACACAATGAAGGAAGCTGACCAACGGAGCAGGGTTTCTGTGACGCCTCTTGAGGCCAAAATAATCAAACAGATTGAGGTGAGCACTTTTGTTCCCAGATTGCCTGTTGATACTTTCTGTGTTATGTTTGTGTCTGTTGGTACTTTCTGTGTTATGTTTGTGTCTGTTGGTACTTTCTGTGTTATGTTTGTGTCTGTTGGTACTTTCTGTGTTATGTTTGTGCCTGTTGGTACTTTCTGTGTTATGTTTGTGTCTGTTGGTACTTTCTGTGTTATGTTTGTGTCTGTTGGTACTTTCTGTGTTATGTTTGTGTCTGTTGGTACTTTCTGTGTTATGTTTGTGTCTGTTGGTACTTTCTGTGTTATGTTTGTGCCTGTTGGTACTTTCTGTGTTATGTTTGTGTCTGTTGGTACTTTCTGTGTTATGTTTGTGTCTGTTGGTACTTTCTGTGTTATGTTTGTGTCTGTTGGTACTTTCTGTGTTATGTTTGTGTCTGTTGGTACTTTCTGTGTTATGTTTGTGTCTGTTGGTACTTTCTGTGTTATGTTTGTGTCTGTTGGTACTTTCTGTGTTATGTTTGTGTCCTGTGAGGGGATCAGCAGGCAGAGTCAAGCTAGACCCGTATGCTGTCACACCCCTCTGCTGTGTCTCCACCTTGTCGTGGCAGAGGGGTTTGAGTGTTCCAGTGACCCGGAGAACTATGCTGTCACACCCCTCTGCTGTGTCTCCACCTTGTCGTGGCAGAGGGGTTTGAGTGTTCCAGTGACCCGGAGAACTATGCTGACGGTAGCACAGCTACTGGTAGGATCTCCCATGTCGGACAAGTCAAGGGATAAGAACCAAAGAGAGACACACACCTGCTGCCTTGTAAGTAGACTGGCGACAGTCAAAGGCTAGAGAGACCACACCCGAAAAATGCCTGTTGAAATCAGGTGTACTGACCCACAGGCTTGATAGAACAGTACCATGTAACTGAATCAATCCATCATGCCACAAATTACAATCAATTAGAATGGTGCTAATCTCGTGAAGTCCCATCAAACGGTGATAGTGCCGGGCCCCCTGCTTCGAAGTGGTCCACCCACTGCTACTGGTGGTCACCTTCTCCTGTGCTGTGGAGTCAAGGCACAGAGGAGAAGGGTAAGAGCTATTGACCAAATACCCAGACACTCAACATACTAGGGTGGAATGCTGAAGGAGTTTTTAACAAGAAAGTCTCCCTAACAAATTGTCTTCATAAAGATAGAATAGATGTGGCATGCATTCAAGAGACACACCTCAACACCCATCACAGATTCTCATTCAGTCAGAAGATATCAGGCCACACATTTCAACCACAAATGACACAAAATTCTAATATTTACATGAAATACAATACTTTGCAGTGAAGTACCTGGGACCTCTGACAACCAAACAGAAATTATAGGTGTTGATATAATGATAAAAGACGCGAAAATAAGAATTTACAAACTGTATAGCCCAGCAGATAAGGACCAAACACTTTCAAACATGAAAATAAGTGACACAAACTGCATTATAGTTGATAGATAGAAAGATGGGGATACTCAGATACTAACAGGAGATGAAGTGAAGGGCTGGGAAATAGACTGTAAACTCCATCTACTCAACAAAGCAGAAGACACACCGAGCTTTTACTCTAGAAGATGGTTTACCACTTCTACTCCAAACTTAGCTTTCTGTACAGGAGACATCCTAGACAAAATGGATTGCTATGTGCTTGACCAATTAGCAGGCAGTGACCACAGACCAATCAAGCTTGTAGTGAATATGGACTATGCTCCTCAGGAGCAAACACCTGTGCCTTGCTGGAATTACAAATGAATTGATTGGGATAGATTAGCCATACTAACAGACAAATATTGTGAAACCATAGAAACACAACATGGCAGCTTGAAACAAATGGTGGAAAGTCTAAAGAAAGCAATAATACAGGCCATTCCAAGAGGAGTGAGGAAAAATTACAAACAATACTGGACTGATGAACTACACATTTTGGAGGACAAAGTTGAAGATGCCAGGAAGACAGCAAAGAGAGAGAATAAATAGCTGAAGCAAACATTTCTCTCAAAGCCATCTCAGCAAAATATAAAAGAACAATAAATCAAACAACAAGAGATTGTTGGAGGGAAAAATAACAAAACCTGAACTTTGACAGGGATGGAAACAAACTATGGAACTAGTGGAAGCCATGAACAATGAAGGACCCAGAAACAGCCATGTGCAGGACATGACGATTCCTTGGGTGAGCCCAGTACCAGAGCACCCCTCCTTTGATGACAGGAATGCCCATGGTCTGCCCCTGCCTTCCCTTGAGGGCTGAATGGGATGTCTTCATCTGTTCTATATGGGCTAGCTGGGATGGGGATAACACAACAGTGAGAGTCACACCTCCTATGAAACACCCGGGAAAGTAACCAGGCCAACAATTGCCTGAAGAAGTCGGATGTGTTGACCGAAAATGTCCAGAAAAGTTGCAATTATAGGTTACGAACACGCAGGGTCATGTAACATGTCAGAGAGGCCTGGAATGACATTTATGATTTCTGTGTGAACCCTTTCTAGGACAACTGTTCTTAATGTCACAAGAAGTGATTGGCACTCAGACAAGGAGAAGACAGAAGTGGAGATGAGAGGACACACATGATCATACACATTGAACGCTATAATTACACTATTTGGATTTGGACTTGTCACCTTCAATGCATAGTCAACTGGACACCCCAGACAGAGTACTTCAATGTATGGTCAACTGGACACTCCAGACAGTGTACTTCAATATATGGTCAACTGGACACTCCAGACAGAGTACTTCAATGTATAGTCAACTGGACACTCCAGAGTACTTCAATATATGGTCAACTGGACACTCCAGACAGAGTACTTCAATGTATGGTCAACTGGACACTCCAGACAGAGTACTTCAATGTATGGTCAACTGGACACTCCAGACAAAGTACTTCAATATATAGTCAACTGGACACTCCAGACAGTGTACTTCAATGTATAGTCAACTGGACATCCCAGACTGAGTACTTCACTGTATGGTCAACTGGACACTCCAGACAGTGTACTTCACAATATATGGTCAACTGGACACCCCAGACAGAGTACTTCAATGTATGGTCAACTGGACACTCCAGACAGTGTACTTCAATGTATAGTCAACTGGACACTCCAGACAGTGTACTTCAATGTATAGTCAACTGGACACTCCAGACAGTGTACTTCAATGTATGGTCAACTGGACACTCCAGACAGTGTACTTCAATGTATGGTCAACTGGACATCCCAGACAGAGTACTTCACTGTATGGTCAACTGGACACTCCAGACAGTGTACTTCACAATATATGGTCAACTGGACACCCCAGACAGAGTACTTCAATGTATGGTCAACTGGACACTCCAGACAGTGTACTTCAATGTATAGTCAACTGGACACTCCAGACAGTGTACTTCAATGTATAGTCAACTGGACACTCCAGACAGTGTACTTCAATGTATGGTCAACTGGACACTCCAGACAGTGTACTTCAATGTATGGTCAACTCGACACTCCAGACAGTGTACTTCAATGTATGGTCAACTGGACACTCCAGACAGTGTACTTCAATGTATGGTCAACTGGACACCCCAGACAGTGTACTTCAATGCATGGTCAACTGGACACTCCAGACAGAGTACTTCAATGCATGGTCAACTGGACACTCCAGACAGAGTACTTCAATGTATAGTCAACTGGACACTCCAGACAGTGTACTTCAATGCATGGTCAACTGGACACTCCAGACAGAGTACTTCAATGCATGGTCAACTGGACACTCCAGACAGAGTACTTCAATGCATGGTCAACTGGACACTCCAGACAGTGTACTTCAATGCATACATAGTATTTCTTTTTATATTGAACATTTTGAAGTTCAAATTCAGTGATATTACCCAGCAATAAATTTTTGTGAAGTCTGTAAATTATTTAGAAAAAACA
The DNA here is from genome assembly GCA_014155875.1 of Cepaea nemoralis. Lineage (NCBI taxonomy): Eukaryota > Metazoa > Mollusca > Gastropoda > Stylommatophora > Helicidae > Cepaea > Cepaea nemoralis. The sequence goes on along the minus strand of JACEFZ010022126.1, from coordinate 793,769 downwards.
GACATCTGATTGATTGATTGATTTAGGAATCGACATCACAGCATTCAGGGCATTCCCATAAGCGCTCCGTCCCCATCCTCAGCAGCCAGCGAAGAGTTCCAACACTAATAGTTCCAGTAGCAATCTGATTGTATGTCCGTCTCGCCTTTCCTCTGAGCATCGAGCATCGGCCAGATCCCCTCGTACTCCTCGCTGTCTCATTCTTGCCAGACCTTGGTGATTCATCTGCTCCTCCGAGGTTTACACGTGCTCCCACAAGGCTGCAACCACGTCTGCCTTGTCATGCATCAATACTATACCAAGTTTTGCCGAGCCAGCCAATCTGTCCACCTGTTCATTCCCCAGCACACCGGCATGCCCCGGAGAAAAGATCCAGGTGACGCTTGCTACCCGTAACCTCCGAAGCGAAGCAAGCCACTCTGCGCGAAGCCTGCCTGTCCTCACCCTCAGCATGCTTTCTGAGTCCGTTACAATCACAATGCATCTATGTATCGTGTTCTCCATCCAGCGGAAAGCTGCACTGACTGCCTCCACCTCCATTCTTAAGGCGATGCTAACCGTAAAAAATTTAATTCCATAATACTTAATTTCTATGTTCTTTTATGGTATAGGGTTTGATATTAAAGACTGCTGATCGATAAAATATTGTCAAATTGACTTTGCACTTAACGGTTGCTATGGAAACCAAGATAAACAGCGGCCATATTGAATTTCTTAATATACCCATAAAACATTAAATTTTTAATGTACAGGCTAAATTCTTTATTTTATCTGTAAGTAAATAGACCCTTTACAAGTTTAGTAGAAAATTTTAATGATATCTCTTTGCAGTTTTTTTTGTGAAAATGGTAATGACATTTTTCATGACATTTTTTTTTTAGTGCACCACAAAAACATGTAATTTTCAAGATTAATCTACTCACAATGTAAGTGATTTAATAAAGAATATCTCTGCAAAGTTTTATTGAAATCTAACAAATAGTTGTTAAAACAATTGTACTTATGTATAAAAAACTGGCGAAATGAGAAAACGGGGAAAAACTAATTATTTTTTTGTTTTTTATTACTAATGCACTCTTTTACAGAGAAAAAAAGTGTAAAACTGTACCTTGAGTGTTAAAATTGTCCTGCTGAATATGCAGGACCTCCCTCCAGAGCATGCAGCTCACCTTGTCTCTTCAGTTTGGCCGCTCGTACAGTGTCGCGTCTTTTAGTTTGTTTGTCCTTCTTGTACTTCAGACTATTTCTTACTTGCTTCTGCATCCTAAATGTTCCTAGTCTCTGCATATGCAGGCCTGTAGAAAGTCCATAAAACTGGGCAGTGTCTTGGGCAGCAGCAGCTCCAAAGTTGAACTCTCTTGCTGCAGTTACAACTGCAAACTGAACGCGCTTGCGAGAGGCAAAGTTGTCTTTAGTGCATCGAGCCCATATCAAGCTGTGTAAACACTCATTTGAATTCTGAGTTTGTCCTGACACACATCTACTAAGTAGTTTAGTGTCAGACAGCCTTTCATAAATTGGCAACAGATATTTCTCAAGCTTGTCACGGTTGAGCCAAGTGTGTAACATCTTGTCGTGAGGACCTGGGACCTGATGCTTATCCAGGGCGGATTGAAAAAAACACCAAGATTGCTCTCCACTTGGGCACATTTCATGACGTGGACTTTTGTCTGTTGAAAAACAGGGATGCAGTGAAGCCATAACACTTTTCCTCATGGACTCTACACATGTGTTGTTTCGTATGGCTCTATTGTAATAAATTGTCAGCCTACGGATGGCATTTTGTGTAAGCTGACCTTTACCGCGTCCTCCTAGGGTCACACCTTGCTTTCGGCAGTCAGCAACAACATTGCACAGTGCTGTTCCAAGGCGTTTACTGACATGGTTGATACACTCCTCTTTGTCTATCTGAATGTCATCCCCATATGGTTTGATCTTGGTAAGTTCCGCAAATGTTTTGGTGTCACCATCAGAAAGTATTGACGTGTAGCGAAGTTTATGACGGGCCACAGACCGTCGCCACAGCACCCTTGCAGCCTCCACCTCCATCATTCCAGCAGATCCTGTGAAATTGTTGTCACAGTTTAGAAGATGTTCTGCCTTCCATGCTGCAAATTCATCTGGTTTGTCCCTGGAAAGTGTCTTACCAGTGGTTTCACACACCTGGCAATATGTGGACATAACATGGGCATCTATGCAAAGTCCTGTAAGAACATCCACTGCACAGCCAACTCCAATGTGGGATGTGTGGCCTCTAGTCAGCCAAGTGCCATCAAAGCTGACACTAATATCTAGCACATCATTGTCATGTAGAGTTATGCCTGACTGTTGTGCATGAGCCTGTCGAACATACTTTACGGTTTGAGAAAAAACAGTGTCCTCCAGATCTTCTATCTTTGAATATAGTTTATTCGCTTTGCTGTGAAATGTTTTGTGATGAAGACCTTGCAGGTTCATGTTTTCACAAAAATTGTTGAATGTCGTTGCACCCATCCCACAAACTAATGCTGAATATACTGACTGGCTGTTGACAGCAAAAGATCTATCCCCATCATTACTTCTTGCAGATAGGTATCTTCCACACACCACTTCTTCACAACAAGAGCAGTAAACCTCTGCATACACAGCTAATCCCTTGGCTTTCTTGCTGTCAGTTTTCAAAATAAGACTATCATTTTTACAAACTGGACAACATAACAATTTGATTATTGCCTCAATTTCTGAACAATCAACTATTGCTCTGTGTTCCCGTTTTTGATATCCATTGTCGTCACCAGAATCATACTTGCTGCTAGTGGATGTTGTGTATTTATACGTATCTCTTTTAAATTGGCTTCGGGTAATAAAAGAATCACTTCCACAACTTTGAGAAGAACACGATAGCACTGATTCATTCAGATTCACTGTCAAAACACTTGGATTTGGAAGAAGTGGCACGTGCACTTTAGCTGGGTCGCTTTCAGTAGTTTCAGAATTGTCTGTATTGTTTACGACGTTCTGATAGGCTTTTCGCTGCTTACGAGCATTTGCGAGGTGTAGTCTGAGAGATTTCTTACGTTGAGTAGATGACTGGATGTTAAATTTCTTAGAACGAGGCATATTTCAATGCGTGTCAGTCTGTCGTCAACAATGAACGTTCAGCACGTCGCGAGGTGTAAACAACACAAAGCCGCCATTTTGGAAACCCACGTGATCAATTTCAGCCATCGGCGAACGCGGATTGCTTACGATGTTCCATATATGGAAGTTTCCGAAAGATGATTGGCACGAATAAACCCGATGTACACAAAACTTTCCGATTAGACGAACTCGTAGTTTTACGAACAGTTACGGAAGATCACGACGTTTCCAGGGATACCTTACTAATACTGTGCGTGTCGTGTTTTCCTGAGATATCGTTGCTAGGATTTGAAAACCGTCAATTTCGCAACAATTTTCAATAATTAGACAATTTGACACCTAGGGTGGGTTCAGTAAATTATGAATATTGCATTAAAATAACAGTTTTTAAACAAAAACAAGTACAGAATCTGATAGAAGACATGATAAGATGTCTAAAAATGAACTATTCCAAAAATAGCCAAGTTGACCAAAAATCGATGTTTTTACTGCCGCACATCGCCTTAAGCTAGATCAGTGTTTCCCAACGTGGGGCCCACGCCCCACAGGGGGGCAATTTGACTGTTAAGGGGGGCAATTCGAAAATGGAAGAAATTGGCTGAATATAACAAAACGGGGAGACTTGAGACTGAAGTTAACTAAATTGGAACCTGACATAAGATCTCTTTGCAGCAAGCATCAAGCGCAAGGATCTCACTAAATTTAAATAATAAATAATTACTAATAATTAAAATTATTTTGTACTTGAATTTCAGTTCTCCATTATATGTTTTGAAAATTTACTTACTGTGTTTGCTCAATAATTACCTAGTGATTTCTTCCTAAAACCTATCATTCAAGTTTCTTTAGTGAACATTTCAATTTTTGAATATTAAAAATAATGTATATGTTGAGGGGGGCGTGAGGCGGGGGAGGGGGGCAATATGAATTTTAGAAAGGCTTAAGTGGGGCATGGCACAAAAAAGGTTGGGAAACACTGAGCTAGATGCTGTTTCATCATATGCCAGGCTCTCCTGCACCAAATGTCGACCATTAGCTTTTGCTAAGAATCCACAGGCACTTCTACCTCTCAACACTGAACCATCTGTGTAGATAACCACATCACCCGGGCGAGCATTATCCTGAATTAGTTGCTGGATTTCCACTTCCGTGGCCCCTGCTGGCCACTCCCTGCACTCCCGGCTCAATGTGATTATAACTGCACAAGTCTGACTGCTCTGCTGGCACTCTGGCCCACTCCACTCCTCGCCTAATTTTCTCCAAGATGCACACCTGTCTGATCGTATCTTCCGCCTGAGCCATCCATGATTTCCCTCTTATCAGTCGCAGACCCTTAACTGCGTCTAGCGCCTCATGCAACAGGTGATCTGTGTCTGCAGCTACTCTGAGGTACTCTAAAGAAAACTTTAGTGCTTTTTGCACTGACTAACTGAAATATTAAGATCAGTTAATAAATTATAAAAACAATATATTTCAGTGTGCGGAAATAAAGTTACACTAAAGCCACTTTTATTGTACTATTATAGTGCATGGTCTGAAGAAATTAATAGCTCAAATATCCCACCAATTATATTTTGAAAAGTAAAATAACTAAAGTCATTAGTCAAGTATTATTTGAAATTAACAATGTAGAACCAGCTATGTAATATATGTGAGTGTTTGTGCACACAACAAACACTGTTCACAACAAACACTGTTCACAACATGAAAGCAATAATAACACCATTTACTACTGATTTACAGCTGACAGTATAGCATAGTTTATAGAGAAAGTAAAAATATGGAAATTCAACTGACCATCCAGAAGCTTCAATCAGCATATAGAAATAGTATAGAGAAAGTAAAAATATGGAAATTCAACTGACCATACAGAAGCTTCAATCAGCATATAGAAATAGTATAGAGAAAGTAAAAATATGGAAATTCAACTGACCATACAGAAGCTTCAATCAGCATATAGAAATAGTATAGAGAAAGTAAAAATATGGAAATTCTACTGACCATACAGAAGCTTCAATCAGCATATAGAAATAGTATAGAGAAAGTAAAAATATGGAAATTCAACTGACCATACAGAAGCTTCAATCAGCATATAGAAATAGTATAGAGAAAGTAAAAATATGGAAATTCAACTGACCATACAGAAGCTTCAATCAGCATATAGAAATAGTATAGAGAAAGTAAAAATATGGAAATTCAACTGACCATACAGAAGCTTCAATCAGCATATAGAAATAGTATAGAGAAAGTAAAAATATGGAAATTCAACTGACCATACAGAAGCTTCAATCAGCATATAGAAATAGTATAGAGAAAGTAAAAATATGGAAATTCAACTGACCATACAGAAGCTTCAATCAGCATATAGAAATAGTATAGAGAAAGTAAAAATATGGAAATTCAACTGACCATACAGAAGCTTCAATCAGCATATAGAAATAGTATAGAGAAAGTAAAAATATGGAAATTCAACTGACCATACAGAAGCTTCAATCAGCATATAGAAATAGTATAGAGAAAGTAAAAATATGGAAATTCTACTGACCATACAGAAGCTTCAATCAGCATATAGAAATAGTATAGAGAAAGTAAAAATATGGAAATTCAACTGACCATACAGAAGCTTCAATCAGCATATAGAAATAGTATAGAGAAAGTAAAAATATGGAAATTCAACTGACCATACAGAAGCTTCAATCAGCATATAGAAATAGTATAGAGAAAGTAAAAATATGGAAATTCAACTGACCATACAGAAGCTTCAATCAGCATATAGAAATAGTATAGAGAAAGTAAAAATATGGAAATTCAACTGACCATACAGAAGCTTCAATCAGCATATAGAAATAGTTGCTATCTATCAGCTGTGATGGCGTCAGTGTGCATGACTTGTCTGCTGTCTTGTAGATTTGAGTGAAGTCGTGATAACAAGTTATCCAAAAACAATCGACTCCGGCCGCGTATAGTCATAAAAATTTAAACCTAAATACTAGAATGGGTGGTGAATGCAAACATGCATTCATTATCTCGTCGCTCTGAATAATCCATAAGAATATGAAATGAACATCGCTGTATTATGACACGGAAAACCGCTATATTCCCGCCATTGAAATTTCACATTACGGCACCATAGCATGGCATACAATCTTAATGATTTCTGTTTGGGATGACCCCGCCGACTTAAATAGTTGAAAATTTCATAGTACACGTAAGAATGGATGCTCAATTTAATTATTCATACAAAATCAAGTGGCAACGTCTATATAAAATGAAATCTAAGAGTCAACATACGCCTTAAAAAGACAGTCTCTTTATCTATCCCCGTTAGAAGAAAAATTTGAGAAGCCACGATGTATAAATTTGTAGACAATGGAGGGAACTACAATACTCGGTAGTCGGTTTATGTTTTAATGCGATCTTGAAATAATCAGGGAATTTAATGTCACGTGTACTCTATATATCCTTAATATCGGGGATACAAGAACAAGAAAGCGAAAATCGCAGTAAAAACATCCCCGGCAACGTTCGGCAACACTAAAACGCAGTGGCTACCATTATGTTGTCTTATTCTATGACAAAGATATTGCTGTTGTGCTGTCTTATTCTATGACAAAGATGTTGCTGTTGTGCTGTCTTATTCTATGACAAAGATATTGCTGTTGTGTTGTCTTATTCTATGACAAAGATATTGCTGTTGTGCTGTCTTATTCTATGACAAAGATGTTGCTGTTGTGCTGTCTTATTCTATGACATAAATGTTGTTATTGTGCACACTTTCAGTCTGTGTGTTCTTGCCCTGACATATCTCCTCCTGGTTGATTGTTTCAGTATTATTTTGGTGATGTCAACCTGCTGAGGGACACATTTCTAAAGGAGAAGATTCAAGAGGATGATGGCTGTATCCTTTACAGAGAGCCATCTGTTGACTGATTGGTATTTGTTTGTAATATACAGCATTGATTGATTGGTATTTGTTTGTAACATAAAGCATTGACCAGCGATGATGGTTGCTAGATGGTGTTGATTGCTAGAAGGTGATGGTTGCTAGAAGGTGATGGTTGCTAGATGATGATGTTGATTGCTTGAAGGTGTTGGTTGCTAGATGATGGTGTTGATTGCTTGAAGGTGTTGGTTGCTAGATGATGGTGTTGATTGCTTGAAGGTGATGGTTGCTAGAGAATAATGTTGATTGCTTGATGATGGTGTTAATTGCTTGAAGGTGATGGTTGCTAGATGATGGTGTTGATTGCTTGAAGGTGATGGTTGCTAGATGAAGGTGTTGGTTGCTAGATGATGGTGTTGATTGCTTGAAGGTGATGGTTGCTAGATGAAGGTGTTGGTTGCTAGATGATGGTGTTGATTGCTTGAAGGTGATGGTTGCTAGAGAATACATGTTGATTGCTTGATGATGGTGTTGATTGCTTGAAGGTGATGGTTGCTAGATGATGGTGTTGATTGCTTGAAGGTGTTGGTTGCTAGATGATGGTGTTGATTGCTTGAAGGTGTTGGTTGCTAGATGATGGTGTTGGTTGCTTGAAGGTGATGGTTACTAGATGATGGTGTTGATTGCTTGAAGGTGTTGGTTGCTAGATGATGGTGTTGATTGCTTGAAGGTGTTGGTTGCTAGATGATGGTGTTGATTGCTTGAAGGTGATGGTTACTAGATGATGGTGTTGATTGCTTGAAGGTGTTGGTTGCTAGATGATGGTGTTGATTGCTTGAAGGTGATGGTTGCTAGATGATGGTGTTGATTGCTTGAAGGTGTTGGTTGCTAGATGATGGTGTTGATTGCTTGAAGGTGATGGTTGCTAGAGAATAATGTTGATTGCTTGATGATGGTGTTGATTGCTTGAAGGTGATGGTTGCTAGATGATGGTGTTGGTTGCTAGATGATGGTGTTGATTGCTAGATGATGGTGTTGATTGCTTGAAGGTGATGCTTGCTAGAGAATAATGTTGATTGCTTGAAGGTGTTGGTTGCTAGATGATGGTGTTGATTGCTTGAAGGTGATGGTTGCTAGAGAATAATGTTGATTGCTTAATGATGGTGTTGATTGCTTGAAGGTGATGTTTGCTAGATGATGGTGATGGTTGCTAGAGGATGGTGTTGGTTGCTAGATGATGGTGTTGATTGCTTGAAGGTGATGGTTGCTAGATGATGGTGATGGTTGCTAGATGATGGTGTTGATTGCTTGAAGGTGATGTTTGCTAGATGATGGTGATGGTTGCTAGAGAATAATGTTGATTGCTAGATGATGGTGTTGATTGCTAGATGATGGTGTTGATTGCTAGATGATGGTGTTGATTGCTTGAAGGTGTTGGTTGCTAGATGATGGTGTTGATTGCTTGAAGGTGATGGTTGCTAGATGATGGTGTTGATTGCTAGATGATGGTGTTGATTGCTAGATGATGGTGTTGATTGCTAGATGATGGTGTTGATTGCTAGATGATGGTGTTGATTGCTAGATGATGGTGTTGATTGCTAGATGATGGTGTTGATTGCTAGATGATGGTGTTGATTGCTAGATGATGGTGTTGATTGCTTGAAGGTGATGGTTGCTAGATGATGGTGTTGATTGCTAGATGATGGTGTTGATTGCTTGAAGGTGATGGTTGCTAGAGAATAATGTTGATTGCTTGATGATGGTGTTGATTGCTTGAAGGTGATGGTTGCTAGATGATGGTGTTGATTGCTTGAAGGTGATGGTTGCTTGAAGGTGATGGTTGCTAGATGATGGTGTTGATTGCTTGAAGGTGATGGTTGCTAGATGATGGTGTTGATTGCTAGATGATGGTGTTGGTTGCTAGATGATGGTGTTGATTGCTAGATGATGGTGTTGATTGCTTGAAGGTGATGCTTGCTAGAGAATAATGTTGATTGCTTGATGATGGTGTTGATTGCTTGAAGGTGATGGTTGCTAGATGATGGTGTTGATTGCTAGATGATGGTGTTGGTTGCTAGATGATGGTGTTGATTGCTAGATGATGGTGTTGATTGCTTGAAGGTGATGCTTGCTAGAGAATAATGTTGATTGCTTGAAGGTGTTCATTGCTAGATGATGGTGTTGATTGCTTGAAGGTGATGGTTGCTAGAGAATAATGTTGATTGCTTAATGATGGTGTTGATTGCTTGAAGGTGATGTTTGCTAGATGATGGTGTTGGTTGCTAGAAGGTGATGGTTGCTAGAGGATGGTGTTGGTTGCTAGATGATGGTGTTGATTGCTTGAAGGTGATGATTGCTTGAAGGTGATGGTTGCTTGAAGGTGATGGTTGCTAGATGATGGTGTTGGTTGCTTGAAGGTGATGGTTGCTAGATGATGGTGTTGATTGCTAGATGATGGTGTTGATTGCTAGATGATGGTGTTGATTGCTAGATGATGGTGTTGATTGCTTGAAGGTGTTGGTTGCTAGATGATGGTGTTGATTGCTTGAAGGTGATGGTTGCTAGAGAATAATGTTGATTGCTTGATGATGGTGTTAGATTGCTTGAAGGTGATGGTTGCTAGATGATGGTGTTGATTGCTTGAAGGTGATGGTTGCTAGATGATGGTGTTGATTGCTAGATGATGGTGTTGGTTGCTAGATGATGGTGTTGATTGCTAGATGATGGTGTTGATTGCTTGAAGGTGATGCTTGCTAGAGAATAATGTTGATTGCTTGAAGGTGTTCATTGCTAGATGATGGTGTTGATTGCTTGAAGGTGATGGTTGCTAGAGAATAATGTTGATTGCTTAACCCTTTCCCGACTATTACCCCCAAAATCCAACGTTTTACAAACGTCTTGTCCCAAGCGCTTCTGAATAATAATTATGCGAATGAATGAATCTACGATTGTATCACGGCCTGAAACAGGAAAGGTGTTTCCTGTTCTTCCTGTTTTGAAATCCATTCAACGGTTCAGAAATAATATAAATTTTTCGTGACTTCTCATTTGTATAATCTATTCGCAAAATGGAATCCAGCCACGATTTTCTTGAAGATTGTGCAGGTATGTCTGCCATTAGGGACAGTGTTATTGTGATATAGATAGTGATGCAGAAAGTGACATGATTGTAAATTACAGAGGCAGGCAGGCTGGAATTTTGACGAGATGACCCAGATTTTGTCTGTAGTGTCAGTGAAACTGTAGACAAAGACATGTATGTTTGGATTCCTGAGACAACCCCTTGTAGTCGTTGGAGGTGTTTTTTGAGAATTCGGGTGCCAGCAGTACATGATCTTCGAGAGTTCAGAACCGTTTGACTACTTCAGTCCTCTTGTAAATGAGGACTTTTTATCAGTCTGCTATGAACAAACTTAATTTGTATGCCACTCAATGACAAGAAAAGGCAGGTAAAATGGATGTTTACTGGTCACCTGTGAGCACTCAGGAAATAAAAATTTGTATATTCGTCTTGCTATAACTCATGGGCTATGTTCAAGTTGCCTGAAACTGCCATGTATTGGAGCACATGATGAAGATCTCTATCATCCCGGAGTAATCATGACAGTTGCATGGGAAAAACTAATATGCAAAAATCTCCCAATTATTTTCATCTCAATGACACAGTAAGCAGAAAGCCGATAGGCCACAAAGATTACGATCCACTGTACAAGGTAGGACCTTCTTGATACGTGAGGAAAAACATATCTCATGTTTTTCTGCTGGCAGAGATATCAGCATTGAGAAGCATGATTTGCCTACAATGGTAGACTAAGTTTCAATGCTCGGAACGCTGAGAGAAAGAAGATGAACCACGTAAGGCAACGCCGTGCAGCCAAGATGTTCAGATACCCACAACATGGCCGCCTACAACAGATCAATTGGTGGAGTGGACAGGTTTGACCAGCTTCTCATATGGACCCTGTTGGTAGGAAAATCTGTGAATGGTGGAGATATAGTTTGCCTTTCTCGCTGCACCTCATTGTCAACAGCTGGATAATTTGTTCAAACTCCCATCGCCCACCACACAGGGTTGGTGATGTTATTGGCATCTGTCGCTTTTCGGCGTCGCCTGGTTTCTACTCTCTGCAGGGTAACATTTTCGAGGAAACGAAAGCTTCTTCTTGCCCCACAACTGTAGGGTCTGTTACCAGCATCTTTGGACCACAGACTAATTCGTAGGATGGCAAAAGGAAAACTTGCTAACTGGTGTGCCCAAGATGAACACCAGTCTGGTAAGAGAGCAGAGCCATTGAGGTTGTTTTTGGATGCAGTCCTTCGTCAGATATGGCTGTGCCAAGGGGAATGCCTTCACAAAAGTACCATAATCACTTTGTATCAAAGCACATGGATAGATTTGATGATATTTGCTGCTATCAGGGCGCTTGGAGACATAGTGTGGGACACTTTTCAACACATTTTGTGAGTAAAAACAATTGTCTTCACATTTTTTTCCCAGTTAAATGTTTTTTTTAAACCTTTCTTTTGTTTATGTTTTAATGTTGCTTTATGTTAAAACTGGGTCTTTTTCTAGTTTTATTATCCATCTGGGACATTTATAATGTCAAACCAATTCGTGTATCATTGACTTTACAAATATAAAGTCATTAATTTTGGCGGAGTTATTTCCCTTTTGTTATTTATTAAAGGGTTAATGATGGTGTTGATTGCTTGAAGGTGATGGTTTGCTAGATGATGGTGTTGGTTGCTAGAAAGGTGATGGTTGCTAGAGGATGGTGTTGGTTGCTAGATGATGGTGTTTGGTTGCTAGAAGGTGATGGTTGCTAGAGGATGGTGTTGATTGCTTGATGATGGTGTTGATTGCTTTGAAGGTGATGGTTGCTAGATGATGGTGGTGATTGCTTGAAGGTGATGGTTGCTAGATGAAGGTGTTGGTTGCTAGATGATGGTGTGTGATTGCTAGATGATGGTGTTGGTTGCTAGATGAAGGTGATGGTTGCTAGATGAAGGTGTTGGTTGCTAGATGATGGGTGTTGATTGCTTGAAGGTGGATGGATTGCTAGATGATGGTGTTGATTGCTTGAAGGTGATGGTTGCTAGATGATGGGTGTTGATTGCTTGAAGGTGATGGGTTGCTAGATGATGGTGTTGATTGCTTGAAGGGATGGTTTGCTTGAAGGTGATGGTTACTAGATGATGGTGTTGGTTGCTTGAGGTGTATTGTTGCTAGATGATGGTGTTGATTGCTTGAAGGTGATGGTTGCTAGATGATGGTGTTGATTGCTTGAAGTGTTGGTTGCTAAGATGATGGTGTTGATTGCTTGAAGGTGATGGTTGCTAGAGAATAATGTTGATTGCTTGATGATGGTGTTGATTGCTTGAAGGTGATGGTTGCTAGATGATGGTGTTGGTTGCTAGATGATGGTGTTGATTGCTAGATGATGGTGTTGATTGCTTGAAGGTGATGCTTGCTAGAGAATAATGTTGATTGCTTGAAGGTGTTGGTTGCTAGATGATGGTGTTGATTGCTTGAAGGTGATGGTTTGCTAGAGATAATGTTGATTGCTTAATGATGGTGTTGATTGCTTGAAGGTGATGTTTGCTAGATGATGGTGATGGTTGCTAGAGGATGGTGTTGGTTGCTAGATGATGGTGTTGATTGCTTGAAGGTGATGGTTGCTAGATGATGGTGTTGATTGCTTGAAGGTGATGGTTGCTAGATGATGGTGATGGTTGCTAGATGATGGTGTTGATTGCTTGAAGGTGATGTTTGCTAGATGATGGTGAGGTTTGCTAGATGATATGTGTTGATTGCTAGATGATGGTGTTGATTGCTAGATGATGGTGTTGATTGCTAGATGATGGTGTTGATTGCTAGATGATGGTGTTGATTGCTAGATGATGGTGTTGATTGCTTGATGGTGTTGATTGCTAGATGATGGTGTTGATTGCTATGAATGGTGATGGTTGCTAGATGATTGTGTTGATTGCTAGATGATGGTGTTGATTGCTAGATGATGGTGTTGATTGCTAGATGATGGTGTTGATTGCTAGATGATGGTGTTGATTGCTAGATGATGGTGTTGATTGCTAGATGATGGTGTTGATTGCTAGATGATGGTGTTGATTGCTAGATGATGGTGTTGATTGCTAGATGATGGTGTTGATTGCTTGAAGGTGTTGGTTGCTAGATGATGGTGTTGATTGCTTGAAGGTGATTGGTTGCTAGATGATGGTGTTGATTGCTAGGATTGATGGTGTTGATTGCTTGAGGTGATGGTTGCTAGAATAGATGTTGATTGCTTGATGATGGTGTTGATTGCTTGAAGGTGATGGTTGCTAGATGATGGTGTTGATTGCTTGAAGGTGATGGTTGCTTGAAGGTGATGGTTGCTAGATGATGGTGTTGGTTGCTTGAAGGTGATGGTTGCTTGAAGGTGATGGTTGCTAGATGATGGTGTTGATTGCTTGAAGGTGATGGTTGCTAGATGATGGTGTTGATTGCTTGAAGGTGATGGTTGCTTGAAGGTGATGGTTGCTAGATGAAGGTGTTGGTTGCTAGATGATGGTGTTGGTTGCTAGATGATGGTGTTGATTGCTTGAAGGTGATGCTTGCTAGAGAATAATGTTGATTGCTTGAAGGTGTTCATTGCTAGATGATGGTGTTGATTGCTTGAAGGTGATGGTTGCTAGAGAATAATGTTGATTGCTTAATGATGGTGTTGATTGCTTGAAGGTGATGTTTGCTAGATGATGGTGTTGGTTGCTAGAAGGTGATGGTTGCTAGAGGATGGTGTTGGTTGCTAGATGATGGTGTTGATTGCTTGAAGGTGATGGTTGCTTGAAGGTGATGGTTGCTAGATGATGGTGTTGGTTGCTTGAAGGTGATGGTTGCTAGATGATGGTGTTGATTGCTAGATGATGGTGTTGATTGCTAGATGATGGTGTTGATTGCTAGATGATGGTGTTGATTGCTAGATGATGGCGTTGATTGCTTGAAGGTGTTGGTTGCTAGATGATGGTGTTGATTGCTTGAAGGTGATGGTTGCTAGAGAATAATGTTGATTGCTTGAAGGTGTTCATTGCTAGATGATGGTGTTGTTTGCTAGATGATGGTGTTGGTTGCTAGAGAATAATGTTGATTGCTTGATGATGGTGTTGATTGCTTGAAGGTGATGGTTGCTAGATGATGGTGTTGATTGCTTGAAGGTGATGGTTGCTAGATGATGGTGTTGATTGCTAGATGATGGTGTTGGTTGCTAGATGATGGTGTTGATTGCTAGATGATGGTGTTGATTGCTTGAAGGTGATGCTTGCTAGAGAATAATGTTGATTGCTTGAAGGTGTTCATTGCTAGATGATGGTGTTGATTGCTTGAAGGTGATGGTTGCTAGAGAATAATGTTGATTGCTTAATGATGGTGTTGATTGCTTGAAGGTGATGTTTGCTAGATGATGGTGTTGGTTGCTAGAAGGTGATGGTTGCTAGAGGATGGTGTTGGTTGCTAGATGATGGTGTTGGTTGCTAGAAGGTGATGGTTGCTAGAGGATGGTGTTGATTGCTTGATGATGGTGTTGATTGCTTGAAGGTGATGGTTGCTAGATGATGGTGTTGATTGCTTGAAGGTGATGGTTGCTAGATGAAGGTGTTGGTTGCTAGATGATGGTGTTGATTGCTAGATGATGGTGTTGGTTGCTAGATGAAGGTGATGGTTGCTAGATGAAGGTGTTGGTTGCTAGATGATGGTGTTGATTGCTTGAAGGTGATGGTTGCTAGATGATGGTGTTGATTGCTTGAAGGTGATGGTTGCTAGATGATGGTGTTGATTGCTTGAAGGTGATGGTTGCTAGATGATGGTGTTGATTGCTTGAAGGTGATGGTTGCTTGAAGGTGATGGTTACTAGATGATGGTGTTGGTTGCTTGAAGGTGATGGTTGCTAGATGATGGTGTTGATTGCTTGAAGGTGATGGTTGCTAGATGATGGTGTTGGTTGCTTGAAGGTGATGGTTGCTAGATGATGGTGTTGATTGCTTGAAGGTGATGGTTGCTTGAAGGTGATGGTTGCTAGATGATGGTGTTGATTACTAGATGATGGTGTTGATTGCTAGATGATGGTGTTGATTGCTAGATGATGGTGTTGATTGCTAGATGATGGTGTTGATTGCTAAGAAGGTGATGGTGTTGATTGCTAAGAAGGTGATGGTGTTGATTGCTAAGAAGGTGATGGTGTTGATTGCTAAAAAGGTGATGGTGTTGATTGCTAAGAAGGTGATGGTGTTGATTGCTAAGAAGGTGATGGTGTTGATTGTTAAGAAGGTGATGGTGTTAATTGCTAGAAGGTGATGGTTGCTAGAGGATGGTGTTGATTGCTAAGAAGGTGATGGTTGCTAGATGATGGTGTTGATTGCTAAGAAGGTGATGGTTGCTAGATGATGGTGTTGATTGCTAAGAAGGTGATGGTTGCTAGATGATGGTGTTGATTGCTAAGAAGGTGATGGTTGCTAGAGGATGGTGTTAATTGCTAGAAGGTGATGGTTGCTAGATGATGTTTGCTAGATGATGGTGTTGATTGCTTGAAGGTGATGGTTGCTAGAGAATAATGTTGATTGCTAGAAGATGATGGTTGATACATGATGGTTGATACATGATAGTTGCTAGAAGGTGATGGTTGATACATGATAGTTGCTAGATGATGATGTTGATTGCTAGAAGGTGATGGTTGCTAGATGATGATGTTGATTGCTAGAAGGTGATGGTTGCTAGATGATGATGTTGGTTGCTAGATGATGATGTTGATTGCTAGAAAGTGATGGTTGCTAGAAGAAGGTGTTGATTGCTAGAAAGTGGTGGTTGCTAGATGATGGTGTTGATTGCTAGAAGGTGATGGTTGCTAGATGATGATGTTGATTGCTAGAAGGTGATGGTTGCTAGATGATGATGTTGATTGCTACTATGATCCTTGACTGAGTGTGCAGGGGTGAGCATGGAGACCATGCTGAAGTTTAACAGACTCAAGCAGATCACTGATGATGGTCAGGTCATCTGTGCCGCTCTGAAGAAATCCTCCAGTGGGCTGATTGAGGCAAGTATAGAGCTCACTCACTTCATTCATTCATTCATTCATTCATTCATTCATTCATTCACTGACTCCAGCCTGTTTCATGTTGTAGACTGTAGTAATTGTGCCTGACCTCATGAAGACACAGTACACTCATCTATAACTTAATGTCACTTAGTCTATTCCTCACTATAAATTAATGTCACTTAAATTCCTGTCGCTCTAGTCTATTCCTCACTATAACTTTTTCACTAAAATTCCAGTCTCTCTAGCTTGATGTTACTTGAATAGCAGCCTGTCAAGTCTAGTCCTCACTTCAGTTTGATGTCACTTCAATGCATGCCTGTCTAGTCTAGTCCTCACTTCAGTTTGATGTCACTTCAATAGCAGCCTGTCAAGTCTAGTCCTCACTTCAGTTTGATGTCAATTCAATAGCAGCCTGTCAGTCTAGTCCTCACTTCAGTTTGATGTCACTTCAATGCCAGCCTGTCAAGTCTAGTCCTCACTTCAGTTTGATGTCACTTCAATGCCAGCCTGTCAAGTCTAGTCCTCACTTCAGTTTGATGTCACTTCAATAGCAGCCTGTCAGGTCTAGTCCTCACTTCAGTTTGATGTCACTTCAATAGCAGCCTGTCAAGTCTAGTCCTCACTTCAGTTTGATGTCAATTCAATAGCAGCCTGTCTAGTCTAGTCCTCACTTCAGTTTGATGTCACTTCAATAGCAGCCTGTCAAGTCTAGTCCTCACTTCAGTTTGATGTCACTTCAATAGCAGCCTGTCAAGTCTAGTCCTCACTTCAGTTTGATGTCACTTCAATAGCAGCCTGTCTAGTCTAGTCCTCACTTCAGTTTGATGTCACTTCAATACCAGCCTGTCAAGTCTAGTCCTCACTTCAGTTTGATGTCACTTCAATAGCAGCCTGTCTAGTCTAGTCCTCACTTCGGTTTGATGTCACTTCAATGCCAGCCTGTCAGTCTAGTCCTCACTTCAGTTTGATGTCACTTCAATACGTCTCGTCTATTCCTCTCTACAGCTTGATGTTTCTTAAATACTAGTTTTTCTCTTTATTCCTCGCTATAACTTCTCTCTCTTTCATGTTTCCCTTTTTCTCTCACACAAGCATTTCCATGCTTTCTCTCTCATGTTTCCATTTTCTCTCACGAGTTTGCCTGTTGTCTGTCTTAGGTCAGCGAACAGGGAGACAAGATCAGACGGAACCCCTCCAAGCCACTGCCAGGTGACACCAAGGAGAGACGAGAAGAGTTAACTGCCAGAGCTGTCTACGCTGTAAGTTCCTCATGGTGCCATGTTGTAGTGGGGATGGAGAGCTTGGTGTTATTTGAGGTGCAAACCTCAGAGTTACTCTAGAACTGTCTATGCTGTAAGTTCCTCATGGTGCCACGTTATCAGTTGGGGTATCTTCATTGCACTCCGGACATGTCCATGAGTGCACAGATCCTCCCCCCAGCATATGCATCAGCGTCCGGTGGCTAATAGTGCCAGTTCTGTGTTGGTCGGTTCGTTTTCCTGATGTACCTCTCGCGTCTGGCTGTGCCGATTCTTAATCCCAAGTCTTTTATCCTGGACAGCAATTCGGATTCACTGACGCCAAAGTCCTCTGTTCTCGCCATATCTTTGAGGACGTTAATAACATCGGCACGATCCATGGGCTGGCCATCTGCAGGGGGTTCAGAGCCAGCCAGTTTATCAGCTCGTTCCTTTCCCTCGACTCCCGCATGTCCCGGGACAAAGATGAAGGTGACTTTATGGACAACAGACTTTCGCAGTGACTCAGTCCACTGTCTACGTACAGATCCAGCTTCGACCTTCTGAATCATGCTCATTGAATCACTTAGTACACACACGTTGGTATAATGCTGTGATTCCAGCCATATGAAAGCCTGTGTAACTGCCATCACTTCCATCGTCATGCTGCTCGTGGTCATAGAGTGGGCACCACTGGATTCTTGAACGGTTCAGCCCGCTGAACGGGCTGTAAATGCCCACGCACTTCTCTGCTGCTTTACAACAGATCCATCTGTATAGATGAGCACTTCGGGGCTATCTGAGTGTTCATAGATGAGCGCGTTAACCTCAGCATTGACAGCGGCAGGGTTCTGCTCTCTGCACCGTCTGTCGAGTGATAATGCAGGAGAAAGTGCACTTAAAAGCTGGAGGCACCGGCACCCATTCCTTGCCGGGGTTGATACTGGTAAGACTGCAGACCTGTCTAACGACATCTTCCACCCGACCCATCCATGATTTGCCCCTCTTTAGCCTGTCACCCTTTTCTCTGAATATAGTGTCATGCAGAGGGTGCTGCTCATCTGCACTTATTTTTAAGTATGCCACGTTGTAGTGGGGATGGAGAGCTTAGTGTTATTTGAGGGAGGTGCAAACCTCAGAGTTACTCTAGAGCTGTCTACGCTGTAAGTTCCTCATGGTGCCACGTTGTAGTGGGGATGGAGAGCTTAGTGTTATTTGAGGTGCAAGCTACAGGAATACATTTGCCAATTTATCTATTGTCATGTTCAATGTTTGTCTGTTGTGTGATTCTTGTGTACATGTTTGAGCTGGGTTTTCTCATTCTGGTGCAGAAATCATTCCCGCTGGATGTCCAGCTGGACGACCTACAGGAGTTCTTTGAAGGTTATGGTCAGCTGGACAATGTCTACATGAAGCGAGATTTCCACAAGAAAACCTTCAAGGGATCTGTCTTTGTCACCTTTGCTAACAAGGAGGATGCTGAGACATTTGTCAACGAGGAGGGAACAAAGTTTAAAGACGAAGTGTTGGAGGTCAAATGTTTGAAGTAGGTATACAGTGTTTAGTCATAGTTTAGTTAAGTCATAATTGGATCAGGTGTATTTAATCATTGTTTAGTTAGGTCATTTCAACAGCAACTTGAAGACGCTTTCAATGATACATCAGAAAATTGTATAGTAAATGATAAATGGAGTAAACTTAAGGAAACTATTTATAAAACAGCGGTAGGGGTTTACGGAACTGTGGATCATAAGAGGCAGGACTGGTTTGCGGCAAACAGCCAGATACTGCAGCCCTTGATTGATAAAAAGAAGATAGCTCTCTTAAGAAACAAGGAAAGACCAAAGCGTAACACTGAGTGAGCTGAAGCAAGCGAGGAATTGTGTACAAAAGGCTGCCAGGCAGTGTGCGAATGACTATTGGATCAAGTTATGTGAGTCCATTCAAATCGCAAGTGATAAGGGAAACATCAGAAGCATGTATGAAGGGATAAAGAAAGCCTGTGGTCCAATGATCAAAAGAAGTGCACCGCTGAAAACCTTGACTGGAGAAATCATCACTGATAAGAATCATAAGTCACACACCAAGCGTTTGAGACGTAAGATGGTGCATGATGGTGGAAATGACCATGTGTTCATATGCACCCACTGTGAACGGACATTTACAGCGCAAATTGGCCTTATCAGTCACACTCGCTACCGCCATACGTAAAAGTTATGCCTTTTTAAAGCACAAACTATTGTCTGTCAAGACGGCAAGGTGCCAATGAGTTGGATCATGTGTATTTAATCATTGTTTAGTTAGGTCATAACAGTAATGTGATTACAGAGAATATAGAATAGCGAGAAGACATGTGAGTAGAATAGTAAAGGGAAAAACAAAAAGACTGGGAAGAGTATGGAGAAACCCTAAATAAAAACTACAAGGAGGCAACTAGAAACTTCTACAAAAAGATAAGTGCAATGCGAACCAGAGGAGAACCCTTTGACCCAACTGAAATAATTAACAGTGAAAATGGAGAACCAATAAGTGAACAAAAACATATCCTAATGAGATGGAAGCTGTATTTCAAACAACTTCTCAACATCCCATCAGATGTCACAGGAATTCAAGAGACCTACACAGATGTCACTGAAGAACTAGAACCAGACATACTAAAAGAAGAAATTATAGAAGCCATCAGATTAGCCCCATTGAACAAATCACTGGGACAGGATGAAATACCAAATGAACTAATTAAAGCAGCAAGAGAAGTAGGAACAGCTTGGCTACATAGACTATTCAACCATGTTTGGGTAGAACAACAGACACCACGAGACTGGGGAAACGCCATAATTATCCCAATTTGGAAAAACAAAGGCAGCAAAAGAGACTGCACACAATACAGAGGCATTTCACTGTTGAGTCATACTGGGAAAATATTTTGCAAAATTCTTGAAAAAAGATTACGAACTACTTTAGAACCCAAGCTAAGCTAAACGCAACTTGGATTTAGGAAAAACAAAGGATACACAGATGCCATTTTTGCTCTTAGACAACTTTTAGAAAAATCAATTGAATTCAATGAAACACTCTACTTAGCCTTTGTCGACCAAGAAAAGGCATTCGATAGGGTAGATAGAAACAAGCTGTGGGAAATCCTTAAACAACATGGAGTGAGTACACATCTAACAAACCTATGTAGAAGTTTATACAACAGTGAATGCATAGCGAGAGCAACTGGAGGACACTCAGAACCCTTCACCATAAGATCTGGAGTACGACAAGGTTGTGTCCCGTCCCCTCTCTTGTTCATAACATATATAGACATCATATGTAAAGAAACCAGCCAAGCAGAGACAGCAAGAACACCGCATGACGAGAACACAGAAGAAGAACCATCTGCAAATCTAACCATTAGAGAACTCCTGTTTGTGGACGACCAAGCACTTATAGCAAAATCAGAAGCTGAATTACAAGACCACATGAATAGTCTAAACGAAATGTGTAGGGAACATAACATGAAAATTAGCACAAGCAAAACAGAGGTAATGACTATAACTAAAGAAGAACAAACAGGAACAATTCACCTAAACGAACATCCCTTGAAACAAGTAAAGAGCTTCAAGTACCTAGGAAGTATAATATCATCAAATGGCAGATCAGGAGACGAGATCGAAAATAGGTGCAATAAGGCAAATCAACTTATTGGACAAATGGCACCAATACTAAAGAACAAACATGTATCAATAACTACTAAGAAAGCACTTTACAACACAATCTTCCTACCAACTCTGTGCTTCCAATGCCAAACCTGGACAATGACAGAAAAAGAGAAAAGAAAAATCACAACAACAGAAATGAGGTTCCTGAGAAGAATACTTAACGTATCAAGAAGAGATAAGATCAGAAATCCCTGGGAAGGTTAACCCGGTCAACAAATGCCCGCAGAAGTCGGATGTGTCGGCCTGACGGCGCAAGAACGCAGCTCTGCTGTAAACAGGCACAACGCAGTCACATCCGGAAAAAAAAATCCGGATGAACGCAGAAGAAGAAGAAGATCAGAAATGAAGAAATCAGGACTAAAGTGGGGATTAAAGCAGCACTAGATTTTATTAGAAAGCAGCAAGTCAAATAGTTTGGCCATGCAAGTAGGCTACCAGTCAATAGCATGCCACAACAAGCAATGATGTACAGACCAGATGGAAACAGAGAGGAAGAGGCCGACCACGTAAACGTTGGACGGAGGGAATAGTAGAATCCATGGGAATATCGATATATGAAGCCCATAATCGGGCACTCTCACGAAGTTTATACTCTACCTCGACGCCGCAAGGTACAAGAGGAACATGATGAGATGAGATGAGTGTTAGGGTATAGTTTGATCAGGTGTATTTAGTCATGGTTTAGTTAGGTCATAGTTGGATCAGGTGTATTTAATCATTGTTTAGTTAGGTCATAGTTAGATCGGGTGTATTTAATCATTGTTTAGTTGATCATAGTTGGATCAGGTGTATTTAATCATTGTTTAGTTGGTCATAGTTAGATCGGGTGTATTTAATCATGGTTTAGTTGGTCATAGTTGGATCGTGTGTATTTAATCATTGTTTAGTTAGGTCATAGTTGGATCAGGTGTATTTAATCATTGTTTAGTTGGTCATAGTTGGATTGGGTGTATTTAATCATTGTTTAGTTGGTCATAGTTGGATCGGGTGTATTTAATCATTGTTTAGTTGGATCAGGTGTATTTAGTCATGGTTTAGTTCGGTCATAGTTGGATCAGGTGTATTTAATTATTGTTTAGTTGGTCATAGTTAGATCGGGTGTATTTAATCATTGTTTAGTTGGTCATAGTTAGATCGTGTGTATTTAATCATTGTTTAGTTAGGTCATAGTTGGATCAGGTGTATTTAATCATTGTTTAGTTGGTCATAGTTAGATTGGGTGTATTTAGTCATTGTTTAGTTGGTCATAGTTGGATCAGGTGTATTTAGTTAGGTCATAGTTGGATCGGGTGTATTTAGTCATTTAGTTAGGTCATAGTTGGATCGGGTGTATTTAATCATTGTTTAGTTAGGTCATAGTTGGATCGGGTGTATTTAATCATTGTTTAGTTAGGTCATAGTTGGATCGGGTGTATTTAGTCATTGTTTAGTTGGATCAGTGTATTTAATCATTGTTTAGTTGGTCATAGTTGGATCGGGTGTATTTAATCATTGTTTAGTTGGATCAGGTGTATTTAGTCATGGTTTAGTTGGTCATAGTTAGATCGGGTGTATTTAATCATTGTTTAGTTGGTCATAGTTAGATCGTGTGTATTTAATCATTGTTTAGTTCGGTCATAGTTGGATCAGGTGTATTTAATCATTGTTTAGTTGGTCATAGTTAGATCAGGTGTATTTAGTTAGGTCATAGTTGGATCGGGTGTATTTAGTCACTTAGTTAGGTCATAGTTGGATCGGGTGTATTTAAGCATTGTTTAGTTAGGTCATAGTTGGATCAAGTGTATTTAGTCATTGTTTAGTTAGGTCGGGTGTATTTAGTCATTGTTTAGTTGGTCATAGTTGGATCGGGTGTATTTAGTCATTGTTTAGTTGGTCATAGTTGGATCAGGTGTATTTAGTTAGGTCATAGTTGGATCCGGTGTATTTAGTCATTTAGTTAGGTCATAGTTGGATCGGGTGTATTTAATCATTGTTTAGTTAGGTCAGTGTTGGATCGGGTGTATTTAATCATTGTTTAGTTAGGTCAGTGTTGGATCGGGTGTATTTAATCATTGTTTAGTTAGGTCAGTGTTGGATCGGGTGTATTTAGTCATTTAGTTAGGTCATAGTTGGATCGTGTGTATTTAGTCATTGTTTAGTTAGGTCATAGTTGGATCGGGTTTATTTAGTCATTGTTTAGTTGGTCATAGTTGGATCGGGTGTATTTAGTCATTGTTTAGTTGGTCATAGTTGGATCAAGTGTATTTAGTCATGGTTTAGTTGGTCATAGTTGGATCGTGTGTATTTAATCATTGTTTAGTTAGGTCATAGTTGGATCAGGTGTATTTAATCATTGTTTAGTTGGTCATAGTTGGATTGGGTGTATTTAATCATTGTTTAGTTGGTCATAGTTGGATCGGGTGTATTTAATCATTGTTTAGTTGGATCAGGTGTATTTAGTCATGGTTTAGTTCGGTCATAGTTGGATCAGGTGTATTTAATTATTGTTTAGTTGGTCATAGTTAGATCGGGTGTATTTAATCATTGTTTAGTTGGTCATAGTTAGATCGTGTGTATTTAATCATTGTTTAGTTAGGTCATAGTTGGATCAGGTGTATTTAATCATTGTTTAGTTGGTCATAGTTAGATTGGGTGTATTTAGTCATTGTTTAGTTGGTCATAGTTGGATCAGGTGTATTTAGTTAGGTCATAGTTGGATCGGGTGTATTTAGTCATTTAGTTAGGTCATAGTTGGATCGGGTGTATTTAATCATTGTTTAGTTAGGTCATAGTTGGATCGGGTGTATTTAATCATTGTTTAGTTAGGTCATAGTTGGATCGGGTGTATTTAGTCATTGTTTAGTTGGATCAGTGTATTTAATCATTGTTTAGTTGGTCATAGTTGGATCGGGTGTATTTAATCATTGTTTAGTTGGATCAGGTGTATTTAGTCATGGTTTAGTTGGTCATAGTTAGATCGGGTGTATTTAATCATTGTTTAGTTGGTCATAGTTAGATCGTGTGTATTTAATCATTGTTTAGTTCGGTCATAGTTGGATCAGGTGTATTTAATCATTGTTTAGTTGGTCATAGTTAGATCAGGTGTATTTAGTTAGGTCATAGTTGGATCGGGTGTATTTAGTCACTTAGTTAGGTCATAGTTGGATCGGGTGTATTTAATCATTGTTTAGTTAGGTCATAGTTGGATCAAGTGTATTTAGTCATTGTTTAGTTAGGTCGGGTGTATTTAGTCATTGTTTAGTTGGTCATAGTTGGATCGGGTGTATTTAGTCATTGTTTAGTTGGTCATAGTTGGATCAGGTGTATTTAGTTAGGTCATAGTTGGATCCGGTGTATTTAGTCATTTAGTTAGGTCATAGTTGGATCGGGTGTATTTAATCATTGTTTAGTTAGGTCAGTGTTGGATCGGGTGTATTTAATCATTGTTTAGTTAGGTCAGTGTTGGATCGGGTGTATTTAGTCATTTAGTTAGGTCATAGTTGGATCGTGTGTATTTAGTCATTGTTTAGTTAGGTCATAGTTGGATCGGGTTTATTTAGTCATTGTTTAGTTGGTCATAGTTGGATCGGGTGTATTTAGTCATTGTTTAGTTGGTCATAGTTGGGTCAAGTGTATTTAGTCATTGTTTAGTTGGTCATAGTTGGATCGGGTGTATTTAGTCATTGTTTAGTTGGTCATAGTTGGATCGGGTGTATTTAGTCATTGTTTAGTTGGTCATAGTTAGTTAGTCTTTCCTCTTGAGCCTAAGGCGGCGCATAGGGCAGAAGTCCTGTCTCTCCATGCCTGGCGGTTCGCTGCTATCTGTTGTAGATCTTGGATATTTACTTGGCCATTGAATGAGCCTTCTCTAATGATGGTTCTACGCAGGGTCTCTCTTGGTCTTCCCCGTTTTCTTTTCCCTACCGGTGACCATATGAGGGCTTGGTAGGGGAGTCTTGTCTTGTCCATTCTGAGTACATGGCCGATGTAGTTCCAACGGCGTCTTCTTATGAAATTGGATACTGTATCTTGCTTAGTCTCTTGTCTTATTTGCGAATTGGTTCTGAAGTCTGTCCAATGGATGTTTAGAAGTCTTCTAAGACATTTGTTCTCAAAATTGTCTAATTTTTTATCTAAAGCTACCGTTGATTTCCAACTTTCACATCCATACGTTAACACTGGAATCACACAAGAGTTGAAGATTTTAAGTTTTGTGTGTTTGCTGAGTGTCTTTGACTTCCAGATGTTTGACAGTTTGTTGAAGGCACTAGATGCCAGTGCGATTCTAGTTGATATTTCTGGTGTTGAGTCCCCTGTGGATGTCATTTTGCTTCCTAGGTATGTGAAGCTGTTGACTTTTTCAAGAACGTAGCTGTTCAATTTGGTCTCATCTGAACTGTTGGTAAGATCAATAGTCTTTGTTTTTGTGGTGTTAATTTGGAGACCAATTTGCCCTGAAACATTTTGGAGGTGGTTTATTTTCTCTTGAGCATCCGGATGTGTTGAACTCAAAAGCACTATGTCGTCGGCAAAGTCCAGGTCTTCTAGAATTTTGTCAACCCAATGAATACCCATATTTGTGTTGCTTGTGCATTTGCGCATGACCCAATCGATAGCTATTCCAAAAAGCATCGGTGATAAGACACAACCCTGTTTCACTCCTGTTTCGACTGAGAACCAGTCAGAGTTGCCTGTTTCTGTTCTTACGCAGCAACGTGTCTCTTTGTAGAAAGATTTTATGACGTTGGTATATTTGGTAGGAAAACCATAGATGTTAAGTAGATTCCAAAGTGAAGGACGGTGGATGCTGTCGAAGGCTTTTTGAAAGTCGACAAAGTTTGTGATTAATTTCGACTGGAATTCTACGGAGTCTTCAATGATTATTCTGAGGGTGAAAATGTGGTCTATGCATGACCGTTTTGGTCTGAAGCCTGCTTGTTCTTCTCTGAGCCTTTCATCTATCGCCTTTTTCAATCTCTCAAGTAACATGCTACAAAAAAGTTTTCCTGGTACTGACAATAGAGTGATACCACGCCAATTATTGCAATCAGACATATCGCCCTTTTTAGGCAGTTTGAAAATTACACCATCTTTCCACTGTTGTGGTGGGGATTCGCTTTGCCAGATTTCATTGATCAGCTGTAACAAACGTTGTAAGGTGTTCTCATCTGCTGCTTTGAGCATTTCTCCTGAGATTTCATCTTCACCAACAGCTTTGTTGTTCTTCAATTTTTTGGTGGCTGCTTTAATCTCTTCCATGGTGAATGACTCGCAAGGGTCATAGTTGGATCAGGTGTATTTAGTTATTGGATCAGGTGTATTTAATCATTGTTTAGTTAGGTCAGTGTTGGATCAGGTGTATTTAGTCATGGTTTAGTTAGGTCAATGTTGGATCAGGTGTATTTAGTCATGGTTTAGTTAGGTCACTGTTGGATCACATGTATTTAGTCATGGTTTAGTTAGGTCAATGTTGGATCAGGTGTATTTAGTCATGGTTTAGTTAGGTCATAGTTGGATCAGGTGTATTTAGTCATTTAGTTATTGGATCAGGTGTATTTAATCATTGTTTAGTTAGGTCAGTGTTGGATCAGGTGTATTTAGTCATGGTTTAGTTAGGTCAATGTTGGATCAGGTGTATTTAGTCATGGTTTAGTTAGGTCAATGTTGGATCAGGTGTATTTAGTCATGGTTTAGTTAGGTCAATATTGGATCAGGTGTATTTAATCATTGTTTAGTTAGGTCATAGTTGGATCAGGTGTATTTAGTCATCTATTTGTTGAACATGTGTGTTACTGGATCCCATTGGATGGGGTGATTGTACGCAGTAAGCAACTGGTTCTAGAATCACATTGTAAGAAAACAGACATCAGCATGCATGCCAGTCGTCCCTAGGTGGAAGTTCTGGGCATCATATGTGTTCCCCCATCTCAACAGTTGGTTAGCTGAATACAGATTTATTGTGGCAGTTGGTTGGCTGAATACAGATTTATTGTGGCAGTTGGTTGGCTGAATACAGATTTATTGTGGCAGTTGGTTGGCTGAATACAGATTTATTGTGGCAGTTGGTTGGCTGAATACAGATTTATTGTGGCAGTTGGTTGGCTGAATACAGATTTATTGTGGCAGTTGGTTGGCTGAATACAGATTTATTGTGGCAGTTGGTTGGCTGAATACAGATTTATTGTGGCAGTTGGTTGGCTGAATACAAGATTTATTGTGGCAGTTGGTTGGCTGAATACAGATTTATTGTGGCAGTTGGTTGGCTGAATACAGATTTATTGTGGCAGTTGGTTGGCTGAATACAAATTTATTGTGGCAGTTGGTTGGCTGAATACAAATTTATTGTGGCAGTTGGTTGGCTGAATACAGATTTATTGTGGCAGTTGGTTGGCTGAATACAGATTTATTGTGGCAGTTGGTTGGTTGGCTGAATACAGATTTATTGTGGCAGTTGGTTGGTTGGCTGAATACAAATTTATTGTGGCAGTTGGTTGGTTGGCTGAATACAGATTTATTGTGGCAGTTGGTTGGCTGAATACAGATTTATTGTGGCAGTTGGTTGGCTGAATACAGATTTATTGTGGCAGTTGGTTGGCTGAATACAGATTTATTGTGGCAGTTGGTTGGCTGAATACAGATTTATTGTGGCAGTTGGTTGGCTGAATACAGATTTATTGTGGCAGTTGGTTGGCTGAATACAGATTTATTGTGGCAGTTGGTTGGCTGAATACAGATTTATTGTGGCAGTTGGTTGGCTGAATACAGATTTATTGTGGCAGTTGGTTGGCTGAATACAGATTTATTGTGGCAGTTGGTTGGCTGAATACAAATTTATTGTGGCAGTTGGTTGGCTGAATACAAATTTATTGTGGCAGTTGGTTGGCTGAATACAGATTTATTGTGGCAGTTGGTTGGCTGAATACAGATTTATTGTGGCAGTTGGTTGGCTGAATACAGATTTATTGTGGCAGTTGGTTGGCTGAATACAGATTTATTGTGGCAGTTGGTTGGCTGAATACAGATTTATTGTGGCAGTTGGTTGGTTGGCTGAATACAGATTTATTGTGGCAGTTGGTTGGTTGGCTGAATACAAATTTATTGTGGCAGTTGGTTGGTTGGCTGAATACAAATTTATTGTGGCAGTTGGTTGGCTGAATACGAATTTATTGTGGCAGTTGGTTGGCTGAATACAAATTTATTGTGGCAGTTGGTTGGCTGAATACAAATTTATTGTGGCAGTTGGTTGGCTGAATACAGATTTATTGTGGCAGTTGGTTGGCTGAATACAGATTTATTGTGGCAGTTGGTTGGCTGAATACAGATTTATTGTGGCAGTTGGTTGGCTGAATACAGATTTATTGTGGCAGTTGGTTGGCTGAATACAGATTTATTGTGGCAGTTGGTTGGCTGAATACAGATTTATTGTGGCAGTTGGTTGGTTGGCTGAATACAGATTTATTGTGGCAGTTGGTTGGTTGGCTGAATACAAATTTATTGTGGCAGTTGGTTGGTTGGCTGAATACAAATTTATTGTGGCAGTTGGTTGGCTGAATACAAATTTATTGTGGCAGTTGGTTGGCTGAATACAAATTTATTGTGGCAGTTGGTTGGCTGAATACAGATTTATTGTGGCAGTTGGTTGGCTGAATACAGATTTATTGTGGCAGTTGGTTGGCTGAATACAAATTTATTGTGGCAGTTGGTTGGCTGAATACAGATTTATTGTGGCAGTTGGTTGGCTGAATACAAATTTATTGTGGCAGTTGGTTGGCTGAATACAAATTTATTGTGGCAGTTGGTTGGCTGAATACAGATTTATTGTGGCAGTTGGATGGCTGAATACAGATTTATTGTGGCAGTTGGATGGCTGAATACAGATTTATTGTGGCAGTTATCACAGAAATGGAATAAAGACAAAGGAGAAAATTATTGCAGATATGTCACACACCGAGGTGTGAGACGTACGATGGTGCATGATCGTGGAAATGACCATGTGTTCACATGCACCCACTGTGAACGGACATTTACAGCGCGAATTGGCCTTATCAGTCACATTCGCTACCGCCATAGGTAAAAGTTATGCCTTTTTAAAGCACAAACTATCGTCTGTCAAGACGGCAAGGTGCCGATGATGAATGATGGTGATGTGGCAGTTAGTTGACTACAGATTTGCTTTAGCCATTGATTTGTTGTATATAGATTTGCTGTAGCCATTTGTTGATTACAGATACCTTTCTGTCTTCCCTCAGATCTGACTACTTCAAGAACAAAGCAGCACAGAGAAAAACAAAAGGCAAGAAGGACTCTGAGGAGAAACCAGACAAGAAAAGGTAACTGTTGTGTATACTAGCTCCTGCCATATTTCACTTCTTCAAGTCCATCATTATGTGATCGGACAATTGGTTGGTTGGTTAGTTGATTAGTTAGTTAGTTAGTTAGTTGGTTGGTTAATTAGTTAGTCGGTTAATTAGTTAGTTGGTTGGTTAGTTTGTTGGTTAGTTAGTTCGTTAGTTCGTTGGTTGGTTGGTTGGTTAGTTCGTTCATTAGTTCGTTCATTAGTTGGTTGGTTGGTTGGTTGGTTGGTTAGTTAGTTAGTTAGTCGTAGTTCCAACCTCATAGCAACGGGTTGTCCCCATTATGCTCCGTTCCTTTGCCAGTGAATATCGCACAAAACGCTCCCCACTGCCCAATGTGGAAAAGACATGAGACAGAGTCTCGACAAACAACAGCCCGCACAGATACACTGTGCATAATGCCGCTGCCAGAATGTCAACACAATAGTCCCCCACGAAACATCCAGTTTATCTCTGATGGAATCGGCAGTCATTTTCCCATCTGAATGTTTCCTAGATGTTCACCCACACAGTCCACGAAAATACAGTTCATCGTCGATGGCAGTGGCAGTCAACCAGAAGCCTAGCAGCCACACATTTCTGCATAAGGCAAAAACCGGTCAACTCAGGGACATAGCCAGCTGCTATCGCTCCGAACATGCAGTCACGTTCCAAAAAAAAACCTCAGGCAGATTCAAAAGCATTTCACACGAAACTCACAGCTCACAGAGTCGCGCCACGCACTCACTCAGTAGCAGGGCGACGGAACCATCAAGCCTCCTTAGTCGCCTCTTACGACATGCGTGGTAGGCTACAGTGTTGCTATTCTTTGCTTCCCTTATGGGCCCCGGCAACACGGAGTTTCAGTGTTTTCAGTTGCCACTTGAACGTGAGCATGTGAGAGTTTCAGTGCCTTCATTGTTGCCACTTGAATGTGAGCATGTGAGAGTTTCAGTGCCTTCATTGTTGCCACTTGAATGTGAGTTTCAGTGCCTTCATTGTTGCCACTTGAATGTGAGTTTCAGTGCCTTCATTGTTGCCACTTGAATGTGAGCATGTGAGAGTTTCAGTGCCTTCATTGTTGCCACTTGAATGTGAGTTTCAGTGCCTTCATTGTTGCCACTTGAATGTGAGCATGTGAGAGTTTCAGTGCCTTCATTGTTGCCACTTGAACGTGAGCATGTGAGAGTTTCAGTGCCTTCATTGTTGCCACTTGAATGTGAGCATGTGAGAGTTTCAGTGCCTTCATTGTTGCCACTTGAATGTGTTTCAGTGCCTTCATTGTTGCCACTTGAATGTGAGTTTCAGTGCCTTCATTGTTGCCACTTGAATGTGAGTTTCAGTGCCTTCGTTGTTGCCACTTGAATGTGAGTTTCAGTGCCTTCATTGTTGCCACTTGAATGTGAGCATGTGAGAGTTTCAGTGCCTTCATTGTTGCCACTTGAATGTGAGCATGTGAGAGTTTCAGTGCCTTCATTGTTGCCACTTGAATGTGAGCATGTGAGAGTTTCAGTGCCTTTATTGTTGCCACTTGAATGTGTTTCAGTGCCTTCATTGTTGCAACTTGAATGTGAGCATGTGAGAGTTTCAGTGCCTTCATTGTTGCCACTTGAATGTGAGTTTCAGTGCCTTCATTGTTGCCACTTGAATGTGTTTCAGTGCCTTCATTGTTGCCACTTGAATGTGAGCATGTGAGAGTTTCAGTGCCTTCATTGTTGCCACTTGAATGTGAGTTTCAGTGCCTTCATTGTTGCCACTTGAATGTGAGCATGTGAGAGTTTCAGTGCCTTCATTGTTGCCACTTGAATGTGAGTTTCAGTACCTTCATTGTTGCCACTTGAATGTGAGCACGTGAGAGATCTTGGCTTACATGTACACATGGCAGATGTGTGAGTTAATGTACTCGTGACAATTATAGGAATACATATACACGTGACAATTATAGGAAAACATGTACACGTGACAATTATAGGAATACATGTACACGTGCCAATTATAGGAATACATGTGCATGTGACAATTATAAGAATACATGTACACGTGACAATTATAGGAATATGTGTACATGTGACAATTATAGGAATACATGTACATGTGACAATTATAGTTTCAGTGAAGACTTGATGACTTTCTGTTTCAGTGAAGAAACAACAAAGAAAGAGGCAGACGCAGATCTAGAAGAGGTGAGCTCATCCATTGTCGGGGTGGAGAGATGGTTCTAGAACATTCACAGATTGTCTGCACCATAACCTGTCCACCTTCATAGATTGTGTGAAATACTGTACTTGTCAGCGATGGATGTGAAATATAGTGTACATGGATTGTGTGAAACACTGTACTTGTCAGCGATGGATGTGAAATATAGTGTACATGGATTGTGTAAAATACTGTACTTGTTAGCGATGGATGTGAAATATAGTGTACATGGATTGTGTGAAATACTGTACTTGTCAGCAATGGATGTGAAATATAGTGTACATGGATTGTGTAAAATACTGTTCTTGTCAGCAATGGATGTGAAATATAGTGTACATGGATTGTGTAAAACACTGTACTTGTCAGCGATGGATGTGAAATATACACTGTGGTTCACTGATGGTGTTTCTTCTGCCCGTCTTCTCCTATGTGCCCTGTAAACAGATTGTCTCTGGACAGATGAGAGTGAATTCAGATGTATGACGTTAGAGACAGAAGACATGATCATGAGTGAGTGAATTCAGATGTTTGATATTAGAGACAGAAGACATGATCATGAGTGAGTGAATTCAGATGTTTGATAGTAGAGACAGAAGACATCACCATGAGTGAGTGAATTCAGATGTTCGATATTAGAGAGAGAAGACATCACCATGAGTGAGTGAATTCAGATGTATGACGTTAGAGACAGAAGTCATGATCATGAGTGAGTGAATTCAGATGTTTGACGTTAGAGACAGAAGACATCACCATGAGTGAGTGAATTCAGATGTTTGATATTAGAGACAGAAGACATGATCATGAGTGAGTGAATTCAGATGTTTGATATTAGAGACAGAAGACATGACCATGAGTGAGTGAATTCAGATGTTTGATATTAGAGACAGAAGACATGATCATGAGTGAGTGAATTCAGATGTTTGATATTAGAGACAGAAGACATCACCATGAGTGAGTGAATTAGATGTTTGACATTAGAGACAGAAGACATCACCATGAGTTAGTGAATTCAGATGTTTGACATTAGAGACAGAAGACATCACCATGAGTGAGTGAATTCAGATGTTTGATATTAGAGACAGAAGACATCACCATGAGTGAGTGAATTCAGATGTTTGACATTAGAGACAGAAGACATCACCATGAGTGAGTGAATTCAGATGTTTGATATTAGAGACAGAAGACATCACCATGAGTGAGTGAATTCAGATGTATGACGTTAGAGACAGAAGACATCACCATGAGTGAGTGAATTCAGATGTTTGATATTAGAGACAGAAGACATCACCATGAGTGAGTGAATTCAGATGTTTGATATTAGAGACAGAAGACATCACCATGAGTGAGTGAATTCAGATGTTTGACATTAGAGACAGAAGACATCACCATGAGTGAGTGAATTCAGATGTTTGATATTAGAGACAGAAGACATCACCATGAGTGAGTGAATTCAGATGTTTGATATTAGAGACAGAAGACATCACCATGAGTGAGTGAATTCAGATGTTTGATATTAGAGACAGAAGACATGATCATGAGTGAGTGAATTCAGATGTTTGATATTAGAGACAGAAGACATCACCATGAGTGAGTGAATTCAGATGTTTGATATTAGAGACAGAAGACATCACCATGAGTGAGTGAATTCAGATGTTTGATATTAGAGACAGAAGACATCATCATGAGTGAGTGAATTCAGATGTTTGATATTAGAGACAGAAGACATGATCATGAGTGAGTGAATTCAGATGTTTGACGTTAGAGACAGAAGACATCACCATGAGTGAGTGAATTCAGATATTAGAGACAGAAGACATCACCATGAGTGAGTGAATTCAGATGTTTGATATTAGAGACAGAAGACATCACCATGAGTGAGTGAATTCAGATGTTTGATATTAGAGACAGAAGACATCACCATGAGTGAGTGAATTCAGATGTTTGATATTAGAGACAGAAGACATGATCATGAGTGAGTGAATTCAGATGTTTGATATTAGAGACAGAAGACATCACCATGAGTGAGTGAATTCAGATGTTTGACATTAGAGACAGAAGACATCACCATGAGTGAGTGAATTCAGATGTTTGATATTAGAGACAGAAGACATCACCATGAGTGAGTGAATTCAGATGTATGACGTTAGAGACAGAAGACATCACCATGAGTGAGTGAATTCAGATGTTTGATATTAGAGACAGAAGACATCACCATGAGTGAGTGAATTCAGATGTTTGATATTAGAGACAGAAGACATGATCATGAGTGAGTGAATTCAGATGTTTGACGTTAGAGACAGAAGACATCACCATGAGT
Organism: Cepaea nemoralis; assembly: GCA_014155875.1. Taxonomy (NCBI): domain Eukaryota; kingdom Metazoa; phylum Mollusca; class Gastropoda; order Stylommatophora; family Helicidae; genus Cepaea; species Cepaea nemoralis. The sequence continues at coordinate 759,913 of JACEFZ010022126.1, read as the reverse complement.
GAGTGAATTCAGATATTAGAGACAGAAAGACATCACCATGAGTGAGTGAATTCAGATGTTTGATATTAGAGACAGGAAGACATCACCATGAGTGAGTGAATTCAGATGTTTGATATTAGAGACAGAAGACATCACCATGAGTGAGGTGAAATTCAGATGTTTGATATTAGAGACAGAAGACATGATCATGAGTGAGTGAATTCAGATGTTTGATATTAGAAACAGAGACATCACCATGAGTGAGTGAATTCAGATGTTTGACATTAGAGACAGAAGACATCACCATGAGTGAGTGAATTCAGATGTTTGATATTAGAGACAGAAGACATCACCATGAGTGAGTGAATTCAGATGTATGACGTTAGGAGGACAGAAGACATCAACCATGAGTGAGTGAATTCAGATGTTGGATATTAGAGACAGAAGACATCACCATGAGTGAGTGAATTCAGATGTTTGATATTAGAGACAGAAGACATGATCATGAGTGAGTGAATTCAGATGTTTGATATTAGAGACAGAAGACAATGACCATGAGTGAGTGAATTCAGATGTTTGATATTAGAGACAGAAGACATCACCATGAGTGAGTGAATTCAGATGTTTAGATATTAGAGACAGAAGACATGATCATGAGTGAGTGAATTCAGATGTTTGATATTAGAGACAGAAGACATGATCCATGAGTGAGTGAATTCAGATGTTTGAGCGTTAGAGACAGAAGACATCACATTGAGTGAGTGAATTCAGATGTTTGATATTAGAGACAGAAGACTCACCATGAGTGAGTGAATTCAGATGTATGACGTTAGAGACAGAAGACATCACCATGAGTGAGTGATTCAGATGTTTGATATTAGAGACAGAAGACTCACCATGAGTGAGTGAATTCAGATGTTTGATATTAAGAGACAGAAGACATGATCATGAGTGAGTGAATTCAGATGTTTGATATTAGAGACAGAAGGACATCACACCATGAGTGAGTGAATTCAGATGTTTGACATTAGAGACAGAAGACATGCATCATGAGTGAGTGAATTCAGATGTTGATATTAGAGACAGAAGACATCACCATGAGTGAGTGAATTCAGATGTATGACGTTAGAGACAGAAGACATCACCATGAGTGAGTGAATTCAGATGTTTGATATTAGAGACAGAAGACATCACCATGAGTGAGTGAATTCAGATGTTTGATATTAGTGACAGAAGACATGATCATGAGTGAGTGAATTCAGATGTTTGACGTTAGAGACAGAAGACATGATCATGAGTGAGTGAATTCAGATGTATGACGTTAGAGACAGAAGACATCACCATGAGTGAGTGAATTCAGATGTTTGATATTAGAGACAGAAGACATCACCATGAGTGAGTGAATTCAGATGTTTGATATTAGAGACAGAAGACATGATCATGAGTGAGTGAATTCAGATGTTTGATATTAGAGACAGAAGACATCACCATGAGTGAGTGAATTCAGATGTTTGACATTAGAGACAGAAGACATCACCATGAGTGAGTGAATTCAGATGTTTGATATTAGAGACAGAAGACATCACCATGAGTGAGTGAATTCAGATGTATGACGTTAGAGACAGAAGACATCACCATGAGTGAGTGAATTCAGATGTTTGATATTAGAGACAGAAGACATCACCATGAGTGAGTGAATTCAGATGTTTGATATTAGTGACAGAAGACATGATCATGAGTGAGTGAATTCAGATGTTTGACGTTAGAGACAGAAGACATGATCATGAGTGAGTGAATTCAGATGTATGACGTTAGAGACAGAAGACATCACCATGAGTGAGTGAATTCAGATGTTTGATATTAGAGACAGAAGACATCACCATGAGTGAGTGAATTCAGATGTTTGATATTAGAGACAGAAGACATCACCATGTGTGAGTGAATTCAGATGTTTGATATTAGAGACAGAAGACATAATCAATGATGAATATATATCAGTGGTTTTGTTTTGTGAGCAGAGGGTCAAACAGCAGATGACCAAGAATACAGTTCTACATCTCCAAGGTTTGAACCCAGGGACCAGCAGGGAAAGTGTCAAGTTATTCTTCTCAGCACACGGAGATGTTGGATGGGTGGACTTTGATAAGGGTGCCACTGAGGTATGTTCATGTTGTCTTATGGATGGGTGGACTTTGATAAGGGTGCCACTGAGGTATGCTTATGTTGTCTCATGGATGCGTGGACTTTGATAAGGGTGCCACCGAGGTATGTTCATGTTGTCTCAGCACACAGAAATGTTGGATGGGTGGACTTTGACAAGGGTGCTTGTCATAACATTTCCCTAGGGTGAGGGGAACCTGCTATCACACCTTAATAATGGGATGTCTTCAGCCCCGGGACATAGGTGCCCTCTGTCTACAGAACCCCTCCAACCTTTGGATCACTATCTCGCTCGCTATCAACCAAGGGACGTTATCCCTTTCAAACCTCGTCCTGAATACATGACACAACTCTGGTATCTAACTATGATAACAAGATGGTGTATTATACAAAATGAATGAGGATGATGATGATGACTCCGAGATAGGCCTCGCGGTATCTATGTGGGACAAGACATGGCAATGCTCGAGTAGCCTCAAGGAGGAAGTGTCATCACAGTAACAGGTCCAAGTATCACGCTATGCGGTAAGTCCGTCACCTCACCGAATATATCCAGCCTCCGGCCAGGTATAGGCTTCTGCACTGGGACAAGATGGTAGGTGGGTTGAGTACTTGGAACCTCAGGTTGATGACGTCAATGAAATCCGGCCCACGCACTGGGACAAGATGGTAGGCGGGTTGAATACTTGGAACCTCAGGTTGATGACATCAATGAAATCCGGCCCACGCACTGGGACAAGATGGTAGGCGGGTTGAATACTTGGTACTTGGGACCTCAGGTTGATGACGTCAATGAAGTCCGGCCCATGCACTGGGACAAGATGGTAGGCGGGTTGAATACTTGGGACCTCAGGTTGATGACGTCAATGAAGCCCGGCCCATGCACTGGGACAAGATGGTAGGCGGGTTGAATACTTGGGACCTCAGGTTGATGACGTCAATGAAGTCCGGCCCACGCACTGGGACAAGATGGTAGGTGGGTTGAATACTTGGGACCTCAGGTTGATGACGTCAGTGAAGTCCGGCCCATGCACTGGGACAAGATGGTAGGTGGGTTGAATACTTGGGACCTCAGGTTGATGACGTCAATGAAGTCCGGCCCACGCACTGGTTAATAAGGCCTACTGTTTCTTGGGTGGCCGTGGAACGAGGACCCTTCTCTGAAGAGTCCGAAAGTATCGGGTGCACTGGTCTAGCGAGATGTCGTTATCTCACTCACTGGTAGTGAAAGTCAAACTGTCCATGCTACCATCTTAGATCAACAGCCTCACACCGCTGGTACCACAGAGCAGGTAACTCCACCGCTGGTATCACAGAGCAGGTAAACCCACAGCTGAATTGTGGCACTGCAGTGAAAGGTCAAACAAAAGACAAGTTCATCAACAACATGGGCCAGGCACTTTATAGTGGAGACATCTTTTCTAGCTGGTGGTGAGGCAGTCAGTCAGTTTCACATCTGGGACAATAACAACACCAAGATACTTGGCCAGGTAGGATTATAAGAAGGCAATATATCGATGCCCTGGTGAACAAACTGGTATAGTAGACATGGGGTGCGCTATGGGTTAGCTGGTCCCATACTGAGAAGTAGCTCTCGGTTGTAGATACCTCTCGCCGTGCTAGTGGTGCTCACGGACTGCTAACACAGGCGGATGGGTGGACTTGTACAGTGATGTTTGTGCTAATGTTGTCTCACAGTGAGGTTTGTGCTAATGTTGTCTCACAGTGAGGTTTGTGCTAATGTTGTCTCACAGTGAGGTTTGTGCTAATGTTGTCACACAGTGAGGTTTGTGCTAATGTTGTCTCACAGTGAGGTTTGTGCTAATGTTGTCACACAGTGAGGTTTGTGCTAATGTGACACAGTGAGGTTTGTGCTAATGTCACACAGTGAGGTTTGTGCTAATGTTGTCACACAGTGAGGTTTGTGCTAATGTTCTCACACAGTGAGGTTTGTGCTAATGTTGTCTCACAGTGAGGTTTGTGCTAATGTTGTCTCACAGTGATGTTTGTGCTAATGTTGTCTCACAGTGAGGTTTGTGCTAATGTTGTCACACAGTGAGGTTTGTGCTAATGTCACAGAGTGAGGTTTGTGCTAATGTCACACAGTGAGGTTTGTGCTAATGTCTCACAGTGAGGTTTGTGCTAATGTTGTCTCACAGTGAGTTTTGTGCTAATGTTGTCTCTCAGTGAGGTTTGTGCTAATGTCACACAGTGAGGTTTGTGCTAATGTCACAGTGAGGTTTGTGCTAATGTCACACAGTGAGGTTTGTGCCAATGTCACACAGTGAGGTTTGTGCTAATGTTGTCTCACAGTGAGGTTTGTGCTAATGTCACACAGTGAGGTTTGTGCTAATGTTGTCACACAGTGAGGTTTGTGCTAATGTCACACAGTGAGGTTTGTGCTAATGTTGTCTCACAGTGAGGTTTGTGCTAATGTTGTCACACAGTGAGGTTTGTGCTAATGTGACACAGTGAGGTTTGTGCTAATGTCACACAGTGAGGTTTGTGCTAATGTTGTCACACAGTGAGGTTTGTGCTAATGTTGTCACACAGTGAGGTTTGTGCTAATGTTGTCTCACAGTGAGGTTTGTGCTAATGTTGTCTCACAGTGATGTTTGTGCTAATGTTGTCTCACAGTGAGGTTTGTGCTAATGTTGTCACACAGTGAGGTTTGTGCTAATGTCACAGAGTGAGGTTTGTGCTAATGTCTCACAGTGAGGTTTGTGCTAATGTTGTCTCACAGTGAGTTTTGTGCTAATGTTGTCTCTCAGTGAGGTTTGTGCTAATGTTGTCTCTCAGTGAGGTTTGTGCCAATGTCACACAGTGAGGTTTGTGCTAATGTCACACAGTGAGGTTTGTGCTAATGTTGTCTCACAGTGAGTTTTGTGCTAATGTTGTCTCTCAGTGAGGTTTGTGCTAATGTTGTCTCACAGTGAGGTTTGTGCCAATGTCACACAGTGAGGTTTGTGCTAATGTTGTCTCACAGTGAGTTTTGTGCTAATGTTGTCTCTCAGTGAGGTTTGTGCTAATGTTGTCTCTCAGTGAGGTTTGTGCCAATGTTCACACAGTGAGGTTTGTGCTAAGGTGTCACACAGTGAGGTTTGTGCTAATGTTGTCTCACAGTGAGGTTTGTGCTAATGTTGTCATCTCAGTGAGGTTTGTGCTACTGTTGTCTCACAGTGAGGTTTGTGCCAATGTCACACAGTGAGGTTTGTGCTAATGTCACACAGTGAGGTTTGTGCTAATGTTGTCTCACAGTGAGTTTTGTGCTAATGTTGTCTCACAGTGAGGTTTGTGCTAATGTTGTCTCACAGTGAGGTTTGTGCTAATGTCACACAGTGAGGTGTGTGCTAATGTTGTCTCACAGTGAGGTTTGTGCTAATGTCACAGTGAGGTTTGTGCTAATGTCACACAGTGAGGTTTGTGCTAATGTCACACAGTGAGGTTTGTGCTAATGTTGTCTCACAGTGAGGTTTGTGCTAATGTCACACAGTGAGGTTTGTGCTAATGTTGTCACACAGTGAGGTTTGTGCTAATGTCACACAGTGAGGTTTGTGCTAATGTTGTCTCACAGTGAGTTTTGTGCTAATGTTGTCTCACAGTGAGGTTTGTGCTAATGTTGTCTCACAGTGAGGTTTGTGCTAATGTTGTCTCACAGTGAGGTTTGTGCTAATGTCACACAGTGAGGTTTGTGCTAATGTTGTCTCACAGTGAGGTTTGTGCTAATGTCACAGTGAGGTTTGTGCTAATGTCACACAGTGAGGTTTGTGCTAATGTTGTCACACAGTGAGGTTTGTGCTAATGTCACACAGTGAGGTTTGTGCTAATGTCACACAGTGAGGTTTGTGCTAATGTTGTCTCACAGTGAGGTTTGTGCTAATGTCACACAGTGAGGTTTGTGCTAATGTTGTCTCACAGTGAGGTTTGTGCTAATGTCACAGTGAGGTTTGTGCTAATGTCACACAGTGAGGTTTGTGCTAATGTCACACAGTGAGGTTTGTGCTAATGTTGTCTCACAGTGAGGTTTGTGCTAATGTCACACAGTGAGGTTTGTGCTAATGTTGTCTCACAGTGAGGTTTGTGCTAATGTCACACAGTGAGGTTTGTGCTAATAGTGTTCATTGTCAAACTGCCGAGACTGTCCTGTGCCAGCAATGACATGTGACATTTCGCTTCATCAGCTGTCGGCTTGTGGTCTCTTTGTCTTACTCTTTGCTGTCAGCAGTGTTCACATACATCATGTCTCTGTCTCTTTGCTGTCAGCAGTGTTCACATACATCTCTCTCTCTCTTTGCTGTCAGCAGTGTTCACATACATCTCTTTCTCTCTTTGCTGTCAGCAGTGTTCACATACATCTCTCTCTCTCTTTGCTGTCAGCAGTGTTCACATACATCTCTTTCTCTCTTTGCTGTCAGCAGTGTTCACATACATCTCTCTCTCTCTTTGCTGTCAGCAGTGTTCACATACATCTCTCTCTCTCTTTGCTGTCAGCAGTGTTCACATACATCTCTTTCTCTCTTTGCTGTCAGCAGTGTTCACATACATCTCTCTCTCTCTCTTTGCTGTCAGCAGTGTTCACATACATCTCTTTCTCTCTTTGCTGTCAGCAGTGTTCACATACATCTCTTTCTCTCTTTGCTGTCAGCAGTGTTCACATACATCTCTTTCTCTCTTTGCTGTCAGCAGTGTTCACATACATCATGTCTCTGTCTCTTTGCTGTCAGCAGTGTTCACATACATCTCTCTCTCTCTCTCTCTTTGCTGTCAGCAGTGTTCACATACATCTCTTTCTCTCTTTGCTGTCAGCAGTGTTCACATACATCTCTTTCTCTCTTTGCTGTCAGCAGTGTTCACATACATCTCTCTCTCTCTTTGCTGTCAGCAGTGTTCACATACATCTCTTTCTCTCTTTGCTGTCAGCAGTGTTCACATACATCATGTCTCTGTCTCTTTGCTGTCAGCAGTGTTCACATACATCATGTCTCTGTCTCTTTGCTGTCAGCAGTGTTCACATACATCATGTCTCTGTCTCTTTGCTGTCAGCAGTGTTCACATACATCTCTCTCTCTCTTTGCTGTCAGCAGTGTTCACATACATCATGTCTCTGTCTCTTTGCTGTCAGCAGTGTTCACATACATCTCTCTCTCTCTTTGCTGTCAGCAGTGTTCACATACATCTCTTTCTCTCTTTGCTGTCAGCAGTGTTCACAAACATCATGTCTCTGTCTCTTTGCTGTCAGCAGTGTTCACATACATCATGTCTCTGTCTCTTTGCTGTCAGCAGTGTTCACATACATCATGTCTCTGTCTCTTTGCTGTCAGCAGTGTTCACATACATCATGTCTCTGTCTCTTTGCTGTCAGCAGTGTTCACATACATCATGTCTCTGTCTCTTTGCTGTCAGCAGTGTTCACATACATCTCTCTCTCTCTTTGCTGTCAGCAGTGTTCACATACATCATGTCTCTGTCTCTTTGCTGTCAGCAGTGTTCACATACATCTCTCTCTCTCTTTGCTGTCAGCAGTGTTCACATACATCATGTCTCTGTCTCTTTGCTGTCAGCAGTGTTCACATACATCTCTCTCTCTCTCTTTGCTGTCAGCAGTGTTCACATACATCTCTTTCTCTCTTTGCTGTCAGCAGTGTTCACAAACATCATGTCTCTGTCTCTTTGCTGTCAGCAGTGTTCACATACATCATGTCTCTGTCTCTTTGCTGTCAGCAGTGTTCACATACATCATGTCTCTGTCTCTTTGCTGTCAGCAGTGTTCACATACATCTCTCTCTCTCTTTGCTGTCAGCAGTGTTCACATACATCTCTTTCTCTCTTTGCTGTCAGCAGTGTTCACAAACATCATGTCTCTGTCTCTTTGCTGTCAGCAGTGTTCACATACATCATGTCTCTCTCTCTTTGCTGTCAGCAGTGTTCACATACATCATGTCTCTCTCTTTGCTGTCAGCAGTGTTCACATACATCATGTCTCTCTCTCTTTGCTGTCAGCAGTGTTCACATACATCATGTCTTTCTCTCTTTGCTGTCAGCAGTGTTCACATACATCATGTCTCTGTCTCTTTGCTGTCAGCAGTGTTCACAAACATCATGTCTCTGTCTCTTTGCTGTCAGCAGTGTTCACATACATCATGTCTCTCTCTCTCTCTCTCTCTCTCTCTCTCTCTCTCTCTCTCTCTCTCTCTCTCTCTCTCTCTCTCTCTCTCTCTCTCTCTCTCTCTGTGGGTGGATGTGGATGGATGTATGGATTCACACACAGGCACATGTGGGGTTTCCTGATGTGTTGTGGTCATTCAGCAAGCAGATCATGAGATTTACAGACATGCCAGGGGTTGGCCACAGACAACATGGCCCAGGGGTTGGCCACAGACAACATGGCCCAGGGGTTGGCCACAGACAACATGGCCCAGGGGTTGGCCACAGACAACATGGCCCAGGGGTTGGCCACAGACAACATGCCCCAGGGGTTGGCCACAGACAACATGCCCCAGGGGTTGGCCACAGACAACATGCCCCAGGGGTTGGCCACAGCCAACATGCCCCAGGGGTTGGCCACAGCCAACATGCCCCAGGGGTTGGCCACAGACAACATGGGCCAGGGGTTGGCCACAGACAACATCACTGGCATTCATACTGATAGCATCAACCAGAACCAACTACAGTTTTGGCTGCAATAATGGTCATATCAAAGAAACGGATTGTGCCTAAATGTACAGTTAAAGTATTAATTTGGGACGAGTACACAGATTCACGCTTATTGGCACATTGGTAAAATCAGATGGAAGATTGACCACAGAAATAAACAATAGAACAGGACACATGCTACATATTCACAAATGATCTTATGCCACAAATCCCTGTCATTGGAGGTTGCATGTGACGTGGAACTAGTCTTACATCTGGCTGTCAATCCTGTCCCAACCAGACACATATCCCTGGAAGCTTCACAGATGTGCTTTTACGGGAGAATGCCGAACATTCCTTGGACAGCCATCATGAGTAATCCATAATGAGTTGTGAAAGAGGCTGAGAGACAGACAACTGATCACAAATATGCAAGGGATGAGAGACAGAGACAACTGATCACAAATATGCAAGGGATGAGAGATAGAGACAACTGATCACAAATATGCAAGGGATGAGAGACAGAGACAACTGATCATAAATATGCAAGGGATGAGAGACAGAGACAACTGATCACAAATATGCAAGGGATGAGAGACAGAGACAACTGATCACAAATATGCAAGGGATGAGAGACAGAGACAACTGATCACAAATATGCAAGGGGTGAGAGACAGAGACAACTGATCACAAATATGCAAGGGATGATAATGTCACCAGCTCTGCCGTGCTAGTCAGCTGGGCCTATGATGGTGGTCCACGTGTGTATGTTTGTGTGCAGGTTTTGTGTTGAGCTGTTGTGACAGTGGGGCATTGTCAGCATGTGCTTTATATTTGTGCATGTGATCCTTCTCAGGGCTACATCCGGCTGAAAGAGCCGGACAGCGCAGGTGCCACACTGGAGAAAGCTAAGGCTGCACATGATGGCAAGATTGTCATTTGTGACACAGAGATTGAAGTTCGAGTTGTTGAAGGTATGTATCAGTCACACAGACTGTAATTTTCTACATGTTTTCTTCTCATTCCCATGCAGCCAACTGTCATAGTTTGTTAGTGTACAAACAGTTATTTACTTAATACAATTTAATATTTTTATTTACTTTATAATTTATATATAGCAAGGGGGCTTAAGAAAAGTTATATCAAGGGTCATAACTTTTAATAGCATTGCTATATAGTTTATATATAATTGTTGTATTGTTATAAAAGCTTTATAAACTGTTTGTCTACAGTTATTTACAGGCATATGCGTTATAATATATAATGATAAAATCTTTACGGTATTTTCAAAGTTTTCATAAAAATAATGCATCTATTTTAAGGCAATGCTAACCGTAAAAAATTTAATTCCATAATACTTAATTTCTATGTTCTTTTATGATATAGGGTTTGATACTGAAGACTGTTGATCGATAAAATATTGTCAAATTGACTTTGCTCTTAATGGTTGCTATGGAAACCAAGATAAACAGCGGCCATATTGAATTTCTTAATGTGCCTCTAAAACATTTATTTTTTTAATGTACAGGCTAAATTCTTTGTATTATGTGTAAATAAATAGACCCTTTACAAGTTTAGTAGAAAATTTTAATGATATCTACTTGCAGTTTTTTTTCTCCATAATTTGAAAATTTTAATGACATTTTTCATGACATTTTTTTTAGTGCAGCACAAAAACTTAAACTTAATTTTAATGATTGATCTACTCACAATGTAAGTGATATAATAAAGAATATCTCTGCAAATTTGGATTAAAATCTAACGGATAATTTAAAAATTTCTTTTTACCTATGTATAAAAAACTGGCGAAATGAGAAAACGGCGAAAAACTAATTATTTTTTTGTTTTTTTATTACTAATACACTCTTTTACAGAGAAAAAAAGTGTAAAACTTTACCTGACTGTTAAAATAGTCCTGCTGACTATGCAGGACCTCCCTCAAGGGCATGCAGCTCACCTTGTCTCTTCAGTTTGGCCGCTCGTACAGTGTCACGTCTTTTAGTTTGTTTGTGCTTCTTGTACTTCAGACTATTTCTTACTTGCTTCTGCATCCTAAATGTTCCTAGTCTCTGCATATGCAGGCCTGTAGAAAGTCCATAAAACTGGGCAGTGTCTTGGGCAGCAGCAGCTCCAAAGTTGAACTCTCTTGCTGCAGTTACAACTGCAAACTGAACGCGCTTGCGAGAGGCAAAGTTGTCTTTAGTGCATCGAGCCCATATCAAGCTGTGTAAACACTCATTTGAATTCTGAGTTTGTCCTGACACACATCTACTAAGTAGTTTAGTGTCAGACAGCCTTTCATAAATTGGCAACAGATATTTCTCAAGCTTGTCACGGTTGAGCCAAGTGTGTAACATCTTGTCATGAGGACCTTGGACCTGATGCTTAGCCAGGGCGGATTGAAAAAAACACCAAGATTGCTCTCCACTTGGGCACATTTCATGACGTGGACTTTTGTCTGTTGAAAAACAGTGATGCAGTGAAGCCATAACACTTTTCCACATGGACTCTACACTTGTGTTGTTTCGAATGGCTCTATTGTAGTAAATTGTCAGCCTACGGATGGCATTTTGCGTAAGCTGACCTTTACCGCGTCCTCCTAGGGTCACACCTTGCTTTCGGCAGTCAGCAACAACATTGCGGAGTGCTGTTCCAAGGCGTTTACTGACATGGTTGATACACTCCTCTTTGTCTATCTGAATGTCATCCCCATATGGTTTGATCTTGGTAAGTTCCGCAAATGTTTTGGTGTCACCATCAGAAAGTATTGACGTGTAGCGAAGTTTATGACGGGCCACAGACCGTCGCCACAGCACCCTTGCAGCCTCCACCTCCATCATTCCAGCAGATCCTGTGAAATTGTTATCACAAGTTTAGAAGATGTTCTGCCTTCCATGCTGCAAATTCATCTGGTTTGTCCCTGGAAAGTCTTACCAGTGGTTTCACACACCTGGCAATATGTGGACATAACATGGGCATCTATGCAAAGTCCTGTAAGAACACCCACTGCACAGCCAACTCCAATGTGGGATGTGTGGCCTCTAGTCAGCCAAGTGCCATCAAAGCTGACACTAATATCTAGCACATCATTGTCATGTAGAGTTATGCCTGACTGTTGTGCATGAGCCTGTCGAACATATTTTACGGTTTGAGAGAAAACAGTGTCCTCCAGATCTTCTATCTTTGAATATAGTTTATTTGCTTTGCTGTGAAATGTTTTGTGATGAATACCTTGCAGGTTCATATTTTCACAAAAATTATTAAATGTTGTTGCACCCATCCCACAAACTAATGCTGAATATACTGACTGGCTGTTGACAGCAAAAGATCTATCCCCATCATTACTTCTTTCAGATAGGTATCTTCCACACACTACTTCTTCACAACAAGAGCAGTAAACCTCTGCATACACAGCTAATCCCTTGGCTTTCTTGCTGTTAGTTTTCAAAATAAGACTAGCATTTTTACAAACTGGACAACATAACATTTTGATTATTGCCTCAATTTCTGAACAATCAACTATTGCTCTTTGTTCCCGTTTTTGATATCCATTGTCGTCACCAGAAGCATACTTGCTGCTAGTGGATGTTGTGTATTTATACGTATCTCTTTTAAATTGGCTTCGGGTAATAAAAGAATCACTTCCACAACTTTGAGAAGAATACGATAGCACTGATTCATTCAAATTCACTGTCAAAACACTTGGATTTGGAAGAAGTGGCACGTGCACTTTACCTGGGTCGCTTTCAGTAGTTTCAGAATTGTCTGTATCGTTTACGACGTTCTGATAGGCTTTTCGCTGCTTACGAGCATTTGCGAGGTGTAGTCTGAGAGATTTCTTACGTTGAGTAGATGACTGGATGTTGAATTTCTTAGAACGAGGCATATTTCAATGTGTGTCAGTCTGTCGTCAACAATGAAAGTTCAGCACGCTGCGAGGTGTAAAAAACACAAAGCCGCCATTTTGGAAACCCACGTGATCAATTTCAGCCATCGGCGAACGCGGATTGCTTACGATGTTCCATATATGGAAGTTTCCGAAAGATGATAGGCACGAATAAACCCGATGTACATAGAAGAGCTTCCGATTAGACGAACTCGGAGTTTCACGAACAGTTACGGAAGATCACGACCTTTCCAGGGATACCTTACACGTGCGTGTCATGTTTTCCTGAGATATCGTTGCTAGGATTTGAAAACCATCAATTTCGCAACAATTGTCAATAATTAGACAATTTGACACAGAGGGTGGGTTCAGTAAATTATGAATATTGCATAAAAATAACAGTTTTTAAACAAAAACAAGTACAGAATCTGATAGAAGACATGATAAGGTGTCTAAAAATGAACTATTCCAAAAATAGCCAAGTTGACCAAAAATCAATGTTTTTACTGCCGCACATCGCCTTAAATAAGTGTACATTTTCTAACTCATCTTTTTATGTTTAAAGAAGTTATCTACAGTCATGTAGCTGATTAAAAAACAGGTTTCATTAAAAATAATGGATTTATTGTAGATACGTTAGAATTTTATTTCTGTACTTTTTTGGGAGTGGAACTTTTGAATTAATTGAAGCATTTGTTTTTGTACACAATCCACGTGTGTATATGCTTGATTTTATTTTTGTTTAAAAAAAAAGGTTGGCCGGGTGTGCGGTCAACATCAGGTTTTCCCAACATGTCATTCAGTGTTGTGAGTGTGAAAGAGAACACATGGTGTGTGGAAGGACATTCCCCCCCCCCCCCCCCCCCCCCCCCATACTTTATGCATACTATGTAAATATGTCATTTGATGTTTGAATGCCCTGTTAAAACAGACCTACACAAATACCAGACAGACAGACAGATAGATTGATCCCCGCCAGGGGCTGGGCGAAGCCGGGCCGGGTCCTCTAGATGGATGGATGGATAGATAGATTGATAGAGAGATAGATAGGTAGGCAGCAGATAGATAGATAGATCCCCGCTCACGCACACACACAAAGAAACAGATATAAGCCTAGAATCTGACAAAAATATATATACAAGAAATATAAGTTTAGAGTGACAGAAACCCCCGGGAAGGTTAACCCGGTCAACAGATGCCTGCAGAAGTCGGATGTGACGGTCTAACGGCGCAAGAACGCAGCTGTGCTGTAAATGGGCACAACGCAATCACGTCTGGAAAAAAACTTCGGATGAATGCAGAAGAAGAAGAGTGGCAGAAATATATGCAAGAAGCTATTATTACTTTGGATAAATCAAAAATGGATAGATTATATTGTATAGAAGTTAGATTAATTGGATTTACATTGATTCATATGGAAATAATTACCTCGGTTTCAGATTTTGTCGAAACTTAGTTTTGACTCTCTCTCTCTCTCTCTCTCTCTCTCTCTCTCTCTCTCTCTCTCTCTCTCTCTCTCTCTCTCTCTCTCTCTCTCTCTCTCTCTCTCTCTCTCTCTCTCTCTGAGAGAGAGAGAGAGGGGGGGGGGGGAGAGAAAGAGACCTAGAGTTCCTAGCAGAAACATACTCCAGAAATCTACACACCTTGTGTTTGACACAAGCCTAGTGTGTGACAGACCACACACATATACTAGACATGAACAAGTGACAAGTAACTGCCTCATCAGACAGACACAGTAGTTGTCTCCTATAAGTAGCACAACTATACCAGCTGATGACTTCCTCTACCAGTGTCCATCATCTTGATGTTTCCCTGCCATTGTTTAGGTGACGAAGAATTGCAGTACTGGAAGAAAATGTTCAAAGAAATTGCAGACAGGAAGAAGGGAGGAGGGAGGGACAGAAGACAAGGTGGAAGGCATCAAAGAGGCGGGCGAAATCAACGAGGTGGAAGGAGAAACAGGGGAGGTCCGCAGGTAGGCAAAGTTGTTGTTGTTCATGTGACCATATTGTCTCATGTTGTCTGGGTCTCTATGTTTACATAGTGGCACATTATGTCTGGGTCTCCATGTTTACATAGTGGCACATTATGTCTGGGTCTCCATGTTTACATAGTGTCACATTATGTCTGGGTCTCCGTGTTTACATAGTGGCACATTATGTCTGGGTCTCCATGTTTACATAGTGGCACATTATGTCTGGGTCTCCATGTTTACATAGTGGCACATTATGTCTGGGTCTCCATGTTTACATAGTGGCACATTATGTCTGGGTCTCCGTGTTTACATAGTGGCACATTATGTCTGGGTCTCCGTGTTTACATAGTGGCACATTATGTCTGGGTCTCCATGTTTACATAGTGGCACATTATGTCTGGGTCTCCATGTTTACATAGTGTCACATTATGTCTGGGTCTCCGTGTTTACATAGTGGCACATTATGTCTGGGTCTCCATGTTTACATAGTGTCACATTATGTCTGGGTCTCCGTGTTTACATAGTGGCACATTATGTCTGGGTCTCCATGTTACATAGTGGCACATTATGTCTGGGTCTCCATGTTTACATAGTGGCACATTATGTCTGGGTCTCTATGTTTACATAGTGGCACATTATGTCTGGGTCTCCATGTTTACATAGTGGCACATTATGTCTGGGTCTCCATGTTTACATAGTGGCACATTATGTCTGGGTCTCCATGTTTACATAGTGGCACATTATGTCTGGGTCTCCATGTTTACATAGTGGCACATTATGTCTGGGTCTCCATGTTTACATAGTGGCACATTATGTCTGGGTCTCTATGTTTACATAGTGGCACATTATGTCTGGGTCTCCATGTTTACATAGTGGCACATTATGTCTGGGTCTCCATGTTTACATAGTGGCACATTATGTCTGGGTCTCTATGTTTACATAGTGGCACATTATGTCTGGGTCTCCATGTTTACATAGTGGCACATTATGTCTGGGTCTCTATGTTTACATAGTGGCACATTATGTCTGGGTCTCCATGTTTACATAGTGGCACATTATGTCTGGGTCTCTATGTTTACATAGTGGCACATTATGTCTGGGTCTCCATGTTTACATAGTGTCACATTATGTCTGGGTCTCCATGTTTACATAGTGGCACATGTCTGGGTCTCCATGTTTACATAGTGTCACATTATGTCTGGGTCTCTATGTTTACATAGTGGCACATTATGTCTGGGTCTCCATGTTTACATAGTGGCACATTATGTCTGGGTCTCCATGTTTACATAGTGGCACATGTCTGGGTCTCTATGTTTACATAGTGGCACATTATGTCTGGGTCTCTATGTTTACATAGTGGCACATTATGTCTGGGTCTCCATGTTTACATAGTGTCACATTATGTCTGGGTCTCCATGTTTACATAGTGGCACATATGTCTGGGTCTCCTATGTTTACATAGTGTCACATTATGTCTGGGTCTCTATGTTTACATAGTGGCACATTATGTCTGGGTCTCTATGTTTACATAGTGTCACATTATGTCTGGGTCTCTATGTTTACATAGTGTCACATTATGTCTGGGTCTCCATGTTTACATAGTGGCACATTATGTCTGGATCTCCATGTTTACATAGTGTCACATTATGTCTGGGTCTCCATGTTTACATAGTGGCACATTATGTCTGGGTCTCCATGTTTACATAGTGGCACATTATGTCTGGGTCTCCATGTTTACATAGTGGCACATTATGTCTGGGTCTCTATGTTTACATAGTGGCACATTATGTCTGGGTCTCCATGTTTACATAGTGGCACATTATGTCTGGGTCTCCATGTTTACATAGTGTCACATTATGTCTGGGTCTCCATGTTTACATAGTGGCACATTATGTCTGGGTCTCCATGTTTACATAGTGGCACATTATGTCTGGGTCTCCATGTTTACATAGTGGCACATTATGTCTGGGTCTCCATGTTTACATAGTGTCACATTATGTCTGGGTCTCCATGTTTACATAGTGGCACATTATGTCTGGGTCTCCATGTTTACATAGTGTCACATTATGTCTGGGTCTCCATGTTTACATAGTGTCACATTATGTCTGGGTCTCCATGTTTACATAGTGTCACATTATGTCTGGGTCTCTATGTTTACATCATGTTGTCTGGGTCTCTATGTTTACATAGTGTCACATTATGTCTGGGTCTCTATGTTTACATCATGTTGTCTGGGTCTCTATGTTTACATAGTGTCACATTATGTCTGGGTCTCTATGTTTACATAGTGTCACATTATGTCTGGGTCTCTATGTTTACATAGTGTCACATTATGTCTGGGTCTCTATGTTTACATAGTGTCACATCTTCTTCTTCTTCTTCGTTCATCCGGAGTTTTTTTTCGGATGTGATTGCGTTGTGCCTGTTTACAGCAGAGCTGCGTTCTTGCGCCGTTAGGCCGACACATCCGACTTCTGCGGGCATTTGTTGACCGGGTTAACCTTCCCGGGGGTTTCTTAGGACGTTTGACTCTCACTGTTGTGGTGTTATCCCCCATCCCAGCTGGTCCATATAGAACAGCCAAAGATCCTGGTCAGCCCTCAAGGGAAGGCAGGGGCAGACCATGGGCATTCCCCGCCATCCAAGGAGGCTTCCATACTTGCAGAGCCGATACATAGCGCTCTGGTACTGGGCTCACCCAAGGAATCGTCACGTCCTGCACATGGCTGCTTAGCCTCACTTCCGTATATTGGGCCTTCCGTTCACCATAGGCTGTTCTTCCGGAAACCAGAAGTATGCAGTCTGCAGATGACATCCACACAGTGAGCTTTCGATTCGGACTTTCCACGTAATGGATTTGCTATCCAAGCAATATTCCATTTCATGCCACTAGGACACTTTTCCACCTTTTATGAAGCCCACACAATGGGCTTTTGATTCGGACTTTCCACGTAATGGATTTGCTATCAAGCAATATTCCATTTCGTGCCACTAGGACACTTTTCCACCTTTTATGAAGCCCACACAGCGAGCTTTCGATTTGGACTTTCCACATAATGGATTTGCTATCCAAGCAATATTTCATTTCATGCCTCTGGGTCTTCATGCACCTTTAAATGTCAACCTGTATGTAGTTAAAGTAAGCTGCGGTCAACTTGAGCTTGTTGATATCTCCATAGAGCTTGTCCTCAAATGAAGCAGGTGTGGGCCAAAATATCTTTCTCTGTTCTGCATACGTTGGGCAATCCTGCAGCAAATGTTTTGCTGTCATTTTTCCAGTTCTACAATTACATTCATCAGTATCTCCTATCTTTAGTTTATTGAACAAGTGGTATTTCAGCCTGTTATGTCCTGTGCGGAGTCTGAAGATTGCTACTTGTTCTCTTCGGTCGAGTTTGTAATATGCATCATCCTTCTGATGGCCTGGATGCTCAGATTCCCA
The DNA here is from genome assembly GCA_014155875.1 of Cepaea nemoralis. Taxonomy (NCBI): domain Eukaryota; kingdom Metazoa; phylum Mollusca; class Gastropoda; order Stylommatophora; family Helicidae; genus Cepaea; species Cepaea nemoralis. The sequence goes on along the minus strand of JACEFZ010022126.1, from coordinate 741,838 downwards.
TTTGGTTCTATAAGTGCTTTTTATCAACCTCTTTGCCTCATTATAGGTTATGTCTATGTCAGGCTGTGGTAGTCGTCCGCCCTCTTTTGCCAGTCTGTCAGCCTCTTCGTTTCCAGGTATACTGCAATGTGATGGGATCCACTGTATTACAACTTTTTGGATTTCTGGCATAGACCATGGAGTGCTGCTCTTAGGTCAGTTAGTTCTGTGCTGTTATTGCTCTTGAGTATTGAGACAGCTGACTTTGCATCTGTGAAGATAGCTATTTGCTTCTCTTTATTTTCCTCCATCAGGAGCATTTCTGCTGCAGTTTTCAAAGCCTCTACCTCCGCTTTGAAGTTACTTGAAAATTTTCCAGTTGCCATTGAATGTGTTTTTTTCACTCCATTTTTTAAATTTAGGAGAATTCCTCCTCCTCCATTCTCTATTGAATTTTTGGCTGATCCATCTGTATATGCATGGGTCCAATTCCTGCTTGGGTAATGTTCTTTTATGTAGTTTAGGGTTATTTCTCTTCTTTCGGTTTCATGCTGAGTGTTCTTTTTCTCAATACCAGGAATGTTTTCTATCATCTCAGGCAGTTGCTGCTGTCTCCAAGCTGGGAAGTTGTGTGCATTGTGTATGGGCTTGACTGTTGATATGTTAAGTATAGGATCTGCCCTAATCCTTCGTTTTGCAGTTTCTACAAAGTTGCTACGCTTCAGTCTTCCCTTTCCAAAACCATTAAATCTGTTGTACATAGGGTGGTCTGTCAATCTTCTAAATTTTTCTGCTTGTTGCTGGGCTCTGCTATCTCTTCTATCCTGCATTGGTTGTAAACAAGTGATCTTTTCTAGTTCATTAATAGGCGTTGTCTTCAGGCTTCCAGTTATGATTCGCATTCCTTGGTTTTGGACTCTACTTATTTTGTTAAAGTTTGACTTAGCTGCTGTTGCCCAAGCTGCAATGCCATATTCCAGTACTGGCCTCACCCGTCCAGTATATAACTTCTTGAGAACTTTCTCATCTGCTCCCCACGTTGTACCAGCAAGCTTTTTCATGATTGCCATTCTCTGCCTTGCTCTTGTTCGATTTTTCTCAACCTGTGTCTTCCATGTCAGGCGACGATCAAAGGTGACTCCTAGATAGTTTGGATTTTCTTCATGGCGCAATATTTTTCCATTCAATACCAGCTTAGGTTGCTGAGTTTTATTTGAGAGGGAGAACACTGTGCATGTTGTTTTCTCCTCACTTATCTTCACTAGCCATGATTTTGACCAGTCCTCTAGCGCTAATAAGGCTTGCTGTATTCTGCTGTTAGCTGTACTAATATATTCTTCAGATGTCCATATGGCTAGGTCATCTGCAAAGGAGGATGTGTGTACTCTGGCTGGAAAATTTTCTGTGATGTCATTTATATATGCTAGGAATAATGTTGGTGAAAGAACTCCTCCTTGGGGGACACCTTGCTCCAGCAGCATCATTTGCTTGTTTGTCCTTGTACTTTTGTCCTGGCAGTTCTGTTCTCAAGGTAGTGGCTGATCCATTTATACATTTTTCCACAAACATGCATGTTTTGCAGTTTTACTTTCAGTCCTTCCTTCCATACTTTATCAAATGCTTTTTCTAAATCTATCCAGACTGCTAGTGTGTGCTTTTTCTCTTGGAAGGCATCCTCTATTTCCTGAGCTATATAGGTTATTTGATCTTCAGTGGATCTGTATTTTCTGAATCCTGCTTGGTGTGGTGTTAAGAGTTTGTTTTCTTCCAGATGCCATGTTAGCCTGCCATTGATAATGCGTTCCATTAATTTTCCTACACAGCTCAGTAGACTGATAGGTCGATAGCCATTTGGTTCTTCCAGGTCTTTTCCTTTCTTTGGGACTGGTATTAGTATAGCTTCCTTCCTTGCCTGTGGGACTATTCCTCTCTTCCAGCTGTTATTTAGGACTGCTAGTAGTTTCTTCTTTGCCTTGGTGCCTAGTCCTATTAGCATTTCATTTGTGATTCCATCCTTTCCTGGTGATTTCTTCTTTTTTAGGGTATTCATTGCCTGTTCCATTTCTTCCATTGTTAGATTTGCCATCATATATTCTGCTGCTGTCTCTGTATTTCTATGATGTGTCTGTTTGTCTTTGATTGCTTTCTTCTGTTTGGTTGTAATATCAATGTGGTTTGCATTTGCATAGTGTTCCATTAGTGCATTTGCAGCCTTTTTGCCTGTAAGCAAGGCATTTCCGTGTTTAATTGTTATTTGTTTGTTTCTAGGTCCTTCATTGTTCATGGCTTTCACTAGTTTCCATAGTTTGTTTCCATCCCTGTCAAAATTCAGGTTTTGTTTTTTCCCTCCAACAATCTCTTGTTGTTTGATTCACTGTTCTTTTATATTTTGCTGAGATGGCTTTGAGAGAGATGTTTGCTTCAATTGTTTGTTCTCTCTCTGCTGTCTTCCTGGCATCTTCAACTTTGTCCTCCAAACTTTGTAGTTCTTCAGTCCAGTATGGTTTGTAATTTTTCCTCGCTCCTCTTGGAATGGACTCAGTGGCTGCCTGTATTATCGCTCTGTTTAGACTTTCCACCATTTGCTTTATGTTGCCATATCGTGTATTTATGTTTTCACAATATTTGTCTGTTAGTAAGGCAAATCTGTCCCAATCTGCTCGTTTGTAATTCCAGCGGGGCAAGGGCTTTTGCTCCTGTGGAACATACTCCATATTCATTTCAAGCTTGATTGGTCTGTGGTCACTACCTGCTAATTGGTCCAGCACATGGCGATCGATTTTGTGGAGGATGTCTCCTGTGCAGAAAGCTAAGTCTGGAGTAGAAGTGGTAAGCCATCTTCTGGAGTAGAAGCTCGGTGTGTCATCCGCTTTGTTGAGTAGATGGAGATTTGAGTCTATTTCCCAGTCCTCCAATTCATCTCCTCTTTTGTCAGTATCTGGGTATCCCCATCTTTCTGAACGGCTATTAAAGTCTCTGACAATAATGCAGTTTGTGTCAGTTATTTTCATGTTTGAGAGTGTAAGGTCCTTATCTGCTGGGCTATACAGATTGTAGATTCTTATTTTCACGTCCTTTATCATTATGTCAACACCTATAATTTCCGTTTGGTTGTCAGAGATCACAGATACTTCGCTGCAAGGTATTGTATTTCGTGTAAGTATTAGAACTCCTCCTTTGTGTCCTTCGCGGTCGAAACGTGTGGCCTGATATCCTCTGACTGAGAATTTGTGATTGGCGTTGAGGTGTGTCTCTTGAATGCATGCCACATCTATTCTATCTTTATGAAGACGATGTGTTAGGGAGTCTTTCTTCTTGTAAACTCCTTCGGCATTCCACTGTAGTATGTTGAGTGTCCGGGGTATTTGGTCAATAGCTCTTAACCTACTCCTCTGTGCCTTGACTCCACAGCACAGGGGAAGGTGACCACCAGTAGTCATGGGTGGACCCCCTCGAGGCAGGGGGCCCGGCACTATCACCGCCTGATGGGACTTCACGGGATTAGCACCATATAGATTAATTTTGATTTGTGACATCATGAATTAAGTTACGTTGCACTGCTTTGTCAAGCCTGTGGCTCAGTACATCCGATTTCGACAAGCATTTATTCGGGATGCTTTCCCTAGCCTTTGACTGTCCCCAGTCTACCTACAAGGCAGCAGGTTTCACGTTGCACTGCTTTGTCAAGCCTGTGGCTCAGTACATCCGATTTCGACAAGCATGTATTTGGGGTGCTTTCCCTAGCCTTTGACTGTCCCCAGTCTACCTACAAGGCAGCAGGTTTGTGTGTCTCTTCGTCTGGTCCCTCTCCCTTGACCTGTCCGACATGGGTGGCCCTACCAGTAGCTGTGCTACCGTCGGCATAGCTCTTGGGGTCATTGGGACGCACAAGCCCCTCTACCTCGTCACGGTGGACACACAGCAGAGGGGATAGTGTCACATTATGTCTGGGTCTCTATGTTTACATAGTGTCACATTATGTCTGGGTCTCTATGTTTACATAGTGTCACATTATGTCTGGGTCTCTATGTTTACATCATGTTGTCTGGGTCTCTATGTTTACATAGTGTCACATTATGTCTGGGTCTCTATGTTTACATAGTGTCACATCATGTCTGGGTCTCTATGTTTACATAGTGTCACATTATGTCTGGGTCTCTATGTTTACATCATGTTGTCTGGGTCTCTATGTTTACATAGTGTCACATTATGTCTGGGTCTCCATGTTTACATCATGTTGTCTGGGTCTCTATGTTTACATAGTGTCACATTATGTCTGGGTCTCTATGTTTACATCATGTTGTCTGGGTCTCTATGTTTACATAGTGTCACATTATATCTGGGTCTCCATGTTTACATAGTGGCACATTATGTCTGGGTCTCTATGTTTACATCATGTTGTCTGGGTCTCTATGTTTACATAGTGTCACATTATGTCTGGGTCTCTATGTTTACATAGTGTCACATTATGTCTGGGTCTCTATGTTTACATAGTGGCACATTATGTCTGGGTCTCTATGTTTACATAGTGTCACATTATGTCTGGGTCTCCATGTTTACATAGTGGCACATTATGTCTGGGTCTCCATGTTTACATCATGTTGTCTGGGTCTCTATGTTTACATAGTGTCACATTATGTCTGGGTCTCCATGTTTACATAGTGGCACATTATGTCTGGGTCTCTATGTTTACATAGTGTCACATTATGTCTGGGTCTCCATGTTTACATCATGTTGTCTGGGTCTCTATGTTTACATAGTGTCACATTATGTCTGGGTCTCTATGTTTACATCATGTTGTCTGGGTCTCTATGTTTACATAGTGTCACATTATGTCTGGGTCTCCATGTTTACATCATGTTGTCTGGGTCTCTATGTTTACATAGTGGCACATTATGTCTGGGTCTCCATGTTTACATAGTGGCACATTATGTCTGGGTCTCTATGTTTACATAGTGTCACATTATGTCTGGGTCTCCATGTTTACATCATGTTGTCTGGGTCTCTATGTTTACATAGTGGCACATTATGTCTGGGTCTCTATGTTTACATAGTGTCACATTATGTCTGGGTCTCCATGTTTACATAGTGTCACATTATGTCTGGGTCTCCATGTTTACATAGTGTCACATTATGTCTGGGTCTCTATGTTTACATAGTGTCACATTATGTCTGGGTCTCTATGTTTACATAGTGTCACATTATGTCTGGGTCTCCATGTTTACATAGTGTCACATTATGTCTGGGTCTCTATGTTTACATAGTGTCACATTATGTCTGGGTCTCTATGTTTACATAGTGTCACATTATGTCTGGGTCTCTATGTTTACATAGTGTCACATTATGTCTGGGTCTCCATGTTTACATCATGTTGTCTGGGTCTCTATGTTTACATAGTGTCACATTATGTCTGGGTCTCCATGTTTACATAGTGTCACATTATGTCTGGGTCTCCATGTTTACATCATGTTGTCTGGGTCTCTATGTTTACATAGTGTCACATTATGTCTGGGTCTCCATGTTTACATAGTGGCACATTATGTCTGGGTCTCTATGTTTACATAGTGTCACATTATGTCTGGGTCTCTATGTTTACATCATGTTGTCTGGGTCTCTATGTTTACATAGTGTCACATTATGTCTGGGTCTCTATGTTTACATAGTGTCACATTATGTCTGGGTCTCTATGTTTACATAGTGTCACATTATGTCTGGGTCTCCATGTTTACATCATGTTGTCTGGGTCTCTATGTTTACATAGTGTCACATTATGTCTGGGTCTCTATGTTTACATAGTGTCACATTATGTCTGGGTCTCTATGTTTACATAGTGGCACATCATGTCTGGGTCTCCATGTTTACATAGTGGCACATCATGTCTGGGTCTCCATGTTTACATAGTGTCACATTATGTCTGGGTCTCCATGTTTACATCATGTTGTCTGGGTCTCCATGTTTACATAGTGTCACATTATGTCTGGGTCTCTATGTTTACATAGTGTCACATTATGTCTGGGTCTCTATGTTTACATAGTGTCACATTATGTCTGGGTCTCTATGTTTACATAGTGGCACATCATGTCTGGGTCTCTATGTTTACATAGTGGCACATCATGTCTGGGTCTCTATGTTTACATAGTGGCACATCATGTCTGGGTCTCCATGTTTACATCATGTTGTCTGGGTCTCTATGTTTACATAGTGTCACATTATGTCTGGGTCTCCATGTTTACATCATGTTGTCTGGGTCTCTATGTTTACATAGTGTCACATTATGTCTGGGTCTCCATGTTTACATAGTGTCACATTATGTCTGGGTCTCTATGTTTACATAGTGTCACATTATGTCTGGGTCTCCATGTTTACATCATGTTGTCTGGGTCTCTATGTTTACATAGTGTCACATTATGTCTGGGTCTCCATGTTTACATCATGTTGTCTGGATCTCTATGTTTACATAGTGTCACATTATGTCTGGGTCTCCATGTTTACATAGTGTCACATTATGTCTGGGTCTCCATGTTTACATAGTGTCACATTATGTCTGGGTCTCTATGTTTACATAGTGTCACATTATGTCTGGGTCTCTATGTTTACATAGTGTCACATTATGTCTGGGTCTCTATGTTTACATAGTGTCACATTATGTCTGGGTCTCTATGTTTACATAGTGGCACATCATGTCTGGGTCTCTATGTTTACATAGTGGCACATCGTGTCTGGGTCTCCATGTTTACATCATGTTGTCTGGGTCTCTATGTTTACATAGTGTCACATTATGTCTGGGTCTCCATGTTTACATCATGTTGTCTGGGTCTCTATGTTTACATAGTGTCACATTATGTCTGGGTCTCCATGTTTACATAGTGTCACATCATGTCTGGGTCTCTATGTTTACATAGTGTCACATTATGTCTGGGTCTCCATGTTTACATCATGTTGTCTGGGTCTCTATGTTTACATAGTGTCACATTATGTCTGGGTCTCCATGTTTACATCATGTTGTCTGGGTCTCTATGTTTACATAGTGTCACATTATGTCTGGGTCTCCATGTTTACATAGTGTCACATTATGTCTGGGTCTCCATGTTTACATAGTGTCACATTATGTCTGGGTCTCCATGTTTACATAGTGTCACATTATGTCTGGGTCTCTATGTTTACATAGTGTCACATTATGTCTGGGTCTCTATGTTTACATAGTGTCACATTATGTCTGGGTCTCCATGTTTACATCATGTTGTCTGGGTCTCTATGTTTACATAGTGTCACATCATGTCTGGGTCTCCATGTTTACATAGTGTCACATTATGTCTGGGTCTCCATGTTTACATCATGTTGTCTGGGTCTCTATGTTTACATAGTGTCACATTATGTCTGGGTCTCCATGTTTACATCATGTTGTCTGGGTCTCTATGTTTACATAGTGTCACATTATGTCTGGGTCTCCATGTTTACATAGTGGCACATCATGTCTGGGTCTCTATGTTTACATAGTGTCACATTATGTCTGGGTCTCTATGTTTACATCATGTTGTCTGGGTCTCTATGTTTACATAGTGTCACATTATGTCTGGGTCTCCATGTTTACATAGTGTCACATTATGTCTGGGTCTCTATGTTTACATCATGTTGTCTGGGTCTCTATGTTTACATCATGTTGTCTGGGTCTCTATGTTTACATAGTGTCACATTATGTCTGGGTCTCCATGTTTACATAGTGTCACATTATGTCTGGGTCTCTATGTTTACATCATGTTGTCTGGGTCTCTATGTTTACATAGTGTCACATTATGTCTGGGTCTCTATGTTTACATCATGTTGTCTGGGTCTCTATGTTTACATAGTGTCACATTATGTCTGGGTCTCTATGTTTACATAGTGTCACATTATGTCTGGGTCTCTATGTTTACATAGTGTCACATTATGTCTGGGTCTCTATGTTTACATAGTGGCACATCATGTCTGGGTCTCTATGTTTACATAGTGTCACATTATGTCTGGGTCTCTATGTTTACGTAGTGTCACATTATGTCTGGGTCTCTATGTTTACATAGTGGCACATTATGTCTGGGTCTCTATGTTTACATAGTGGCACATTATGTCTGGGTCTCTATGTTTACATAGTGGCACATTATGTCTGGGTCTCTATGTTTACATAGTGTCACATTATGTCTGGGTCTCTATGTTTACATAGTGGCACATTATGTCTGGGTCTCTATGTTTACATAGTGTCACATTATGTCTGGGTCTCCATGTTTACATAGTGTCACATTATGTCTGGGTCTCTATGTTTACATCATGTTGTCTGGGTCTCTATGTTTACATAGTGTCACATTATGTCTGGGTCTCTATGTTTACATAGTGTCACATCATGTCTGGGTCTCTATGTTTACATAGTGGCACATTATGTCTGGGTCTCTATGTTTACATCATGTTGTCTGGGTCTCTATGTTTACATAGTGTCACATTATGTCTGGGTCTCTATGTTTACATAGTGGCACATTATGTCTGGGTCTCTATGTTTACATAGTGTCACATTATGTCTGGGTCTCTATGTTTACATAGTGTCACATTATGTCTGGGTCTCTATGTTTACATAGTGTCACATTATGTCTGGGTCTCTATGTTTACATAGTGGCACATTATGTCTGGGTCTCTATGTTTACATAGTGGCACATTATGTCTGGGTCTCTATGTTTACATAGTGGCACATTATGTCTGGGTCTCTATGTTTACATAGTGTCACATTATGTCTGGGTCTCTATGTTTACATAGTGGCACATTATGTCTGGGTCTCCATGTTTACATAGTGTCACATTATGTCTGGGTCTCTATGTTTACATCATGTTGTCTGGGTCTCTATGTTTACATAGTGTCACATTATGTCTGGGTCTCTATGTTTACATAGTGTCACATCATGTCTGGGTCTCTATGTTTACATAGTGGCACATTATGTCTGGGTCTCTATGTTTACATCATGTTGTCTGGGTCTCTATGTTTACATAGTGTCACATTATGTCTGGGTCTCTATGTTTACATAGTGGCACATTATGTCTGGGTCTCTATGTTTACATAGTGGCACATTATGTCTGGGTCTCTATGTTTACATAGTGGCACATTATGTCTGGGTCTCTATGTTTACATAGTGTCACATTATGTCTGGGTCTCTATGTTTACATAGTGGCACATTATGTCTGGGTCTCCATGTTTACATAGTGTCACATTATGTCTGGGTCTCTATGTTTACATCATGTTGTCTGGGTCTCTATGTTTACATAGTGTCACATTATGTCTGGGTCTCCTATGTTTACATAGTGTCACATCATGTCTGGGTCTCTATGTTTACATAGTGGCACATTATGTCTGGGTCTCTATGTTTACATCATGTTGTCTGGGTCTCTATGTTTACATAGTGTCACATTATGTCTGGGTCTCTATGTTTACATAGTGGCACATTATGTCTGGGTCTCTATGTTTACATAGTGTCACATTAGTCTGGGTCTCTATGTTTACATAGTGTCACATTATGTCTGGGTCTCTATGTTTTACATAGTGTCACATATGTCTGGGTCTCTATGTTTACATAGTGGCACATTATGTCTGGGTCGCTATGTTTACATAGTGGCCCACATTAATAGGCTGGGTCTCTATGTTTACATAGTGGCACATTATGTCTGGGTCTCTATGTTACATAGTGTCACATTATGTCTGGGTCTCTATGTTTACATAGTGGCACATTATGTCTGGGTCTCTCTATGTTTACATAGTGTCACATTATGTCTGGGTCTCCATGTTTACATAGTGTCACATTATGTCTGGGTCTCTATGTTTACATCATGTTGTTTGGCGTCTATATGTTTACATAGTGTCACATTATGTCTGGGTCTCTATTTTTAAATTGTGTAATGGCACATTAGTCTGGGTACTCTATGTTTACATAGTGTAACATTATGTCTGGGTCCTCATAGTTTACATAGCTGGCACAAAACCTAATGGCCACATTATGTCTGGGTCTCTATGTTTAATAGTGGCACATTCATGTCTGGGTCTCTATGTTTACATAGTGTCAACATTATGTCTGGGTCTCCTCTGTTTACATAGTGCAATTATGTCTGGGTCTCATGTTTACATAGTGGTCACATCATGTCGGGTCTCCATGTTTACATAGTGGTCACATTATGTCGGGTCTCTATGTTTACATAGTGTCACATTATGTCTGGGTCTCTATGTTTACATCGTGTCACATTATGTCTGGGTCTCTATGTTTACATAGTGTCACATCATGTCTGGGTTCTCTATGTTACATAGTGGCACATATGTCTGGGTCCCTATGTTTACATCATGTTGTTCTGGGTCTCTATGTTTACATAGTGTCACATTATGTCTGGGTCTATGTTTACATAGGTCACATTATGTCTGGGTCTCTATGTTACATAGTGTCACATTATGTCTGGGTCTCTATGTTTACATAGTGGCACATTATGTATGGGTCTCTATGTTTACATCATGTAATGTCTGGGTCTCTATGTTTACATAGTGTCACATTATGTCTGGGTCTCCATGTTTACATCATGTTGTCTGGGTCTCTATGTTTACATAGTGGCACATTATGTCTGGGTCTCTATGTTTACATAGTGGCACATTATGTCTGGGTCTCTATGTTTACATAGTGGTCACATTATGTCTGGGTCTCTATGTTTACATAGTGGCACATTATGTCTGGGTCTCTATGTTTACATAGTGTCACATTATGTCTGGGTCTCCATGTTTACATAGTGTCACATTATGTCTGGGTCTCTATGTTTACATCATGTTGTCTGGGTCTCTATGTTTACATAGTGTCACATTATGTCTGGGTCTCTATGTTTACATAGTGTCACATCATGTCTGGGTCTCTATGTTTACATAGTGTCACATTATGTCTGGGTCTCTATGTTTACATCATGTTGTCTGGGTCTCTATGTTTACATAGTGTCACATTATGTCTGGGTCTCTATGTTTACATTGTGTCACATTATGTCTGGGTCTCTATGTTTACATAGTGTCACATTATGTCTGGGTCTCTATGTTTACATAGTGGCACATTATGTCTGGGTCTCTATGTTTACATAGTGTCACATCATGTCTGGGTCTCTATGTTTACATAGTGTCACATTATGTCGGTGTCTCATGTTTTACATCGGTGTCACAAGATGTCTGGGTCTGCCATTGTACATAGTGTCACATTATGTCTGGGTCTCCATGTTTACATAGTGCACATGTTGTCTGGGTCTCCCTGTTTAACATAGTGTCACAATTATGTCCTGGGTCTCCTAGGTTTACATAGTGGCACATTATGTCTGGGTCTCTATGTTTACATCATGTTGTCCTGGGTCTCCATGTTACATCATAGTTGTCTGGTTCTCTATGTAACATAGTGTCACATTATGTCTGGGTCTCCTATGTTTACATGTGGCACATTATGTCTGGGTCTCTATGTTTAACATAGTGCACATTATGTCTGGGTCCTCTATGGTTACAATAGTGTCACACTATGTCTGGGATCTCCATGTTTACATAGTGTCACATTATGTCTGGGTCTCTATGTTTACATAGTGTCACATTATGTCTGGGTCTCTATGTTTACATAGTGTCACATTATGTCTGGGTCTCTATGTTTACATAGTGTCACATTATGTCTGGGTCTCTATGTTTACATAGTGTCACATTATGTCTGGGTCTCTATGTTTACATAGTGTCACATTATGTCTGGGTCTCTATGTTTACATAGTGTCACATTATGTCTGGGTCTCTATGTTTACATAGTGTCACATTATGTCTGGGTCTCCATGTTTACATAGTGTCACATTATGTCTGGGTCTCCATGTTTACATAGTGTCACATTATGTCTGGGTCTCTATGTTTACATCATGTTGTCTGGGTCTCCATGTTTACATAGTGTCACATTATGTCTGGGTCTCTATGTTTACATAGTGGCACATTATGTCTGGGTCTCTATGTTTACATCATGTTGTCTGGGTCTCCATGTTTACATCATGTTGTCTGGGTCTCTATGTTTACATAGTGTCACATCATGTCTGGGTCTCCATGTTTACATAGTGGCACATTATGTCTGGGTCTCCATGTTTACATAGTGGCACATTATGTCTGGGTCTCTATGTTTACATAGTGGCACATTATGTCTGGATCTCCATGTTTACATAGTGTCACATTATGTCTGGGTCTCTATGTTTACATAGTGTCACATTATGTCTGGGTCTCCATGTTTACATAGTGGCACATTATGTCTGGGTCTCTATGTTTACATAGTGTCACATTATGTCTGGGTCTCTATGTTTACATAGTGTCACATTATGTCTGGGTCTCTATGTTTACATAGTGGCACATTATGTCTGGGTCTCTATGTTTACATAGTGTCACATTATGTCTGGGTCTCCATGTTTACATAGTGTCACATTATGTCTGGGTCTCCATGTTTACATAGTGTCACATTATGTCTGGGTCTCCATGTTTACATAGTGTCACATTATGTCTGGGTCTCCATGTTTACATAGTGTCACATTATGTCTGGGTCTCCATGTTTACATAGTGTCACATTATGTCTGGGTCTCCATGTTTACATAGTGTCACATTATGTCTGGGTCTCTATGTTTACATCATGTTGTCTGGGTCTCCATGTTTACATAGTGTCACATTATGTCTGGGTCTCCATGTTTACATAGTGTCACATTATGTCTGGGTCTCCATGTTTACATAGTGTCACATTATGTCTGGGTCTCCATGTTTACATAGTGTCACATTATGTCTGGGTCTCTATATTTACATCATGTTGTCTGGGTCTCCATGTTTACATCATGTTGTCTGGGTCTCTATGTTTACATAGTGTCACATCATGTCTGGGTCTCCATGTTTACATAGTGGCACATTATGTCTGGGTCTCTATGTTTACATAGTGTCACATTATGTCTGGGTCTCTATGTTTACATAGTGTCACATTATGTCTGGGTCTCCATGTTTACATAGTGTCACATTATGTCTGGGTCTCTATGTTTACATCATGTTGTCTGGGTCTCTATGTTTACACATAGTGTCCACTTATGTCTGGGTCTCTATGTTTACATAGTGTCACATTATGTCTGGGTCTCTATGTTTACATCATGTTGTCTGGGTCTCCATGTTTACATAGTGTCACATTATGTCTGGGTCTCTATGTTTACATAGTGGCACATTATGTCTGGGTCTCCATGTTTACATAGTGTCACATTATGGTCTGGGTCTCTATGTTACATAGTGGCACATTATGTCTGGGTCTCTATGTTTACATAGTGGCACATTATGTCCTGGGTCTCCATGTTTACATAGTGTCACATTATGTCTGGGTCTCTATGTTTACATAGTGGCACATTATGTCTGTGTCTCCATGTTTACATAGTGGCACATTATGTCTGGGTCTCCATGTTTACATAGTGTCACATTATGGTCTGGGTCTACCATGTTTACATAGTGTCACATTATGTCCTGGGTCTCATGTTTACATCATGTTGTCTGGGTCTCTATGTTTACATCATGTTGTCTGGGTCTCTATGTTTACATAGTGTCACATTATGTCTGGGTCTCTATGTTTACATAGTGGCACATTATGTCTGGGTCTCTATGTTTACATAGTGGCACATTATGTCTGGGTCTCTATGTTTACATAGTGGCACATTATGTCTGGGTCTCTATGTTTACATAGTGGCACATTATGTCTGGGTCTCTATGTTTACATCATGTTGTCTGGGTCTCTATGTTTACATAGTGTCACATTATGTCTGGGTCTCTATGTTTACATCATGTTGTCTGGGTCTCTATGTTTACATAGTGTCACATTATGTCTGGGTCTCTATGTTTACATAGTGTTGTCTGGGTCCGTATGTTTACATAGTGTCACATTATGTCTGGGTCTCTATGTTTACATAGTGTCACATTATGTCTGGGTCTCTATGTTTACATAGTGTCACATTATGTCTGGGTCTCTATGTTTACATAGTGTCACATTATGTCTGGGTCTCTATGTTTACATAGTGTCACATTATGTCTGGGTCTCTATGTTTACATAGTGTCACATTATGTCTGGGTCTCTATGTTTACATAGTGTCACATTATGTCTGGGTCTCTATGTTTACATAGTGTCACATTATGTCTGGGTCTCTATGTTTACATAGTGTCACATTATGTCTGGGTCTCTATGTTTACATAGTGTCACATTATGTCTGGGTCTCTATGTTTACATAGTGTCACATTATGTCTGGGTCTCTATGTTTACATAGTGGCACATTATGTCTGGGTCTCTATGTTTACATAGTGTCACATTATGTCTGGGTCTCTATGTTTACATAGTGTCACATTATGTCTGGGTCTCTATGTTTACATCATGTGTCTGGGTCTCTATGTTTACATAGTGTCACATTATGTCTGGGTCTCTATGTTTACATAGTGTCACATTATGTCTGGGTCTCTATGTTTACATAGTGGCACATTATGTCTGGGTCTCTATGTTTACATAGTGTTGTCTGGGTCTCTATGTTTACATAGTGTCACATTATGTCTGGGTCTCTATGTTTACATAGTGTCACATTATGTCTGGGTCTCTATGTTTACATAGTGTCACATTATGTCTGGGTCTCTATGTTTACATAGTGTCACATTATGTCTGGGTCTCTATGTTTACATAGTGTCACATTATGTCTGGGTCTCTATGTTTACATAGTGGCACATTATGTCTGGGTCTCTATGTTTACATAGTGGCACATTATGTCTGGGTCTCTATGTTTACATAGTGTCACATTATGTCTGGGTCTCTATGTTTACATAGTGTCACATTATGTCTGGGTCTCTATGTTTACATAGTGTCACATTATGTCTGGGTCTCCATGTTTACATAGTGTCACATTATGTCTGGGTCTCTATGTTTACATAGTGTTTATGTCTGGGTCTCTATGTTTACATAGTGTCACATTATGTCTGGGTCTCTATGTTTACATAGTGTCACATTATGTCTGGGTCTCTATGTTTACATAGTGTCACATTATGTCTGGGTCTCTATGTTTACATCATGTTGTCTGGGTCTCTATGTTTACATAGTGTCACATTATGTCTGGGTCTCTATGTTTACATAGTGGCACATTATGTCTGGGTCTCTATGTTTACATAGTGTCACATTATGTCTGGGTCTCTATGTTTACATAGTGTCACATTATGTCTGGGTCTCTATGTTTACATAGTGTCACATTATGTCTGGGTCTCTATGTTTACATAGTGGCACATTATGTCTGGGTCTCTATGTTTACATAGTGTCACATTATGTCTGGGTCTCTATGTTTACATATGTTGTCTGGGTCTCTATGTTTACATAGTGTCACATTATGTCTGGGTCTCTATGTTTACATAGTGTCACATTATGTCTGGGTCTCTATGTTTACATAGTGGCACATTATGTCTGGGTCTCTATGTTTACATATGTTGTCTGGGTCTCTATGTTTACATAGTGTCACATTATGTCTGGGTCTCTATGTTTACATAGTGGCACATTATGTCTGGGTCTCTATGTTTACATAGTGTCACATTATGTCTGGGTCTCTATGTTTACATAGTGTTGTCTGGGTCTCTATGTTTACATAGTGTCACATTATGTCTGGGTCTCTATGTTTACATAGTGTCACATTATGTCTGGGTCTCTATGTTTACATAGTGTCACATTATGTCTGGGTCTCTATGTTTACATAGTGGCACATTATGTCTGGGTCTCTATGTTTACATAGTGTCACATTATGTCTGGGTCTCTATGTTTACATAGTGTCACATTATGTCTGGGTCTCTATGTTTACATAGTGTCACATTATGTCTGGGTCTCTATGTTTACATAGTGTCACATTATGTCTGGGTCTCTATGTTTACATAGTGTCACATTATGTCTGGGTCTCTATGTTTACATAGTGTCACATTATGTCTGGGTCTCTATGTTTACATAGTGTCACATTATGTCTGGGTCTCTATGTTTACATAGTGGCACATTATGTCTGGGTCTCTATGTTTACATAGTGTCACATTATGTCTGGGTCTCTATGTTTACATAGTGTCACATTATGTCTGGGTCTCTATGTTTACATCATGTTTCTGGGTCTCTATGTTTACATAGTGTCACATTATGTCTGGGTCTCTATGTTTACATAGTGTCACATTATGTCTGGGTCTCTATGTTTACATAGTGGCACATTATGTCTGGGTCTCTATGTTTACATCATGTTGTCTGGGTCTCTATGTTTACATAGTGTCACATTATGTCTGGGTCTCTATGTTTACATAGTGTCACATTATGTCTGGGTCTCTATGTTTACATAGTGTCACATTATGTCTGGGTCTCTATGTTTACATAGTGGCACATTATGTCTGGGTCTCTATGTTTACATAGTGTCACATTATGTCTGGGTCTCTATGTTTACATAGTGTCACATTATGTCTGGGTCTCTATGTTTACATCATGTTGTCTGGGTCTCCATGTTTACATAGTGTCACATTATGTCTGGGTCTCCATGTTTACATAGTGTCACATTATGTCTGGGTCTCTATGTTTACATAGTGGCACATTATGTCTGGGTCTCCATGTTTACATAGTGTCACATTATGTCTGGGTCTCTATGTTTACATAGTGTCACATTATGTCTGGGTCTCTATGTTTACATAGTGTCACATTATGTCTGGGTCTCTATGTTTACATCATGTTGTCTGGGTCTCTATGTTTACATAGTGTCACATTATGTCTGGGTCTCCATGTTTACATAGTGTTGTCTGGGTCTCTATGTTTACATAGTGTCACATTATGTCTGGGTCTCCATGTTTACATAGTGTCACATTATGTCTGGGTCTCCATGTTTACATAGTGTTATGTCTGGGTCTCTATGTTTACATAGTGTCACATTATGTCTGGGTCTCCATGTTTACATAGTGTCACATTATGTCTGGGTCTCTATGTTTACATATGTTGTCTGGGTCTCTATGTTTACATAGTGTCACATTATGTCTGGGTCTCTATGTTTACATAGTGTCACATTATGTCTGGGTCTCTATGTTTACATAGTGTCACATTATGTCTGGGTCTCTATGTTTACATAGTGTCACATTATGTCTGGGTCTCTATGTTTACATAGTGTCACATTATGTCTGGGTCTCTATGTTTACATAGTGTCACATTATGTCTGGGTCTCTATGTTTACATAGTGGCACATTATGTCTGGGTCTCTATGTTTACATAGTGTCACATTATGTCTGGGTCTCTATGTTTACATAGTGTCACATTATGTCTGGGTCTCCATGTTTACATAGTGTCACATTATGTCTGGGTCTCTATGTTTACATAGTGTCACATTATGTCTGGGTCTCTATGTTTACATAGTGTCACATTATGTCTGGGTCTCTATGTTTACATAGTGTCACATTATGTCTGGGTCTCCATGTTTACATAGTGTCACATTATGTCTGGGTCTCCATGTTTACATAGTGTCACATTATGTCTGGGTCTCTATGTTTACATATGTTTCTGGGTCTCCATGTTTACATAGTGTCACATTATGTCTGGGTCTCTATGTTTACATAGTGGCACATTATGTCTGGGTCTCTATGTTTACATAATGTTGTCTGGGTCTCCATGTTTACATCATGTTGTCTGGGTCTCTATGTTTACATAGTGTCACATTATGTCTGGGTCTCCATGTTTACATAGTGGCACATTATGTCTGGGTCTCTATGTTTACATAGTGTCACATTATGTCTGGGTCTCTATGTTTACATAGTGTCACATTATGTCTGGGTCTCCATGTTTACATAGTGTCACATTATGTCTGGGTCTCTATGTTTACATCATGTTGTCTGGGTCTCTATGTTTACATAGTGTCACATTATGTCTGGGTCTCTATGTTTACATAGTGTCACATTATGTCTGGGTCTCTATGTTTACATAGTGTTTATGTCTGGGTCTCTATGTTTACATAGTGTCACATTATGTCTGGGTCTCTATGTTTACATAGTGGCACATTATGTCTGGGTCTCCATGTTTACATAGTGTCACATTATGTCTGGGTCTCTATGTTTACATAGTGTCACATTATGTCTGGGTCTCTATGTTTACATAGTGTCACATTATGTCTGGGTCTCTATGTTTACATAGTGTCACATTATGTCTGGGTCTCTATGTTTACATAGTGGCACATTATGTCTGGGTCTCCATGTTTACATAGTGTCACATTATGTCTGGGTCTCTATGTTTACATAGTGTCACATTATGTCTGGGTCTCCATGTTTACATAGTGTCACATTATGTCTGGGTCTCTATGTTTACATAGTGTCACATTATGTCTGGGTCTCTATGTTTACATAGTGTCACATTATGTCTGGGTCTCCATGTTTACATAGTGGCACATTATGTCTGGGTCTCTATGTTTACATAGTGGCACATTATGTCTGGGTCTCTATGTTTACATAGTGTCACATTATGTCTGGGTCTCTATGTTTACATAGTGTCACATTATGTCTGGGTCTCTATGTTTACATAGTGTCACATTATGTCTGGGTCTCTATGTTTACATAGTGTCACATTATGTCTGGGTCTCTATGTTTACATAGTGTCACATTATGTCTGGGTCTCTATGTTTACATCATGTTGTCTGGGTCTCTATGTTTACATAGTGTCACATTATGTCTGGGTCTCTATGTTTACATAGTGTCACATTATGTCTGGGTCTCTATGTTTACATAGTGTCACATTATGTCTGGGTCTCTATGTTTACATAGTGGCACATTATGTCTGGGTCTCTATGTTTACATAGTGGCACATTATGTCTGGGTCTCCATGTTTACATAGTGTCACATTATGTCTGGGTCTCTATGTTTACATAGTGTCACATTATGTCTGGGTCTCTATGTTTACATAGTGTCACATTATGTCTGGGTCTCTATGTTTACATAGTGTCACATTATGTCTGGGTCTCTATGTTTACATAGTGGCACATTATGTCTGGGTCTCCATGTTTACATAGTGGCACATTATGTCTGGGTCTCTATGTTTACATAGTGTCACATTATGTCTGGGTCTCTATGTTTACATAGTGTCACATTATGTCTGGGTCTCCATGTTTACATAGTGTCACATTATGTCTGGGTCTCCATGTTTACATAGTGTCACATTATGTCTGGGTCTCTATGTTTACATAGTGTCACATTATGTCTGGGTCTCTATGTTTACATAGTGTCACATTATGTCTGGGTCTCTATGTTTACATAGTGTCACATTATGTCTGGGTCTCTATGTTTACATAGTGTCACATTATGTCTGGGTCTCTATGTTTACATAGTGTCACATTATGTCTGGGTCTCTATGTTTACATAGTGGCACATTATGTCTGGGTCTCTATGTTTACATAGTGTCACATTATGTCTGGGTCTCTATGTTTACATAGTGTCACATTATGTCTGGGTCTCTATGTTTACATAGTGGCACATTATGTCTGGGTCTCTATGTTTACATAGTGTCACATTATGTCTGGGTCTCTATGTTTACATCATGTTGTCTGGGTCTCTATGTTTACATAGTGTCACATTATGTCTGGGTCTCTATGTTTACATAGTGTCACATTATGTCTGGGTCTCTATGTTTACATAGTGTCACATTATGTCTGGGTCTCTATGTTTACATAGTGTCACATTATGTCTGGGTCTCTATGTTTACATAGTGTCACATTATGTCTGGGTCTCTATGTTTACATAGTGTCACATTATGTCTGGGTCTCCATGTTTACATAGTGTCACATTATGGTGTCACATTATGTCTGGGTCTCTATGTTTACATAGTGGCACATTATGTCTGGGTCTCTATGTTTACATAGTGGCACATTATGTCTGGGTCTCTATGTTTACATCATGTTGTCTGGGTCTCTATGTTTACATAGTGTCACATTATGTCTGGGTCTCTATGTTTACATAGTGTCACATTATGTCTGGGTCTCTATGTTTACATCATGTTGTCTGGGTCTCTATGTTTACATAGTGGCACATTATGTCTGGGTCTCTATGTTTACATCATGTTGTCTGGGTCTCTATGTTTACATAGTGTCACATTATGTCTGGGTCTCTATGTTTACATAGTGTCACATCATGTCTGGGTCTCTATGTTTACATAGTGTCACATTATGTCTGGGTCTCCATGTTTACATAGTGTCACATTATGTCTGGGTCTCTATGTTTACATAGTGTCACATTATGTCTGGGTCTCTATGTTTACATAGTGGCACATTATGTCTGGGTCTCTATGTTTACATAGTGTCACATTATGTCTGGGTCTCTATGTTTACATAGTGTCACATTATGTCTGGGTCTCTATGTTTACATATGTTGTCTGGGTCTCTATGTTTACATAGTGTCACATTATGTCTGGGTCTCTATGTTTACATAGTGTCACATTATGTCTGGGTCTCTATGTTTACATAGTGTCACATTATGTCTGGGTCTCTATGTTTACATAGTGTCACATTATGTCTGGGTCTCTATGTTTACATAGTGTCACATTATGTCTGGGTCTCTATGTTTACATAGTGTCACATTATGTCTGGGTCTCTATGTTTACATCACATTGTCTGGGTCTCTATGTTTACATAGTGTCACATTATGTCTGGGTCTCTATGTTTACATAGTGTCACATTATGTCTGGGTCTCTATGTTTACATAGTGGCACATTATGTCTGGGTCTCTATGTTTACATAGTGTCACATTATGTCTGGGTCTCTATGTTTACATAGTGTCACATTATGTCTGGGTCTCTATGTTTACATAGTGTCACATTATGTCTGGGTCTCTATGTTTACATAGTGGCACATTATGTCTGGGTCTCTATGTTTACATCATGTTGTCTGGGTCTCTATGTTTACATAGTGTCACATTATGTCTGGGTCTCTATGTTTACATAGTGTTATGTCTGGGTCTCTATGTTTACATAGTGTCACATTATGTCTGGGTCTCTATGTTTACATAGTGTCACATTATGTCTGGGTCTCTATGTTTACATAGTGTCACATTATGTCTGGGTCTCTATGTTTACATCATGTTGTCTGGGTCTCTATGTTTACATAGTGTCACATTATGTCTGGGTCTCTATGTTTACATAGTGTCACATTATGTCTGGGTCTCTATGTTTACATCGTGTTGTCTGGGTCTCTATGTTTACATAGTGTCACATTATGTCTGGGTCTCTATGTTTACATATGTTGTCTGGGTCTCTATGTTTACATAGTGTCACATTATGTCTGGGTCTCTATGTTTACATATGTTGTCTGGGTCTCTATGTTTACATAGTGTCACATTATGTCTGGGTCTCTATGTTTACATAGTGTCACATTATGTCTGGGTCTCTATGTTTACATAGTGTCACATTATGTCTGGGTCTCTATGTTTACATAGTGGCACATTATGTCTGGGTCTCTATGTTTACATAGTGTCACATTATGTCTGGGTCTCCATGTTTACATAGTGTTATGTCTGGGTCTCTATGTTTACATAGTGTCACATTATGTCTGGGTCTCTATGTTTACATAGTGTTGTCTGGGTCTCTATGTTTACATAGTGTCACATTATGTCTGGGTCTCTATGTTTACATAGTGTCACATTATGTCTGGGTCTCTATGTTTACATAGTGTCACATTATGTCTGGGTCTCTATGTTTACATAGTGGCACATTATGTCTGGGTCTCTATGTTTACATCATGTTGTCTGGGTCTCTATGTTTACATAGTGTCACATTATGTCTGGGTCTCCATGTTTACATCAGTGTCACTTATGTCTGGGTCCTCTATGTTTACATAGTGTCACATGATGTCTGGGTCTCTATGTTTACATAGTGTCACATTATGTCTGGGTCTCTATGTTTACATAGTGTCACATTATGTCTGGGTCTGCTATGTTTACATAGTGGCACATTATGTCTGGGTCTCTATGTTTAGACATAGTGGCACATTATGTCTGGGTCTCCTATGTTTACATGCATGTTGTGTCTGGGTCTCTATGTTTACATAGTGTCACATTATGTCTGGGTCTCTATGTTTACATAGTGTCACATTATGTCTGGGTCTCTATGTTTACATAGTGGCACATTATGTCTGGGTCTCTATGTTTACATAGTGCACATTATGTCTGGGTCTCTATGTTTACATAGTGTCACATTATGTCTGGGTCTCTATGTTTACATAGTGTCACATTATGTCTGGGTCTCTATGTTTACATAGTGTCACATTATGTCTGGGTCTCTATGTTTACATAGTGTCACATTATGTCTGGGTCTCTATGTTTACATAGTGTCACATTATGTCTGGGTCTCTATGTTTACATAGTGGCACATTATGTCTGGGTCTCCATGTTTACATAGTGGCACATTATGTCTGGGTCTCCATGTTTACATAGTGGCACATTATGTCTGGGTCTCTATGTTTACATCATGTTGTCTGGGTCTCTATGTTTACATAGTGTCACATTATGTCTGGGTCTCTATGTTTACATAGTGGCACATTATGTCTGGGTCTCTCATGTTTACATAGTGTCACATTATGTCTGGGTCTCCATGTTTACATAAGTGTCACATTATGTCTGGGTCTCTATGTTTACATCATGTTGTCTGGGTCTCCATGTTTACATAGTGTCACATTATGTCTGGGTCTCTATGTTTACATAGTGGCACATTATGTCTGGGTCTCTATGTTTACATAGTGTCACATTATGTCTGGGTCTCTATGTTTACATAGTGTCACATTATGTCTGGGTCTCCATGTTTACATAGTGGCACATTATGTCTGGGTCTCCATGTTTACATAGTGGCACATTATGTCTGGGTCTCCTATGTTTACATCATGTTGTCTGGGTCTCTATGTTTACATAGTGTCACATTATGTCTGGGGTCTCCATGTTTACATAGTGGCACATTATGTCTGGGTCTCTATGTTTACATCATGTTGTCTGGTCTCCATGTTTACATAGTGGCACATTATGTCTGGGTCTCTATGTTTACATCATGTTGTCTGGGTCTCCATGTTTACATAGTGTCACATTATGTCTGGGTCTCTATGTTTACATAGTGGCACATTATGTCTGGGTCTCTATGTTTACATAGTGTCACATTATGTCTGGGTCTCTATGTTTACATAGTGTCACATTATGTCTGGGTCTCTATGTTTACATAGTGGCACATTATGTCTGGGTCTCCATGTTTACATAGTGGCACATTATGTCTGGGTCTCTATGTTTACATAGTGGCACATTATGTCTGGGTCTCTATGTTTACATAGTGTCACATTATGTCTGGGTCTCTATGTTTACATAGTGTCACATTATGTCTGGGTCTCTATGTTTACATCATGTTGTCTGGGTCTCTATGTTTACATAGTGTCACATTATGTCTGGGTCTCTATGTTTACATCATGTTGTCTGGGTCTCTATGTTTACATAGTGTCACATTATGTCTGGGTCTCTATGTTTACATAGTGTTTGTCTGGGTCTCTATGTTTACATAGTGTCACATTATGTCTGGGTCTCTATGTTTACATAGTGTCACATTATGTCTGGGTCTCTATGTTTACATAGTGTCACATTATGTCTGGGTCTCTATGTTTACATAGTGGCACATTATGTCTGGGTCTCTATGTTTACATAGTGTCACATTATGTCTGGGTCTCTATGTTTACATCATGTTGTCTGGGTCTCTATGTTTACATAGTGGCACATTATGTCTGGGTCTCTATGTTTACATCATGTTGTCTGGGTCTCTATGTTTACATAGTGTCACATTATGTCTGGGTCTCTATGTTTACATAGTGTCACATTATGTCTGGGTCTCTATGTTTACATAGTGTCACATTATGTCTGGGTCTCTATGTTTACATAGTGTCACATTATGTCTGGGTCTCTATGTTTACATAGTGTCACATTATGTCTGGGTCTCCATGTTTACATAGTGTCACATTATGTCTGGGTCTCCATGTTTACATAGTGGCACATTATGTCTGGGTCTCCATGTTTACATAGTGTCACATTATGTCTGGGTCTCTATGTTTACATAGTGTCACATTATGTCTGGGTCTCTATGTTTACATAGTGCACATGTATGTCTGGGTCTCCATGTTTACATAGTGTCACATTATGTCTGGGTCTCTATGTTTACATAGTGGCACATTATGTCTGGGTCTCTATGTTTACATAGTGTCACATTATGTCTGGGTCTCTATGTTTACATAGTGTCACATTATGTCTGGGTCTCTATGTTTACATAGTGGCACATTATGTCTGGGTCTCTATGTTTACATAGTGTCACATTATGTCTGGGTCTCTATGTTTACATAGTGGCACATTATGTCTGGGTCTCTATGTTTACATAGTGTCACAAGATGTGTATAAGAGACAGGTGTCACATTATGTCTGGGTCTCTATGTTTACATAGTGGCACATTATGTCTGGGTCTCTATGTTTACATAGTGTCACATTATGTCTGGGTCTCTATGTTTACATAGTGGCACATTATGTCTGGGTCTCTATGTTACATAGGGGCACATTATTCTGGGTCTCTATGTTTACATAGTGGCACATTATGTCTGGTCTCTATGTTTACATCAGGTTGTCTGGGTCTCTATGTTTACATAGTGGCACATTATGTCTGGGTCTCTATGTTTTACATCATGTTGTTCTGGGTCTCTATGTTTACATAGTGTCACATTATGTCTGGTCTCCATGTTTCACATCATGTTGTCTGGGTCTCTATGTTTACATAGTGGTCACATTATGTCTGGGTCTCTATGTTTACATAGTGGTCACATTATGTCTGGGTCTCTATGTTTACATAGTGTCACATTAGTCCTGGGTCTCTATGTTTACATAGTGGCACATTATGTCTGGTCCTCTATGTTTAGCCATTAGTGGTCACATTATGTCTGGGTCTCCATGTTTACATCATGTTGTCTGGGTCTCTATGTGTACATAGTGGCACTTATGTCTGGGTCTCTATGTTTTACATCATGTTGTCTGGGTCTCCATGTTTACATAGTGTCACATTATGTCTGGGTCTCTATGTTTACATAGTGTCACATTATGTCTGGGTCTCCATGTTTACATAGTGGCACATTATGTCTGGGTCTCCATGTTTACATAGTGTCACATTATGTCTGGGTCTCTATGTTTACATCATGTTGTCTGGGTCTCCATGTTTACATAGTGTCACATTATGTCTGGGTCTCTATGTTTACATAGTGTCACATTATGTCTGGGTCTCTATGTTTACATAGTGGCACATTATGTCTGGGTCTCTATGTTTACATAGTGTCACATTATGTCTGGGTCTCTATGTTTACATAGTGTTATGTCTGGGTCTCTATGTTTACATAGTGGCACATTATGTCTGGGTCTCTATGTTTACATAGTGGCACATTATGTCTGGGTCTCCATGTTTACATAGTGGCACATTATGTCTGGGTCTCTATGTTTACATAGTGTCACATTATGTCTGGGTCTCTATGTTTACATAGTGGCACATTATGTCTGGGTCTCCATGTTTACATAGTGGCACATTATGTCTGGGTCTCCATGTTTACATAGTGGCACATTATGTCTGGGTCTCCATGTTTACATAGTGTCACATTATGTCTGGGTCTCCATGTTTACATAGTGGCACATTATGTCTGGGTCTCCATGTTTACATAGTGGCACATTATGTCTGGGTCTCCATGTTTACATAGTGTCACATTATGTCTGGGTCTCTATGTTTACATAGTGTCACATTATGTCTGGGTCTCCATGTTTACATAGTGGCACATTATGTCTGGGTCTCTATGTTTACATAGTGGCACATTATGTCTGGGTCTCTATGTTTACATAGTGTCACATTATGTCTGGGTCTCCATGTTTACATAGTGTCACATTATGTCTGGGTCTCCATGTTTACATAGTGTCACATTATGTCTGGGTCTCTATGTTTACATAGTGTCACATTATGTCTGGGTCGCCTATGTTTACATAGTGTCACATTATGTCTGGGTCTCTATGTTACATAGTGTCACATTATGTCTGGGTCTCTATGTTTACATAGTGTCACATTATGTCTGGGTCTCCTATGTTTACATAGTGGCACATTATGTCTGGGTCTCTATGTTTACATCATGTTGTCTGGGTCTCCATGTTTACATAGTGTCACATTATGTCTGGGTCTCTATGTTTACATAGTGGCACATTATGTCTGGGTCTCCATGTTTACATAGTGTCACATTATGTCTGGGTCTCCATGTTTACATAGTGTCACATTATGTCTGGGTCTCTATGTTTACATCATGTTGTCTGGGTCTCCATGTTTACATAGTGTCACATTATGTCTGGGTCTCTATGTTTACATAGTGGCACATTATGTCTGGGTCTCCATGTTTACATAGTGTCACATTATGTCTGGGTCCTCCATGTTTACATAGTGTCACATTATGTCTGGGTCTCCATGTTTACATAGTGGCACATTATGTCTGGGTCTCCATGTTTACATAGTGGCACATTATGTCTGGGTCTCCATGTTTACATCATGTTGTCTGGGTCTCTATGTTTACATAGTGTCACATTATGTCTGGGTCTCCATGTTTACATAGTGGCACATTATGTCTGGGTCTCTATGTTTACATCATGTTGTCTGGGTCTCCATGTTTACATAGTGGCACATTATGTCTGGGTCCTCTATGTTTACATCATGTTGGTCTGGGTCTCCATGTTTACATAGTGGCACATTATGTCTGGGTCTCTATGTTTACATAGTGGCACATTATGTCTGGGTCTCTATGTTTACATAGTCGCACATTATGTCTGGGTCTCCATGTTTACATAGTGGCACATTATGTCTGGGTCTCCATGTTTACATAGTGGCACATTATGTCTGGGTCTCCATGTTTACATAGTGGCACATTATGTCTGGGTCTCCATGTTTACATAGTGGCACATTATGTCTGGGTCTCCATGTTTACATAGTGGCACATTATGTCTGGGTCTCCATGTTTACATAGTGTCACATTATGTCTGGGTCTCTATGTTTACATAGTGGCACATTATGTCTGGGTCTCCATGTTTACATAGTGGCACATTATGTCTGGGTCTCCATGTTTACATAGTGTCACATTATGTCTGGGTCTCCATGTTTACATAGTGTCACATTATGTCTGGGTCTCCATGTTTACATAGTGTCACATTATGTCTGGGTCTCCATGTTTACATAGTGTCACATTATGTCTGGGTCTCTATGTTTACATAGTGGCACATTATGTCTGGGTCTCCATGTTTACATAGTGTCACATTATGTCTGGGTCTCTATGTTTACATAGTGGCACATTATGTCTGGGTCTCTATGTTTACATAGTGTCACATTATGTCTGGGTCTCTATGTTTACATAGTGTCACATTATGTCTGGGTCTCTATGTTTACATAGTGTCACATTATGTCTGGGTCTCTATGTTTACATAGTGTCCACATTATGTCTGGGGTCTCTATGTTTACATAGATGTCACATTATGTCTGGGTCTCTATGTTTACATAGTGTCACATTATGTCTGGGTCTCTATGTTTACATAGTGTCACATTATGTCTGGGTCTCCATGTTTACATAGTGGCACATTATGTCTGGGTCTCCATGTTTACATAGTGGCACATTATGTCTGGGTCTCTATGTTTACATAGTGGCACATTATGTCTGGGTCTCCATGTTTACATCATGTTGTCTGGGTCTCTATGTTTACATAGTGGCACATTATGTCTGGGTCTCTATGTTTACATAGTGGCACATTATGTCTGGGTCTCTATGTTTACATAGTGGCACATTATGTCTGGGTCTCTATGTTTACATAGTGTCACATATGTCTGGGTCTCCATGTTTACATAGTGTCACATTATGTCTGGGTCTCCATGTTTACATAGTGGCACATTATGTCTGGGTCTCCATGTTTACATAGTGGCACATTATGTCTGGGTCTCTATGTTTACATAGTGGCACATTATGTCTGGGTCTCTATGTTTACATAGTGGCACATTATGTCTGGGTCTCTATGTTTACATAGTGGCACATCGGGAACTCACTCCAGAGTTCCATTAATTTCTGGGTTTCCATTAATTTTTCTGCCTCTATAGTTTGGTGTCATTGTCTCCTTCCATATCTGTTGTAGTGACTCTTTGTGCATCATATTTGATTATTTCTTGTTATCCTTTCAGGGCAAAAGGAAACACAACAAAAAGGAGGATGAGGATGAAGGGGAAAGTGAAGGAGAGGAAGAAGACAAAGAAGGTGATTACTCCAGCCATGGTTGTGTAAAATGTTTGAGATTATGTTACAGCCAGCCTGGGGTGTTGTCCCATCACAGCCAGCCTAGGTGTTGTCACATGTCCCATCACAGCCAGCCTAGGTGTTATCACATGTCCCATCACAGCCAGCCTGGGGTGTTGTCCCATCACAGCCAGCCTAGGTGTTGTCACATGTCCCATCACAGCCTAGGTGTTGTCACGTGTCCCATCACAGCCAGCCTAGGTGTTATCACATGTCCCATCACAGCCAGCCTGGGGTGTTATCACATGTCCCATCACAACCAGCCTGGGGTGTTGTCCCATCACAGCCAGCCTAGGTGTTATCACATGTCCCATCACAGCCAGACTGGGGTGTTATAACATGTCCCATCACAGCCAGCCTAGGTGTTATCACATGTCCCATCACAGCCAGCCTAGGTGTTGTCACATGTCCCATCACAGCCAGACTGGCATGTTATAACATGTCCCATCACAGCCAGCCTAGGTGTTATCACATGTCCCATCACAGCCAGCCTAGGTGTTATCACATGTCCCATCACAGCCAGACTGGGGTGTTATAACATGTCCCATCACAGCCAGCCTAGGTGTTATCACATGTCCCATCACAGCCAGCCTAGGTGTTATCACATGTCCCATCACAGCCAGCCTAGGTGTTATCACATGTCCCATCACAGCCAGCCTAGGTGTTGTCACATGTCCCATCACAGCCAGCCTAGGTGTTGTCACATGTCCCATCACAGCCAGACTGGGGTGTTATAACATGTCCCATCACAGCCAGCCTAGGTGTTATCACATGTCCCATCACAGCCAGCCTAGGTGTTATAACATGTCCCATCACAGCCAGACTGGGGTGTTATAACATGTCCCATCACAGCCAGCCTAGGTGTTATCACATGTCCATCACAGCCAGCCTAGGTGTTATCACATGTCCCATCACAGCCAGACTGGGGTGTTATAACATGTCCCATCACAGCCAGCCTAGGTGTTATCACATGTCCCATCATAGCCAGCCTAGGTGTTGTCACATATCCCATCACAGCCAGCCTAGGTGTTATCACATGTCCCATCACAGCCAGCCTGGGGTGTTATCACATGTCCATCACAGCCAGCCTGGGGTGTTATCACATGTCCCATCACAGCCAGCCTGGGGTGTTATCACATGTCCCATCACAGCCAGCCTGGGGTGTTATCACATGTCCCATCACAGCCAGCCTGGGGTGTTGTCCCATCACAACCAGCCTAGGTGTTATCACATGTCCCATCACAGCCAGCCTAGGTGTTATCACATGTCCCATCACAACCCACCTGGGGTGTTATCACATGTCCCATCACAGCCAGCCTGGGGTGTTATCACATGTCCCATCACAGCCAGCCTGGGGTGTTATCACATGTCCCATCACAGCCAGCCTGGGGTGTTATCACATGTCCCATCACAGCCAGCCTGGGGTGTTATCACATGTCCCATCACAGCCAGCCTGGGGTGTTCATCACATGTCCCATCACAGCCAGCCTGGGGTGTTGTCCCATCACAACCAGCCTAGGTGTTATCACATGTCCCATCACAGCCAGCCTAGGTGTTATCACATGTCCCATCACAACCCACCTGGGGTGTTATCACATGTCCCATCACAGCCAGCCTGGGGTGTTGTCCCATCACAACCAGCCTAGGTGTTATCACATGTCCCATCACAGCCAGCCTAGATGTTATCACATGTCCCATCACAGCCAGCCTAGGTGTTATCACATGTCCCATCACAACCAGCTTGGGGTGTTATCACATGTCCCATCACAGCCAGCCTAGGTGTTATCACATGTCCCATCACAGCCAGCCTGGGGTGTTATCACATGTCCCATCACAGCCAACCTGGGGTGTTATCACATGTCCCATCACAGCCAACCTGGGGTGTTATCACATGTCCCATCACAGCCAGCCTAGGTGTTGTCACATGTCCCATCACAACCAGCCTAGGTGTTGTCACATGTCCCATCACAACCAGCCTAGGTGTTATCACATGTCCCATCACAGCCAGCCTAGGTGTTATCACAGGTCCCATCACAGCCAGCCTGGGGTGTTGTCCCATCACAGCCAGCCTGGGGTGTTATTACATGTCCCATCACAGCCAGCCTGGGGTGTTGTCCCATCACAGCCAGCCTGGGGTGTTGTCCCATCACAGCCAGCCTGGGGTGTTGTCCCATCACAGCCAGCCTGGGGTGTTGTCCCATCACAGCCAGCCTGGGGTGTTATCACATGTCCCATCACAGCCAGCCTGGGGTGTTATCACATGTCCCATCACAACCAGCCTAGGTGTTATCACATGTCCCCTCACAGCCAGCCTAGGTGTTATCACATGTCCCATCACAGCCAGCCTAGTGTTGTCACATGTCCCATCACAGCCAGCCTGGGGTGTTGTCCCATCACAGCCAGCCTAGGTGTTGTCACATGTCCCATCACAACCAGCCTGGGGTGTTATCACATGTCCCATCACAGCCAGCCTAGGTGTTATCACATGTCCCATCACAGCCAGCCTAGGTGTTGTCACATGTCCCATCACAGCCAGCCTAGGTGTTATCACATGTCCCATCACAACCAGCCTGGGGTGTTGTCCCATCACAGCCAGCCTAGGTGTTATCACATGTCCCATCACAGCCAGCCTGGGGTGTTATCACATGTCCCATCACAGCCAGCCTGGGGTGTTATCACATGTCCCATCACAGCCAGCCTGGGGTGTTATCACATGTCCCATCACAGCCAGCCTAGGTGTTATCACATGTCCCATCACAACCAGCCTAGGTGTTGTCACATGTCCCATCACAGCCAGCCTAGGTGTTATCACATGTCCCATCACAGCCAGCCTAGGGTGTTATCACATGTCCCATCACAGCCAGCCTAGGTGTTGTCACATGTCCCATCACAGCCAGCCTAGGTGTTATCACATGTCCCATCACAACCAGCCTAGGTGTTATCACATGTCCCATCACAACCAGCCTGGGTGTTATCACATGTCCCATCACAACCAGCCTAGGTGTTATCACATGTCCCATCACAACCAGCCTGGGTGTTATCACATGTCCCATCACAACCAGCCTAGGTGTTATCACATGTCCCATCACAACCAGCCTAGGTGTTATCACATGTCCCATCACAACCAGCCTGGGTGTTGTCACATGTCCCATCACAACCAGCCTAGGTGTTATCACATGTCCCATCACAACCAGCCTGGGGTAATATCACATGTCCCATCACAACCAGCCTGGGGTGTTGTCCCATCACAGCCAGCCTAGGTGTTGTCACATGTCCCATCACAGCCAGCCTGGGGTGTTGTCCCATCACAGCCAGCCTGGGGTGTTGTCACATGTCCCATCACAACCAGCCTGGGGTGTTGTCACATGTCCCATCACAGCCAGCCTGGGGTGTTGTCACATGTCCCATCACAACCAGCCTAGGTGTTGTCCCATCACAGCCAGCCTGGGGTGTTGTCACATGTCCCATCACAACCAGCCTGGGGTGTTGTCACATGTCCCATCACAGCCAGCCTAGGTGTTGTCACATGTCCCATCACAACCAGCCTGGGGTGTTGTCCCATCACAGCCAGCCTAGGTGTTGTCACATGTCCCATCACAGCCAGCCTGGGGTGTTGTCCCATCACAGCCAGCCTAGGTGTTGTCACATGTCCCATCACAACCAGCCTAGGTGTTATCACATGTCCCATCACAGCCAGCCTGGGGTGTTGTCACATGTCCCATCACAGCCAGCCTGGGGTGTTGTCACATGTCCCATCACAGCCAGCCTGGGGTGTTGTCACATGCCCCATCACAGCCAGCCTGGGGTGTTGTCACATGTCCCATCACAGCCAGCCTGGGGTGTTGTCACATGTCCCATCACAACCAGCCTAGGTGTTGTCACATGTCCCATCACAGCCAGCTTAGGGTGTTATCACATGTCCCATCACAACCAAGTGTCCAGATGACGTACTGTTCCTGTACAGAAAGTCCCATCTGGCTATGCTGGGTTTGTTGATTGTGCTACTGCTTCCAGATTGAACATGGCACACCACCATCCTCTTCTGGAGATGTGACTGAGCCCCCACCATCACAAACCCTAGATATATGAACACATGCTTGTACTATTCCTGCAGTGATGTGGCTACATGTGTTACATACTACTGCAGGTGATGTGGCTACATATGTTACATACTACTGCATGTGATGTGTTATGACAGTGTGTGGATCGTGTCAGTAGTAGTAGTGATCTAGTCTAACTCATCTCGATGGCCATGTGCTCACCAACCACACTTGTATTGATCTCGATGGCCATGTGCTCACCAACCACACTTGTATTTATCTCGATGGCCATGTGCTCACCAACTACACTTGTATTTATCTCCGTGGCCATGTGCTCACCAACTACACTTGTATTTTCACAGAGCCATCAGCCAAAGTCAGCAAGACTGAAGAGGTTGTAGACAAGACAGCCTGTGCCCAAGCAACAAGACAGAAGGCTGATGTATGTGAGGAGGGCAGCTCTAGCTGAGGTGTACGGATGTTCAGTGACCAACCCCCATGGGGGGCCATGTTTGCTCCCAGGTGGTGGCCAATCAGCTGCTGCCACACACATGTGTGCACATTACCATGTGCCATGTCAGATTCTCAGAATAAAATGTTATGAATTTTACCAGCTGAGATTGTTGTTTATGTAACTCATTCACAGAAAACAACTCCATCACAACTACACACCTGTTGGGAGACATCCCTCCCTCACAACACATAACATCAACTATTTCACATACACTGTTGGGAGACATCCCTTCCTCACAACACATACATCAACTATTTCATATACACTGTTGGAGACAAACCTCCCTCACAACACTCAACTATTTCACATACACTGTTGGGAGACATCCCTTCCTCACAACACATACATCAACTATTTCACATACACTGTTGGGAGGCAAACCTCCCTCACAACACATACATCAACTATTTCACATACACTGTTGGGAGACAACACCTCCCTCACAACACATACATCAACTATTATCACATACACTGTTGGGAGACAAACCTCCCTCACAACACAACTATTTCATATACACTGTTGGGAGACAAACCTCCCTCACAACACATACATCAACTATTTCACATACACTGTTGGGAGACAAACCTCCCTCACAACACATCAACTATTTCATATACACTGTTGGGAGACAAACCTCCCTCACATCAACTATTTCACATACACTGTTGGGAGACAAACCTCCCTCACAACACATCAACTATTTCATATACACTGTTGGGAGACAAACCTCCCTCACATCAACTATTTCATATACACTGTTGGGAGACAAACCTCCCTCACAACACATACATCAACTATTTCATATACACTGTTGGGAGACATCCCTCCCTCACATCATATACATCAACTATTTCATATACACTGTTGGGAGACAAACCACCCACACATCAACTATTTCACATACACTGTTGGGAGACAAACCTCCCTCACATCACATACATCAACTATTTCATATACACTGTTGGGAGACAAACCTCCTTCACAACACATACATCAACTATTTCATATACACTGTTCGGAGACATCCCTCACTCACAACACATCCATCAACTATTTCATATACACTGTTGGGAGACAAACCTCCCTCACAACACATACATCAACTATTTCACATACACTGTTGGGAGACAAACCTCCCTCACATCAACTATTTCACATACACTGTTGGGAGACAAACCTCCCTCACAACACATACATCAACTATTTCATATACACTGTTCGGAGACATCCCTCACTCACAACACATACATCAACTATTTCATATACACTGTTGGGAGACATCCCTCCCTCACATCACATACATCAACTATTTCACATACACTGTTGGGAGACATCCCGCCCTCATATCAACTATTTCACATACACTGTTGGGAGACAAACCTCCCTCACAACACATACATCAACTATTTCACATACACTGTTGGGAGACATCCCTCCCTCATCACATACATCAACTATTTCATATACACTGTTGGGAGACAAACCTCCCTCACAACACATACATCAACTATTTCACATACACTGTTGGGAGACAAACCTCCCTCACATTAACTATTTCACATACACTGTTGGGAGACAAACCTCCCTCACAACACATACATCAACTATTTCATATACACTGTTGGGAGACATCCCTCCCTCACATCACATACATCAACTATTTCATATACACTGTTGGGAGACATCCCTCCCTCACATCACATACATCAACTATTTCATATACACTGTTGGGAGACATCCCTCCCTCACATCACATACATCAACTATTTCACATACACTGTTGGGAGACATCCCTCCCTCACATCACATACATCAACTATTTCATATACACTGTTGGGAGACAAACCTCCCTCACAACACATACATTAACTATTTCACATACACTGTTGGGAGACATCCAAGGACAAATAGAAACCAGTGTGGCCGAATTGGTAGGTCCAGTTCCACGGATTGATGGAGTGCAGCTAGCTTGTGGTTTAGATGACTGCAGCAAGTTAAGGGGGGGATGAGTGGTCTCAGTCTGTGGAGGCTAGATGACTGCAGCAAGTTAAGGGGGGGGATGAGTGGTCTCAAGTCTGTGGAGGCTAGATGACTGCAGCAAGTTAAGGGGGGGATGAGTGGTCTCAAGTCTGTGGAGGCTAGATGACTGCAGCAAGTTAAGGGGGGGATGAGTGGTCTCAAGTCTGTGGAGGCTAGATGACTGCAGCAAGTTAAGGGGGGATGAGTGGTCTCGAGGTATGGTGTCCGCCTCGAGTGCTGGAGGTCCCGGGTTCAGGCCCCAGTGAGGACCGGTATTTATTTAAAAAATCCACTTGGGCGTCCAGTAATAAAATGTCCCCTGGTCTATGTGTATTGTTGCGCACGTAAAAAAAATCCCTTGGCAGTTGGAAATTTAAAAAGAGTAGCGTAATGGTGCTGCCTGGGCAAAATTTCGAGTTAAAAATCTACCCAAAGTATTTCGGGATCCTCACCGATGCAACGGAGTTCGTGCATTGTGCTGAGTTTCTGCAGACTCAGCTGCAGCAAAATCAAATCAAATCAACTTTATTAGGGTCACAAATTGGGCGCGCAGGCCCGTCTTACATTCGGCCCTTTCAATCACTCGTCTTTCGTTCATCAAGAGCATTATAACATTTACATAGGAAGAAAAATAAACATTGTGAAATGAATGTTTGTAAACATAAACAAGGCTAATCACCATGTTATGAAGCCCATCTCCCACCTATCCATACATCACCCCACCCACACAACCCCACCTACCCACACACACGCGCGACCAAAGGACACATAAACACCCCCACCTACCCACACACACGCACACCAAGGGACACATACATACCCCACAAACCGACCCATCCCCCTCCCACACATCCCCCACCCACACACACTGCCCTAACCTGATCCCCAACGAAAACACACTCGCCACCCACAAACATTCCCCACCAACCAACACATCCCACGCCCATCCACATCTTAACCCACACGTCCTCTCCCCACCCACACCTCAAACCACCCATCCTTAGCCACATCTCCATCGACAACATATTCCCCACCCACGCACACAATCCCCCACCACCCACACATCGCACATTCACTCACACATCCCCGAACCATACACACACATCCCCACCAACTGACATGTCCCTACCCCTCCCCACCCACCTCCCTAACCATCCATACATCCCCAATCCACACACACACACACACCCCACCACCCACACATACAACTTCCACCCACCCACACGTGTCTTAACCTAAACCCCCACCACGCAATCCCCCACCCGCACATCACATACACCCCCTACCACGCACTATTCCCAACCCACGCACCACACACACACATATCCCTCACCAACACATCCCACTTACACACCACACATATATCCCCACCCAGATACCACACAATATTCACCACCCCACACAGATACCCTTACCCATCCACCCCACATACCCCCACTCACACACCACAAAAATCCCCCACCCACACACATACCTCACTCACACAATATCCCCAACCAACACACCACACACCTCTCCCCACCCACACACGCATTCCCTACCTGTCCACCAAACACACTCACTCACGCATACATCCTCCACTACGCACTCACACACCCCCCAACAAACATCTCTCAATCACAATACCCCTACCCACACACATCCTCCACCCACTCACACATCCCACCCCGACACATACAACTCCCTTACCCACCTACACATCCCTAAGCCACTCACTCACCCCCACCCACACATTCCTCATCCACACACACACATCTCCCACCCACACACCCCCGCATACTTCCCCCAACCACCACATTCCCCTACTCACCCACACATATACCCCACCCATACGCACATTCCCCGCACCCATCACACACATCCCCCACACCACACACTATCCTCCACCCATACCACCACAAACATACCCTCCACCCACACATCATTCACACATCCCCCACCAACACACCGCACACATATCTCAAACCCACACACCATACACTTCTCCCCACCCGCCCTTGGCAATCCCCAATCCACCCAACACAATCCCCTATCCACACAACCCCGCCTCCCACACATACTTCCTCAAACCATCCACACATCTCCACCCACATAAACACACATCCCCCACAATCCGTCCCATACACATATCCTCCACCCATACACACACCCCCCACACCCATTCCACACCCCTACTTTCACCCCCACACATCCATCCACACATCCCACCAACACCCACAAATATCACTACCCACCAAAACCCACACACCCCAACCCATCCAAACGCATACCCCACCCACACTTATCCCCACTCACACACATCCTCCACATACAGTCACACTTCCTCACATCTAGACACATACAAAATGTCTCACATTAGTATTGAAACTAGTATGAAAAAACTCCCACACTTTACTCACACACATACACTGACACTTGTCATGAGCAGTCTCATAAAAATGTTAAACATGGAGAAAAATGTGTACATAAATGTATGTGACGTAAAAATAGTGATGCTCTCTCTCTCTCTCTCCCGCTCTCTCTCTCTCACACTCACACACTCATTCACTCTCCTGCTCATTCTTTCACTCTCACGCTCAACAGTCGTTCTGTCTCTCATTCACACTCACTGACTCTCTCACTCAAACTACAGTAATGACATGAGTTTATATTATGCATGATAAAATCAAATGGTATTTAACTGATAATAGACAGATAGAATACACAAACATATGGATTCGCGTGTTACATAACATGCGTGTTACATGACATGCATCTGCTCAACTCTCTCTCTCTCTCTCTGTATTCTTTCATATACACACACTCACACGCATGCGTGCGCTCACACACACACACACTAACACATCAACTCTCCCTGTCTCACTCTCTAACACACAATCCTACACACACACACTCACTCTCTCAATCAACTCACTCTCACAACATACAATGCAATGCAATGATACCATTCCCCCACCATTTTCTAGCTCAATCACTCTCTCCACCAAAACACGCATGCACACACGCATTCACTCTCTCCCTCTCTCTGACACCTCTCTCATTCCTCTCTCTCTCTCTCTCTCTCTCTCTCTCTCTCTCTCTCTCTTCGCTCCCCCACACGCACACACATATATAGTGAACAATTATAATGAACAATTATACTGAACAATTATACCAGTAAATGAATTATGGTGGCATATAGTCGGTATGGAGTAAGTATTGAAAGAGTGTTCGGTTAAATGTGTAGGGACTCATTGAGTTTTCAGATCTGGAGGCAGATGATTCCATAAGTGAGCACCAGAATAGGCAAAACATGTTTTGTATAGGTCCAATCTAGGCTTTGAGACATGTAACAAATTAGGCGCTTGCTGTTCATTGCATTAGATTGAATCAGCGGCAGAAGATACTCTGGGGTATTTTGAGATATAATTTTA
The DNA here is from genome assembly GCA_014155875.1 of Cepaea nemoralis. Classification (NCBI taxonomy): domain Eukaryota; kingdom Metazoa; phylum Mollusca; class Gastropoda; order Stylommatophora; family Helicidae; genus Cepaea; species Cepaea nemoralis. The sequence continues at coordinate 703,467 of JACEFZ010022126.1, read as the reverse complement.
TTCACTAATTTGGCTTTGTTGAAAAGGAAGCGCTTTTGTAGTGGTAGAAGTCTTAGATGACTGTACAAATTATTACTTTCAACGTGCTTTATGCCAGAAACCAGACGAATAGCGCGGTTTTGTAGAGAACATAATCGTTTTTAAATTAGATTTAGGGCAACCATCCCAAACTGTGGGAACAGTAATCGAGATGTGATTGGATATAGCATGTATAGAATATTTTTCGTGTGCTTTCGTCCAGGAAGTGCTGAAATTTTAGCAAGTTGGTAAACTTTTTGTGCTATTTCTTGGTAAGAGCGTGAACATGAGAGCTCCAGTTCAAATGGCTGTCTATTAAAAGCCCTAGTGTTTTATGTTCAGTCACATTAACTATAGGTAACGTGCCCATGCGGAGTTCGAGTGGTGATCCAGTTATGGCTAGTGTCTGTAGGTTTTGTCTGGTCGTTATTAGCATGGATTTTGGTTTTGCCGATGTTAATTTGCATGCGGTTTTCATTGCTCCATCTAGTAAGATTATCAAGTTCCTTTTGTAAAGAATTCTCTAATTCACTACGGTTTTCTTGACTAGTATATATAGTACAGTTCGTCTGCAAATAGATCACAAGGTTGTATTGATATATAAAGGAAGATCATTAATATAAACTGCAAAAAAGCAGCGGACCTAGTATTGAGCCTGAGGCACACCAATATTAAGCTGTGTGGGTCTTGATAGACAGTGTGTTGAAGGACACGACTTGTTGCCTGTCCGATAGAAATGACGTAATTATGTTCACCATGTTGGTGCTTGTCTTCATTTGCTTTAGTTTTCTAATTAAAATATCGTGATCTACCATATCAAAAGCTTTTTAAAGTCTACAAACACCGCTCCACAAATTCTACCGTTGTTGATGTTAAGTGCCAGTTATCGGTCATTTTTGTTAGAGCACTATGGCAAGAATATTTAGGTCGAAACCCAGATTGACTGTTAATTATTAGGTCGTTGTTAATTAAATGGTGTAACGTTATTTTATGAATGTGTTTTTCTAGTGGTTTTGATAGCGATGATAATAAGGAAATAGGTCTATAATTACCCAAAACGCTATTATCGATTGAGCCATTTTTTAGTTAGCGGAAACACTTAGCAATTTTAAAAGCAGATGGAAAGTAGTTTTTTGGCCAGGCACTGGTTATATATGAACGTTAAGGACTCACTAATTGACTGGTGCAGCACAACGAAGAATTCTATTACTGATACCATCTAGGCCGTGTGGAGTTTGTTGATTTGAGGTTCAAGAGATATTTATAAACGTCTGCAACAGACATTAAAGGAATCTCATCGGGAATATTTCTGGTGCACTTCTCCTCACAGAATGATGCCAGTGAACTTAAATTACACGATGAGTCCTGGTATTGAAGACTTTAGATTCTCTATTTCTGATTGAAAGAAACCAACTGAATTCATCGCATGTTATAGAATTTGGTATTGCTGATTCTGTAGGGCGTTTCTTATTGGTTAGCAAGTTAATAGCCTTCCATATATTTGTACTGTTTGAATTATCTACAATCAAACTTTTAAAATGATCTTTTTTTATCCTACGAATTTCATATTTAACTTTATTCCTTAGTCTGCGGTAATTGATGAAGTCTTTATTTTTGTGTGCTGTATCTCGCTCTCTCATGATTTCCAGCACTTCTCTAGTGACCCTTGGGGATTTATGTTGATTTTTGACTCGAACTTCTTTGATTGGCACGTGTTTATCGAACACATTGTAGACTGTCTTCGTCCAGAAAGCTAATGCATCGTCCGGGTCAGGAAGTTGGTAAACGTGATCAAGGGCTGCTTTTCTTAAGTCTTGCAAAAATAAATCTTGGTTGAATGCTTTAAAATTCCTAAATTTGATACTTACGTGTTTATGTTTAAGAGGTTTGAACCCAATTCTTGACCATGTACAACATACCGGGTAGTGGTCACTAACTGTACAAACAGGAACAGAACATTCAACAATATTATCTGGACAAGTAACATATATATGATCAATTATAGTTGAGGATGTTTCAGTAACCCTTGTGGGACGGTTTATTAGTTGTTTGAAATTGTAAGAAAGAATGATATCGTCCCATGTCTGGTTGGATTTAGTAATATCTATGTTAAAGTCACCTAATATCATGACTTCTCTACCTTCTGTAAACACTATATCCATCATTGTAGTGAAACAGTCATACCAATTGTACCCAGCACACGGATTCCTATATAGGTATCCAATGAGAAACGGCTGTTGGCTGGCTGGCTTCACCTCTAACCAAACACATTCTATCTCTACTGACTCGAGATCACTTCTACGGGAACAGTTGAGAGAATTGGAAATGTATACAGCAATACCTGTCTCTAATTTTTGATTTGCGTCTCTTCGAATTACTTTAAACCCCTTAAGAGTGATTTCAGAGTCGGATATTTTGTCGTTGAGACGGCTTTCTGTGATTCCAAACACATGGAATTGTTTGCACAGTATTACCGAAAGCTCAGGTAATTTGTTGAGCAAATGATAGATGTTGAGATGGCCTATACGTAGGCCATCTTTGTGAAGCCACTGATCGTGATTTGCGAACATTGCACGATGAAAGGATGATGTCGCTTGCAGTAGAAATTTTCAGAGTTTTTGAAACTTTATTTAGTAGTAGTTAAGACTATTAGATGGGGTAGGAAAATGTCTGTGCTGGAGTGACATCATGAAAGTTTGATGCAGGGCTGCAGGATTGTATTGCATTAGCTGTTGAAGTTGGCGGTTCCACTGATAGGAGTGTAGATTACCATCCAACGAGGGACCACTGCTGTGAGAGTTACTGGAAGTGCCTACATTAGGAAGCATACATCGGGGGCACAGCAACATTGTTTAACGGTGTCCCCTTTGACACAATAGGGGGAGGCTGCTTATGGGCAAGGGAGGAAACAAACCATCATAGTTAGCAACACTGGGATTGGAGCATGGGTTGCTATCCACGGCATTGTATTCCTGGGGTATAGGCAATGGTGGTGCAGGAAGAGAAGGAGCATTTTCTGAACACTTAGATGTGGCTGTCGCCGGGGGTGAAGTTCGGGTTACTCCTGTAACTGGTGCTGGTTGTTGTTCAACGTTCGGGATATTTTATGTTCTTCGCTAGTATACTACTTCCTAGCTTGGAACAATGTATTTGATCCCTGTATAGTTTTTTCTTAGGAGCCCCGGACGACGAAGTAAAGTACTGGGTGTTATTAATGAAACTAATGGCATTGTCTTTACAAAATTTAAACAAAGTTAGATTGGCAGCATCGGCAGTACGACGCTGGAACCCGTAACATGGTGGAATGATAGATGAAATAAACAAAGATGATTTCGGAAATCTATTGCGCAACAGCACCTCCAATGTAGCTAGTTGTGAGGTGCTGATGATTTTATTATCCATTATGTCATTACACCAATATGGACTGTTGCTCTCCTAATTCGGGTCGTTCACTTGGAATCGTCGCAGTGTAGCGGTCAGCCTGTCATGTCAGCGCCTGGTACAGGGTAGATTGAAGTTGATTCGCTGTCAGAAGATGACATGCGATCACTATAGATTCCCTTCAGCAGGGAGTCTCCATGACGACATGTGTTGCACTATAATCTATGGTTATTTCACGCTGCTGGCGTGTCCGCTTGGACTGTTGTTGCCACTGGTCACTGTCGTCTTTCTTGTGTTCTTGTTTATTATAGCTTGCTTGCGTTGGTTGTTGATATCCAGTAGTGGTAACGACTGAGCTCTGTGATTCCAAGTCTGCTGCTGGAGTCTACACACTTAGGCTTGATGACTGCAATAAGTCTGTGGTGGCTAGATGACTGCAGCAAGTCTGGATGTTAGATGTGACATGGACTGTTGGGCGTGACTTGCAACACCCCCCCCCCCCCCCTCTCTCTCTCTATATATATATATATATATATATATTATATATACATATATACACACACACACACACTGCTCACTGAACTTTTCTACATGCACAGTACAAACTGGGATGAACCAACATACAATAAGACATGTCCAGAGTTTATTGTGAATGTAGGCATTTCAGAAATTGGTTACATCAAAGTTGTTGTTTCTGGTCAAACCTGCATGGGCAAAGACAATCACAAAACTGGGCCATGGACAGCTCACGCCAGCAAACACACGCTGTAGTGTAGACAGCTCACGCCAGCAACACACGCTGTATGTAGACAGCTCACGCCAGCAACACACGCTGTATGTAGACAGCTCACGCCAGCAAACACACGCTGTATTAGACAGGACCACACATGTGCTACACCTACAATCGCACTGGCCTGCTGCTCAGTCACGCGCTTAATCTAACAGAATACAGGCTACATCAGGCAATGTTTGATTATGGTTGAATGTCAAATATATGTATTTATGATGTCACTGGCTATAAAACATATGACATATATGTGACCACACACATGAGAAAAGGCGTGCTCCTCAGACATGCATGACAAAAATGTTTTTTTTTTTTTTGGGGTGTAAACACGCACATATGTAAATACTGGACACGTGCCTCCTGCAACAGAGTTCAGCAATGATCTATATACGGAGAGAGAAATACCAACAGCTGACTAACAACACAGATGACTATGTACACAAGGCTGCCTCACAGATGACTGGAGGCAGCTGGAAGACTTCCATGGCCTGCTCACAGATCACTTATCATCCACAACTATCTCCCAGCCCACCTCATTCAAATATGTTGACTTTCCACATGGCTGGTCACGCCGAGCACCCATGTGACCTCTCACCTGCCACGCCACAAAACACTGATGTGACTCTCCTGGCAAAACAAAGCACTGATGTGACGTCACTTGGCCAAACAAAGCTCCGATGTGACGTCATCTGACCAAACAAAGCTCTGATGTGACGTTCTCACCTGACCAAACAAAGCTCTGATGTGATGTTCTCACCTGACCAAACAAAGCTCTGATGTGATGTTCTCACCTGGCCAAACAAAGCTCCGATGTGACATCACCTGACCAAACAAAGGCTCTGATGTGATGTTCCCACCTGACCAAACAAAGCTCTAATGTGACATTCTCACCTGGCCACACAGCACCTATGAGAACGTTCTCACCTGCAGCCAAGCTAAGCTAGCAACTAGTGCCAATGGTTAATGCTGTATTTGATCATATGACATGTTTCGTTGACAAAAGGGTTGTGATATCTGTATGTACATGTAAACTAAACATCTGGGGACATACAGACATCAAACATGATATCAGACATCTCACATGGTATCAGACATCTCACACGATATCAGACATCAAACACGATATCAGACATCAAACACGATATCAGACATCAAACATGATATCAGACATCAACATGATATCAGACATCTCACATGTATCGGTTGGGGCTCACAGAAGCAGAAGACGGAAGTAGACATTAGAGGCCACACTAGACCAAGCACACATGTACACCAGCTCCTGCAGCTAGACACTGACCAAGCACACATGGACAGCCTCACGTACACTAGCTCCTGCAACCAGCCCTGCTGGCATGGGACGGTAATCAGGTTCAAACCCCGCTGGAATAACTACAGCTTTCAATGCGTATGTTTGTCTAGCGTGTTCTTCTACTTCCGTGAGTGCCAGTCAATACTGTGTCTTTCTTCTACTTCCGTGAGCGCCAGTCCAATACTGTGTCTTTCTTCTACTTCCGTGAGCGCCAGTCAATACTGTGTCTTTCTTCTACGTCTGTGAGTGCCAGTCATACTGTCCCCACCCATCATACATATGTCAAACAGGTCATACATATGTTCTATGTAACCTGCAAGAATTCTGGTTCTACCATGTTAGAACTGGTTCTATAACCTGCAAGAATTCTGGTTCTACCATGTTAGAACTGGTTTCTATAACTTGCAAGAATTCTGGGTTCTACCATGTTAGAACTGGTTCTATAACTTGCAAGAATTCTGGTTCTAACCATTTTAGAACTGGTTCCATGTAACCTGTAAGAATTCTGGTTCTACCATTTTAGAACTGGTTCTATATAACCTGCAAGAATTCTGGTTCTACCATGTTAGAACTGGTTCTATGTAACCTACAAGAATTTTGATTTTACCATGTGTACAGTGGTGGACAGTGACACCGAGCTGGAGACACTTGGATATTACAGAGCTGCAAGTTTGAACAACAGACATGACCATGACAGAAGCACTGAGTGTTACTCAAACATGAAATCATGGCAATATCATTTAATGTCACACAAACATGAAATCATGACGATGTCACACAACTGGAGGACACTCAGAACCCTTCACCATAAGATCTGGAGTGCGACAAGGTTGTGTCCCGTCCCCTCTCTTGTTCATACATACATAGACAACATATGTAAAGAAACCAGCCAAACAGAGACAGCAAGAACACCACATGACGAGAACAACGGAAGAAGAACCATCTGCAAATCTAACCATTAGAGAACTCCTGTTTGCGGACGACCAAGCACTAATAGCAAAATCAGAAGCTGAATTACAAGACCACATGAATAGTCTAAATGAAATTAGCACAAGTAAAACAGAGGTAATGACTGTAACTAAAGAAGAAAAAGCAACAATGATTCACCTAAATGAACATCCCTTAAAACACGTAAAGAGTTTCAAGTACCTAGGAAGTATGATATCCTCAAATGGCAAATCAGAAGACGAGATCAAAAAATAGATGCAATAAGGCAAATCAACTCATTGGACAAATGGCACCAATACTAAAGAACAAACATGTATCAATAACTACTAAGAAAGCACTTTATAACACAATCTTCCTACCAACTCTGTGCTACCAATGCCAAACCTGGACAATGACAGAAAAAGAGAAAAGAAAAAATCACAACAACAGAAATGAGATTCCTGAGAAGAATACTCAATGTATCAAGAAGAGTGATGATCAGAATGATCAGAAATGACGAAATCAGGACTAAAGTGGGGGTTATAGCTGCACTAGATTTTATTAGAAAGCAGCAAGTCAAGATGGTTTGGCCATGCAAGTAGGTTACCAGCTAACAGTATACCACAACAAGCAATGATGTACAGACCAGAGGGAAACAGAGGAAGAGGCCGACCACGTAAATGATGGACGCAGGGAATAACAGAGTCCATGCGAATATCGATATATGAAGCCCATAAGCGGACACTCTCCCGCTGTTTATACTTCACCTCGACACTGCAAGGTACAAGAGGAACCTGATGAGATAAGATCACACAAAACATTCAATGTCACACAAACATGAGAATCATGATGATATCACTCAATGTCACACAAACATGAATCATGACGATATCACTCAATGTCACACAAACATGAATCATGACGATATCATTCAATGTCACACAAACAGGAAATCATGATATCACTCATGTCACACAAAACATGAAATCATGATATCACTCAATGTCACACAACATGAAATCATGATGATATCACTCAATGTCACACAAACATGAAATCATGATGATATCATTCAATGTCACACAAACATGAAATCATGATATCACTCAATGTCACACAAACATGAAATCATGATATCACTCAATGTCACACAAACATGAAATCATGATGATATAACTCAATGTCACACAAACATGAAATCATGACAATATCACTCAATGTCACACAAACATGAAATCATGACAATATCACTCAATGTCACACAAACATGAAATCATGACGATATCATTCAATGTCACACAAACATGAAATCATGATGATATCACTCAATGTCACACAAACATGAAATCATGACAATGTCACACAAACATGAAATCATGACAATATCACTCAATGTCACACAAACATGAAATCATGACAATATCATTCAATGTCACACAAACATGAAATCATGACTATCACTCAATGTCACACAAACATGAAATCATGACAATATCATTCAATGTCACACAAACATGAAATCATGATATCACTCAATGTCACACAACATGGATTCATGATATCACTCAATGTCACACAAACATGAAATCATGATATCACTCAATGTCACACAACATGAAATCATGATGATATCACTCAATGTCACATAAACATGAAATCATGACAATATCACTCAATGTCACACAAACATGAAATCATGATGATATCATTCAATGTCACACAAACATGAAATATCACTCAATGTCACACAAACATGATATCACTCAATGTCACACAACATGAAATCATGATGATATCACTCAATGTCACATAAACATGAAATCATGATATCATTCAATGTCACACAAACATGAAATCATGACGATATAACTCAATGTCACACAAACATGAAATCATGATGATATCATTCAATGTCACACAACATGAAATCATGATATCACTCAATGTCACACAAACATGAAATCATGATGATATCACTCAATGTCACACAAACATGAAATCATGATATCACTCAATGTCACACAAACATGAAATCATGACAATATCACTCAATGTCACACAAACATGAAATCATGACAATATCACTCAATGTCACACAAACATGAAATCATGATAATATCACTCAATGTCACACAAACATGAAATCATGACAATATCACTCAATGTCACACAAACATGAAATCATGATATCACTCAATGTCACACAAACATGAAATCATGACGATATCATTCAATGTCACACAAACATGAAATCATGACAATATAATTCAATGTCACACAAACATGAAATCATGACGATATCACTCAATGTCACACAAACATGAAATCATGACGATATAACTCAATGTCACACAAACATGAAATCATGACGATATAACTCAATGTCACACAAACATGAACTCATGATGATATCATTCAATGTCACACAAACATGAAATCATGACAATATCATTAATGTCACACAAACATGAAATCATGATGATATCATTCAATGTCACACAAACATGAAATCATGATGATATCACTCAATGTCACACAAACATGAAATCATGATGATATCATTCAATGTCACACAAACATGAAATCATGACAATATCATTCAATGTCACACAAACATGAAATCCTAGTTTCCATGAATATAGGATATTGTCAAGCAAAGATTAAACACACTGCAAATATCAATGACATCTCAGTGACAGTGAGACTGACATACACAATGACAAGAAAACATGACACTTGAGATGTAGATGAATACAATGTTTCAACTGGAATAACACATGTACATAACACTTTAGCAAACTATGCCTTGTGAAAATATTCAATGTATCAGCTGGATAAACACATGTACATAACACTTTAGCAAACTATGCCTTGTGAAAATATTCAAAAGTACAATCTCAATTATGAAAAAATATGATATGTGAAACGTGAAATGATTATCACAGACATCTTCTGGTGGTTTTATGGTTTCTACCACAGAAACCTTGGAAGAGTCAACAAATTTTGACGATTGTGGGACAACAGAGAACAATTGCAGTCCTTGGGAAAATAGTTATACAAAACAGTCCTTGGGAAAATAGTTATACAAAACAGTCCTTGGTTAAATAGTTATACAACATTAGTCTCCCATGGTTAAATAGTTATACAACACTAGTCTCCCATGGTTAAATAGTTATACACCACTAGTCTCCCTTGGTTAAATAGTTATACAACATTAGACTCCCTTGGTTAAATAATTATACATTAGACTCCCTTGGTTAAATAGTTATAAAACATTAGACTCCCTTGGTTAAATAGTTATACAACAATAGACTCCCTTGGTTAAATAGTTATACAACAGTAGTCTCCCTTGGTTAAATAGTTATACAACATTAGTCTCCCTTGGTTAAATAGTTATACAACATTAGTTTCCTTTGGTTAAATAGTTATACAACACTAGCCTCCCTTGGGTAAATAGTTACTCAACACCAACAGTCCCAGAAGAAATATGATGATAATTATTCCAGTAACTGGGGAAATACAATTATGATTCTTGCGGTTACTACCCCCATGTCCTCTACTATATTTAGCTATATAACCATCCCCATGTCCTCTACTATATTTAGCTATATAACCATCCCATGTCCTCTACTATATTTAGCTATATAACCATCCCCATGTCCTCTACTATTTTTAGGCTATATAACCATCCCCATGTCCTCTACTATATTTAGCTATATAACCTCCCCATGTCCTCTACTATATTTAGCTATATAACCATCCCCATGTCCTCTACTATATTTAGCTATATAACCATCCCCATGTCCTCTACTATATTTAGCTATATAACCATCCCCATGTCCTCTACTATATTTAGCTATATAACCATCCCCATGTCCTCTACTATATTTAGCTATATAACCATCCCAATGTCCTCTACTATATTTAGCTATATAACCATCCCCATGTCCGCTACTATATTTAGCTATATAACCATCCCCATGTCTCTACTACACGTAGCTATATAACCATCCCCATGTCCTCTACTACACCTAACTATATAACCATCCCCATGTCCTCTACTACACCTAGCTATATAACCATCTCCATGTCCTCTACTACACCTAGCCATATAACCATCCCAATGTCCTCTACTACACCTAGCTATATAACCATCCCCATGTCCTCTACTACACCTAACTATATAACCATCTCCATGTCCTCTACTACACCTAGCTATATAACCATCCCCATGTCTTCTACTACACTAGCTATATAACCATCCCCATGTCCTCTACTACACCTAGCTATATAACCATCCCCATGTCCTCTACTACACCTAACTATATAACCATCCCCATGTCCTCTACTACACCTAACTATATAACCATCTCCATGTCTTCTACTACACCTAGCTATATAACCATCCCCATGTCCTCTACTACACCTAGCTATATAACCATCTCCATGTCCTCTACTACACCTAGCCATATAACCATCCCAATGTCCTCTACTACACCTAGCTATATAACCATCCCCATGTCCTCTACTACAACCCTAGCTATATAACCATCTCCATGTCCTCTACTACACCTAGCTATATAACCATCTCCATGTCCTCTACTATATTTAGCTATATAACCATCCCCATGTCCTCTACTATATTTAGCTATATAACCATCCCCATGTCCTCTACTATATTTAGCTATATAACCATCCCCATGTCCTCTACTATATTTAGCTATATAACCATCCCATGTCCTCTACTACACGTAGCTATATAACCATCCCCATGTCCTCTACTACACCTAACTATATAACCATCCCCATGTCCTCTACTACACCTAGCTATATAACCATCTCCATGTCCTCTACTACACCTAGCCATATAACCATCCCATGTCCTCTACTACACCTAGCTATATAACCATCCCCATGTCCTCTACTACACCTAACTATATAACCATCTCCATGTCCTCTACTACACCTAGCTATATAACCATCCCCATGTCTTCTACTACACCTAGCTATATAACCATCCCCATGTCCTCTACTACACCTAGCTATATAACCATCTCCATGTCCTCTACTACACCTAGCCATATAACCATCCCATGTCCTCTACTACACCTAGCTATATAACCATCCCCATGTCCTCTACTACACCTAGCTATATAACCATCCCATGTCTTCTACTACACCTAGCTATATAACCATCCCCATGTCCTCTACTACACCTAGCTATATAACCATCTCCATGTCCTCTACTACACCTAGCTATATAACCATCTCCATGTCCTCTACTACACCTAGCTATATAACCATCCCCATGTCCTCTACTACACCTAACTATATAACCATCTCCATGTCCTCTACTACACCTAGCTATATAACCATCCCCATGTCCTCTACTACACCTAGCTATATAACCATCCCCATGTCCTCTACTACACCTAGCTATATAACCATCCCCATGTCCTCTACTACACCTAGCTATATAACCATCCCCATGTCCTCTACTACACCTGGCTATATACCCATCCCCATGTCCTCTACTACACCTAGCTATATACCCATCCCCATGTCCTCTACTACACCTAGCTATATAACCATCTCCATGTCCTCTACTACACCTAGCTATATAACCATCCCCATGTCCTCTACTACACCTAGCTATATAACCATCCCCATGTCCTCTACTACACCTAGCTATATAACCATCCCCATGTCCTCTACTACACCTAGCCATATAACCATCTCCATGTCCTCTACTACACCTAGCTATATAACCATCCCCATGTCCTCTACTACACCTAGCCATATAACCATCTCCATGTCCTCTACTACACCTAGCCATATAACCATCTGTCCAAAAAACCATCTCCATGTCCTCTACTACACCTAGCTATATAACCATCCCCATGTCCTCTACTACACCTAGCTATATAACCATCCCCATGTCCTCTACTACACCTAGCTATGTAACCAACATATAACCATCCCCATGTCCTCTACTACACCTAGCTATATAACCATCCCCATGTCTTCTACTACACCTAGCTATATAACCATCCCCATGTCCTCTACTACACCTAGCTATATAACCATCCCCATGTCCTCTACTACACCTAGCTATATAACCATCTCCATGTCCTCTACTACACCTAGCTATATAACCATCTCCATGTCCTCTACTACACCTAGCTATATAACCATCCCATGTCCTCTACTACACCTAGCTATATAACCATCCCATGTCCTCTACTACACCTAGCTATATAACCATCCCCATGTCCTCTACTACACCTAGCTATATAACCATCCCCATGTCCTCTCTACACCTAGCCATATAACCATCCCCATGTCCTCTACTACACCTAGCTATATAACCATCCCCATGTCCTCTACTACACCTAGCTATATAACCATCCCCATGTCCTCTACTACACCTAGCTATATAACCATCCCCATGTCCTCTACTACACCTAGCCATATAACCATCCCCATGTCCTCTACTACACCTAGCTATATAACCATCCCCATGTCCTCTACTACACCTAGCTATGTAACTATAACCATCTCCATGTCCTCTACTACACCTAGCTATGTAACCATCCCCATGTCCTCTACTACACCTAGCTATATAACCATCCCCATGTCCTCTACTACACCTAGCCATATAACCATCTCCATGTCCTCTACTACACCTAGCTATGTAACCAACATATAACCATCCCCGTGTCCTCTACTACACCTAGCTATGTAACCAACATATAACCATCTCCATGTCCTCTACTACACTAGCTATGTAACCACATATAACCATCCCCATGTCCTCTACTACACCTAGCCATATAACCATCTCCATGTCCTCTACTACACCTAGCTATATAACCATATACCATCCCGTGTCCTCTACTACACCTAGCTATATAACCATCCCCATGTCCTCTACTACACCTAGCTATGTAACCAACATATAACCATCCCCGTGTCCTCTACTACACCTAGCTATATAACCATCCCCATGTCCTCTACTACACCTAGCTATGTACCACATATAACCATCCCGTGTCCTCTACTACACCTAGCTATATAACCATCTCCATGTCCTCTACTACACCTAGCTATATAACCATCTCCATGTCCTCTACTACACCTAGCTATATAACCATCTCCATGTCCTCTACTACACCTAGCTATATAACCATCTCCATGTCCTCTACTACACCTAGCTATATAACCATCTCCATGTCCTCTACTACACCTAGCCATATAACCATCCCCATGTCCTCTACTACACCTAGCTATATAACCATCCCCATGTCCTCTACTACATCTAGCTATATAACCATCCCCATGTCCTCTACTACACCTAGCTATATAACCATCCCCATGTCCTCTACTACACCTAACTATATAACCATCCCCATGTCCTCTACTACACCCTAGCTATATAACCATCCCCATGTCCTCTACTACACCTAGCTATGTAACCACATATAACCATCCCCATGTCCTCTACTACACCTAGCTATATAACCATCCCCATGTCCTCTACTACACCTAGCTATATAACCATCCCCATGTCCTCTACTACACCTAGCTATATAACCATCCCCATGTCCTCTACTACACCTAGCTATATAACCATCCCATGTCCTCTACTACACCTAGCTATATAACCATCTCCATGTCCTCTACTACACCTAGCTATATACCCATCCCCATGTCCTCTACTACACCTAACTATATAACCATCCCCATGTCCTCTACTACACCTAGCTATATACCCATCCCCATGTCCTCTACTACACCTAGCTATATACCCATCCCCATGTCCTCTACTACACCTAGCTATGTAACCATCCCCATGTCCTCTACTACACCTAGCTATATACCCATCCCATGTCCTCTACTACACCTAACTATATGTTTAATAGTTAGGTGTAGTAGAGGACATGGATGGGTATATAGCTAGGTGTAGTAGAGGACATGGGGATGGTTACATAGCTAGGTGTAGTAGAGGACATGGGGATGGGTATATAGCTAGGTGTAGTAGAGGACATGGGGATGGGTATATAGCTAGGTGTAGTAGAGGACATGGGGATGGTTATATAGTTAGGTGTAGTAGAGGACATGGGGATGGGTATATAGCTAGTGTATAGAGGACATGGAGATGGTTATATAGCTAGGTGTAGTAGAGGACATGGGGATGGTTATATAGCTAGGTGTAGTAGAGGACATGGGGATGGTTATATAGCTAGGTGTAGTAGAGGACATGGGGATGGTTATATAGCTAGGTGTAGTAGAGGACATGGGGATGGTTATATAGCTAGGTGTAGTAGAGGACATGGGGATGGTTATATGTTGGTTACATAGCTAGGTGTAGTAGAGGACATGGGGATGGTTATATAGCTAGGTGTAGTAGAGGACATGGGGATGGGTTATATAGTTAGGTGTAGTAAGAGGACATGGGGATGGGTTATATAGCTAGGTGTAGTAGAGGACATGGGGATGGTTATATAGCTAGATGTAGTAGAGACATGGGGATGGTTATATAGCTAGGTGTAGTAGAGGACATGGGGATGGTTTATATGGCTAGGTGTAGTAGAGACATGGAGATGGGTTTATATAGCTAGGTGTAGTAGAGGACATGGAGATGGTTATATAGCTAGGTGTAGTAGAGGACATGGAGATGGTTATATAGCTAGGTGTAGTAGAGGACATGGAGATGGTTATATAGCTAGGTGTAGTAGAGGACATGGAGATGGTTATATAGCTAGGTGTAGTAGAGGACACGGGGATGGTTATATGTTGGTTACATAGCTAGGTGTAGTAGAGGACATGGGGATGGTTATATAGCTAGGTGTAGTAGAGGACACGGGGATGGTTATATGTTGGTTACATAGCTAGGTGTAGTAGAGGACATGGGGATGGTTATATAGCTAGGTGTAGTAGAGGACACGGGGATGGTTATATGTTGGTTACATAGCTAGGTGTAGTAGAGGACATGGAGATGGTTATATGGCTAGGTGTAGTAGAGGACATGGGGATGGTTATATGTTGGTTACATAGCTAGGTGTAGTAGAGGACATGGAGATGGTTATATGTTGGTTACATAGCTAGGTGTAGTAGAGGACACGGGATGGTTATATGTTGGTTACATAGCTAGGTGTAGTAGAGGACATGGAGATGGTTATATGGCTAGGTGTAGTAGAGGACATGGGGATGGTTATATAGCTAGGTGTAGTAGAGGACATGGGGATGGTTACATAGCTAGGTGTAGTAGAGGACATGGGGATGGTTATATGTTGGTTACATAGCTAGGTGTAGTAGAGGACATGGAGATGGTTATATAGCTAGGTGGTAGTAGAGGACATGGGATGGGTTATATAGGCTAGGTGTAGTAGAGGACATGGGGATGGTTATATAGGCTAGGTGTAGTAGAGGACATGGGGATGGTTATATAGCTAGGTGTAGTAGAGGACATGGGGATGGTTATATAGCTAGGTGTAGTAGAGGACATGGGGATGGTTATATGGCCTAGGTGTAGTAGAGGACATGGGGATGGTTATATAGCTAGGTGTAGTAGAGGACATGGGGATGGTTATATGGCTAGTGTAGTAGAGGACATGGGGATGGTTATATAGCTAGGTGTAGTAGATGACATGGGAGATGGTTATATAGCTAGGTGTAGTAGAGGACATGGGATGGTTATATAGCTAGGTGTAGTAGAGGACATGGGAGATGGTTATATAGCTAGGTGTAGTAGAGGACATGGGGATGGTTATATAGCTAGGTGTAGTAGAGGACCATGGGGATGGTTATATAGCTAGGTGTAGTAGAAGACATGGGGATGGTTATATAGCTAGGTGTAGTAGAGGACATGGGGATGGTTATATGTTGGTTACATAGCTAGGTGTAGTAGAGGACATGAGGATGGTTATATGGCTAGGTGTAGTAGAGGACATGGGGATGGTTATATAGCTAGGTGTAGTAGAGGACATGGAGATGGTTATATAGCTAGGTGTAGTAGAGGACATGGAGATGGTTATATGGCTAGGTGTAGTAGAGGACATGGGGATGGTTATATAGCTAGGTGTAGTAGAGGACATGGAGATGGTTATATGGCTAGGTGTAGTAGAGGACATGGGGATGGTTATATAGCTAGGTGTAGTAGAGGACATGGGGATGGTTATATAGCTAGGTGTAGTAGAGGACATGGGGATGGTTATATAGCTAGGTGTAGTAGAGGACATGGAGATGGTTATATAGCTAGGTGTAGTAGAGGACATGGGGATGGTTATATAGCTAGGTGTAGTAGAGGACATGGGGAATGGGTATATAGCCAGGTGTAGTAGAGGACATGGGGATGGTTATATAGCTAGGTGTAGTAGAGGACATGGGGATGGTTATATAGCTAGGTGTAGTAGAGGACATGGGGATGGTTATATAGCTAGGTGTAGTAGAGGACATGGGATGGTTATATAGCTAGGTGTAGTAGAGGACATGGAGATGGTTATATAGTTAGGTGTAGTAGAGGACATGGGGATGGTTATATAGCTAGGTGTAGTAGAGGACATGGAGATGGTTATATAGCTAGGTGTAGTAGAGGACATGGAGATGGTTATATAGCTAGGTGTAGTAGAGGACATGGGGATGGTTATATAGCTAGGTGTAGTAGAAGACATGGGGATGGTTATATGGCTAGGTGTAGTAGAGGACATGGGGATGGTTATATAGCTAGGTGTAGTAGAGGACATTGGGATGGTTATATGGCTAGGTGTAGTAGAGGACATGGAGATGGTTATATAGCTAGGTGTAGTAGAGGACATGGGGATGGTTATATAGCTAGGTGTAGTAGAAGACATGGGGATGGTTATATAGCTAGGTGTAGTAGAGGACATGGAGATGGTTATATAGTTAGGTGTAGTAGAGGACATGGGGATGGTTATATAGCTAGGTGTAGTAGAGGACATTGGGATGGTTATATGGCTAGGTGTAGTAGAGGACATGGAGATGGTTATATAGCTAGGTGTAGTAGAGGACATGGGGATGGTTATATAGTTAGGTGTAGTAGAGGACATGGGGATGGTTATATAGCTACGTGTAGTAGAGGACATGGGGATGGTTATATAGCTAAATATAGTAGAGGACATGGGGATGGTTATATAGCTAAATATAGTAGAGGACATGGGGATGGTTATATAGCTAAATATAGTAGAGGACATGGGGATGGTTATATAGCTAAATATAGTAGAGGACATGGAGATGGTTATATAGCTAGGTGTAGTAGAGGACATGGAGATGGTTATATAGCTAGGTGTAGTAGAGGACATGGGGATGGTTATATAGCTAGGTGTAGTAGAGGACATGGGGATGGTTATATGGCTAGGTGTAGTAGAGGACATGGAGATGGTTATATAGCTAGGTGTAGTAGAGGACATGGGGATGGTTATATAGCTAGGTGTAGTAGAAGACATGGAGATGGTTATATAGCTAGGTGTAGTAGAGGACATGGAGATGGTTATATAGTTAGGTGTAGTAGAGGACATGGGGATGGTTATATAGCTAGGTGTAGTAGAGGACATGGGGATGGTTATATAGCTAGGTGTAGTAGAAGACATGGGGATGGTTATATAGCTAGGTGTAGTAGAGGACATGGAGATGGTTATATAGTTAGGTGTAGTAGAGGACATGGGGATGGTTATATAGCTAGGTGTAGTAGAGGACATTGGGATGGTTATATGGCTAGGTGTAGTAGAGGACATGGAGATGGTTATATAGCTAGGTGTAGTAGAGGACATGGGGATGGTTATATAGTTAGGTGTAGTAGAGGACATGGGGATGGTTATATAGCTACGTGTAGTAGAGGACATGGGGATGGTTATATAGCTAAATATAGTAGAGGACATGGGGATGGTTATAATAGCTAAATATAGTAGAGGACATGGGGATGGTTATATAGCTAAATATAGTAGAGGACATGGGGATGGTTATATAGCTAAATATAGTAGAGGACATGGGGATGGTTATATAGCTAAATATAGTAGAGGACATGGGGATGGTTATATAGCTAAATATAGTAGAGGGACATGGGATGGTTATATAGCTAAATATAGTAGAGGACATTGGGGATGGTTATATAGCTAAATATAGTAGAGGACATGGGGATGGTTATATAGCTAAAATAGTAGAGGACATGGGGATGGTTATATAGCTAAATATAGTAGAGGACAATGGGGATGGTTATATAGCTAAATATAGTAAGGACAGGGGATGGTTATATAGCTAAATATAGTAGAGGACATGGGGGTAGTAACCGCAAGAATCATAATTGTATTTCCCCAGTTACTGATAATTATCATCATATTTCTTCTGGGACTGTTGGTGTTGAGTAACTATTTACCCAAGGGAGGCTAGTGTTGTATAACTATTTAACCAAAGGAAACTAATGTTGTATAACTATTTAACCAAGGGAGACTAATGTTGTATAACTATTTAACCAAGGGAGACTACTGTTGTATAACTATTTAACCAAGGGAGTCTATTGTTGTATAACTATTTAACCAAGGGAGTCTAATGTTTTATAACTATTTAACCAAGGGAGTCTAATGTATAATTATTTAACCAAGGGAGTCTAATGTTGTATAACTATTTAACCAAGGGAGACTAGTGGTGTATAACTATTTAACCATGGGAGACTAGTGTTGTATAACTATTTAACCATGGGAGACTAATGTTGTATAACTATTTAACCAAGGACTGTTTTGTATAACTATTTTCCCAAGGACTGTTTTGTATAACTATTTTCCCAAGGACTGCAATTGTTCTCTGTTGTCCCACAATCGTCAAAATTTGTTGACTCTTCCAAGGTTTCTGTGGTAGAAACCATAAAACCACCAGAAGATGTCTGTGATAATCATTTCACGTTTCACATATCATATTTTTTCATAATTGAGATTGTACTTTTGAATATTTTCACAAGGCATAGTTTGCTAAAGTGTTATGTACATGTGTTTATTCCAGCTGATACATTGAATATTTTCACAAGGCATAGTTTGCTAAAGTGTTATGTACATGTGTTTTATTCCAGTTGAAACATTGTATTCATCTACATCTCAAGTGTCAGGTTTTCTTGTCATTGTGTATGTCAGTCTCACTGTCACTGAGATGTCATTGATATTTGCAGTGTGTTTAATCTTTGCTTGACAATATCCTATATTCATGGAAACTAGGATTTCATGTTTGTGTGACATTGAATGATATTGTCATGATTTCATGTTTGTGTGACATTGAATGATATCATCATGATTTCATGTTTGTGTGACATTGAGTGATATCATCATGATTTCATGTTTGTGTGACATTGAATGATATCATCATGATTTCATGTTTGTGTGACATTAATGATATTGTCATGATTTCATGTTTGTGTGACATTGAATGATATCATCATGAGTTCATGTTTGTGTGACATTGAGTTATATCGTCATGATTTCATGTTTGTGTGACATTGAGTTATATCGTCATGATTCATGTTTGTGTGACATTGAGTGATATCGTCATGATTTCATGTTTGTGTGACATTGAATTATATTGTCATGATTTCATGTTTGTGTGACATTGAATGATATCGTCATGATTTCATGTTTGTGTGACATTGAGTGATATCATGATTTCATGTTTGTGTGACATTGAGTGATATTGTCATGATTTCATGTTTGTGTGACATTGAGTGATATTATCATGATTTCATGTTTGTGTGACATTGAGTGATATTGTCATGATTTCATGTTTGTGTGACATTGAGTGATATTGTCATGATTTCATGTTTGTGTGACATTGAGTGATATCATGATTTCATGTTTGTGTGACATTGAGTGATATCATCATGATTTCATGTTTGTGTGACATTGAGTGATATCATGATTTCATGTTGTGTGACATTGAATGATATCATCATGAATTTCATGTTTGTGTGACATTGAGTTATATCGTCATGATTTCATTTTGTGTGACATTGAATGATATCATGATTTCATGTTATGTGACATTGAGTGATATCATCATGATTTCATGTTGTGTGACATTGAAGTGATATCATGTTTGTGTGACATTGAGTGATATTTCATGTTTGGTGTGACATTGAATGATATCATCATGATTTCATGTTTGTGTGACATTGAGTGATATTGTCATGATTTCATGTTTATGTGACATTGAGTGATATCATCATGATTTCATGTTGTGTGACATTGAGTGATATCATGATTTCATGTTTGTGTGACATTGAGTGATATCATGAATCCATGTTGTGTGACATTGAGTGATATCATGATTTCATGTTTGTGTGACATTGAATGATATTGTCATGATTTCATGTTTGTGTGACATTGAGTGATAGTCATGATTTCATGTTTGTGTGACATTGAATGATATTGTCATGATTTCATGTTTGTGTGACATTGAGTGATATTGTCATGATTTCATGTTTGTGTGACATTGTCATGATTTTCATGTTTGTGTGACATTGAGTGATATCATCATGATTTCATGTTTGTGTGACATTGAATGATATCGTCATGATTTCATGTTTGTGTGACATTGAGTGATATTGTCATGATTTCATGTTTGTGTGACATTGAGTGATATTGTCATGATTTCATGTTTGTGTGACATTGAGTTATATCATCATGATTTCATGTTTGTGTGACATTGAGTGATATCATGATTTCATGTTTGTGTGACATTGAGTGATATCATGATTTCATGTTTGTGTGACATTGAATGATATCATCATGATTTCATGTTTGTGTGACATTGAGTGATATCATCATGATTCATGTTGTGTGACATTGAGTGATATCATGATTTCATGTTTGTGTGACATTGAGTGATATCATGATTTCATGTTTGTGTGACATTGAATGATATCGTCATGATTTCATGTTTGTGTGACATTGAGTGATATCGTCATGATTTCATGTTTGTGTGACATTGAGTGATATCATCATGATTTCATGTTTGTGTGACATTGAATGTTTTGTGTGATCTTATCTCATCAGGTTCCTCTTGTACCTTGCAGGTGTCGAGGTGAAGTATAAACAGCGGGAGAGTGTCCGCTTATGGGCTTCATATATCGATATTCGCATGGACTCTGTTATTCCCTGCGTCCATCATTTACGTGGTCGGCCTCTTCCTCTGTTTCCCTCTGGTCTGTACATCATTGCTTGTTGTGGTATACTGTTAGCTGGTAACCTACTTGCATGGCCAAACCATTTGACTTGCTGCTTTCTAATAAAAATCTAGTGCAGCTATAACCCCCACTTTAGTCCTGATTTCGTCATTTCTGATCATTCTGATCATCACTCTTCTTGATACATTGAGTATTCTTCTCAGGAATCTCATTTCTGTTGTTGTGATTTTTCTTTTCTCTTTTTCTGTCATTGTCCAGGTTTGGCATTGGTAGCACAGAGTTGGTAGGAAGATTGTGTTATAAAGTGCTTTCTTAGTAGTTATTGATACATGTTTGTTCTTTAGTATTGGTGCCATTTGTCCAATGAGTTGATTTGCCTTATTGCATCTATTTTTGATCTCGTCTTCTGATTTGCCATTTGAGGATATCATACTTCCTAGGTACTTGAAACTCTTTACGTGTTTTAAGGGATGTTCATTTAGGTGAATCATTGTTGCTTTTTCTTCTTTAGTTACAGTCATTACCTCTGTTTTACTTGTGCTAATTTCATTTAGACTATTCATGTGGTCTTGTAATTCAGCTTCTGATTTTGCTATTAGTGCTTGGTCGTCCGCAAACAGGAGTTCTCTAATGGTTAGATTTGCAGATGGTTCTTCTTCCGTGTTCTCGTCATGTGGTGTTCTTGCTGTCTCTGTTTGGCTGGTTTCTTTACATATGTTGTCTATGTATGTTATGAACAAGAGAGGGGACGGGACACAACCTTGTCGCACTCCAGATCTTATGGTGAAGGGTCTGAGTGTCCTCCAGTTGTGTGACATCGTCATGATTTCATGTTGTGTGACATTAAATGATATTGCCATGATTTCATGTTTGAGTAACACTCAGTGCTTCTGTCATGGTCATGTCTGTTGTTCAAACTTGCAGCTCTGTAATATCCAAGTGTCTCCAGCTCGGTGTCACTGTCCACCACTGTACACATGGTAAAATCAAAATTCTTGTAGGTTACATAGAACCAGTTCTAACATGGTAGAACCAGAATTCTTGCAGGTTATATAGAACCAGTTCTAAAATGGTAGAACCAGAATTCTTACAGGTTACATGGAACCAGTTCTAAAATGGTAGAACCAGAATTCTTGCAAGTTATAGAACCAGTTCTAACATGGTAGAACCAGAATTCTTGCAAGTTATAGAACCAGTTCTAACATGGTAGAACCAGAATTCTTGCAAGTTATAGAACCAGTTCTAACATGGTAGAACCAGAATTCTTGCAGGTTACATAGAACATATGTATGACCTGTTTGACATATGTATGATGGGTGGGGACAGTATTGACTGGCACTCACAGACGTAGAAGAAAGACACAGTATTGACTGGCGCTCACGGAAGTAGAAGAAAGACACAGTATTGACTGGCGCTCACGGAAGTAGAAGAAAGACACAGTATTGACTGGCACTCACGGAAGTAGAAGAACACGCTAGACAACATACGCATTGAAAGCTGTAGTTATTCCAGCGGGGTTTGAACCTGATTACCGTCCCATGCCAGCAGGGCTGGTTGCAGGAGCTAGTGTACGTGAGGCTGTCCATGTGTGCTTGGTCAGTGTCTAGCTGCAGGAGCTGGTGTACATGTGTGCTTGGTCTAGTGTGGCCTCTAATGTCTACTTCCTTCTTCTGCTTCTGTGAGCCCCAACCGATACATGTGAGATGTCTGATATCATGTTTGATGTCTGATATCATGTTTGATGTCTGATATCGTGTTTGATGTCTGATATCGTGTTTGATGTCTGATATCGTGTGAGATGTCTGATACCATGTGAGATGTCTGATATCATGTTTGATGTCTGTATGTCCCCAGATGTTTAGTTTACATGTACATACAGATATCACAACCTTTTGTCAACGAAACATGTCATATGATCAAATACAGCATTAACCATTGGCACTAGTTGCTAGCTTAGCTTGGCTGCAGGTGAGAACGTCTCATAGGTGCTGTGTGGCCAGGTGAGAATGTCACATTAGAGCTTTGTTTGGTCAGGTGGGAACATCACATCAGAGCTTTGTTTGGTCAGGTGATGTCACATCGGAGCTTTGTTTGGCCAGGTGAGAACATCACATCAGAGCTTTGTTTGGTCAGGTGAGAACATCACATCAGAGCTTTGTTTGGTCAGGTGAGAACGTCACATCAGAGCTTTGTTTGGTCAGATGACGTCACATCGGAGCTTTGTTTGGCCAAGTGACGTCACATCAGTGCTTTGTTTTGCCAGGAGAGTCACATCAGTGTTTTGTGGCGTGGCCAGGTGAGAGTCACATGGGTGCTCGGCGTGACCAGGCCATGTGGAAAAGTCAACATATTTGAATGAGGTGGGCTGGGAGATAGTTGTGGATGATAATGTGATCTGTGAGCAGGCCATGGAAGTCTTCCAGCTGCCTCCAGTCATCTGTGAGGCAGCCTTGTGTACATAGTCATCTGTGTTGTTAGTCAGCTGTTGGTATTTCTCTCTCCGTATATAGATCATTGCTGAACTCTGTTGCAGGAGGCACGTGTCCAGTATTTACATATGTGCGTGTTTACACCCCAAAAAAAAAAAAAAACATTTTTGTCATGCATGTCTGAGGAGCACGCCTTTTCTCATGTGTGTGGTCACATATATGTCATATGTTTTATAGCCAGTGACATCATAAATACATATATTTGACATTCAACCATAATCAAACATTGCTGATGTAGCCTGTATTCTGTTAGATTAAGCGCGTGACTGAGCAGCAGGCCAGTGCGATTGTAGGTGTAGCACATGTGTGGTCCTGTCTACATACAGCGTGTGTTGCTGGCGTGAGCTGTCTACATACAGCGTGTGTTGCTGGCGTGAGCTGTCTACATACAGCGTGTGTTGCTGGCGTGAGCTGTCTACATACAGCGTGTGTTGCTGGCGTGAGCTGTCCATGGCCCAGTTTTGTGATTGTCTTTGCCCATGCAGGTTTGACCAGAAACAACAACTTTGATGTAACCATTTCTGAAATGCCTACATTCACAATAAACTCTGGACATGTCTTATTGTATGTTGGTTCATCCCAGTTTGTACTGTGCATGTAGAAAAGTTCAGTGAGCAGTGTGTGTGTGTGTGTATATATGTATATATATATATATATATATATATATATATAGAGAGAGAGAGGGGGGGGGGGGGGTGTTGCAAGTCACGCCCAACAGTCCATGTCACATCTAACATCCAGACTTGCTGCAGTCATCTAGCCACCACAGACTTATTGCAGTCATCAAGCCTTAAGTGTGTAGACTCCAGCAGCAGACTTGGAATCACAGAGCTCAGTCGTTACCACTACTGGATATCAACAACCAACGCAAGCAAGCTATAATAAACAAGAACACAAGAAAGACGACAGTGACCAGTGGCAACAACAGTCCAAGCGGACACGCCAGCAGCGTGAAATAACCATAGATTATAGTGCAACACATGTCGTCATTGGAGACTCCCTGCTGAAGGGAATCTATAGTGATCGCATGTCATCTTCTGACAGCGAATCAACTTCAATCTACCCTGTACCAGGCGCTGACATTGACAGGCTGACCGCTACACTGCGACGATTCCAAGTGAACGACAGAATTAGGAGAGCAACAAGTCCATATTGGTGTCAACTGACATAATGGATAATAAAATCATAAGCACCTCACATCTAGCTACATTGGAGGTACTGTTGCGAATTACATTTCCTAACTCATCTATTTTATTTCATTCAGCATTCCACCATGTTATGGATTCCAGCTTCGTACTGCAGATGCTGCCAATCTAACTCTATGCAAATTATGTAAAGATAATAACATTAATTTAATTAATAACACCCTGTACTTTACTTCGTCGTCCTGGGCTCCTAAGAAAACTCTATACAAGGGTCAAATACATTGTTCCAAGCTAGGAAGTAGTATACCAGCGAAGAACATAAAATATCCCGAACGTGCATAACAACCAGCACCAGTTACAGGAGTAAACCGAACTTCACCTCCGGCGACAGCCCCCTCTAAGTGTTCATAAAACACTCCTTCTCAACCCACACCACCATTGTCTATACCCCAGGAATACAATGCCGTGAATAGCAACCCATGCTCCAATCCCAGTGTTGCTAACTATGATGCTTTGTTTCCTCCTTTGCCCATAAAGCAGCCTACCCCTATTGTGTCAAAAGGGGACACCGTTAAACAATGTTGCTGTGCCCCCGATGTATGCTTCTAATGTAGGCACTTCCAGTAAACTCTCACAGCAGTGGTCCCTCGTTGGATGGTAATCTACACTCCTATCAGTGGAACCGCCAACTTCAACAGCTAATGCAATACAAATCCTGCAGCCCTGCATCAAACTTTCATGATGTCACTCCAGCACAGACATTTCCTACCCCATCTAATAGTCTTAACTACTACTAAATAAAGTTTCAAAAACTCTGAAAATTTCTACTGCAAGCGACATCATCCTTTCAATCGTGCAATGTTGCCAAATCACGATCAGTGGCTTCACAAAGATGGCCTACGTATAGGCCATCTCAACATCTATCATTTGCTCAACAATTACCTGAGCTTTCGGTAATACTGTGCAAACAATTCCATGTGTTTGGAATCACAGAAAGCCGTCTCAACGACAAAATATCCGACTCTGAAAATCACTCTTAAGGGGTGTAAAGTAATTCGAAGAGACGCAAATCAAAAATTAGAGACAGGTATTGCTGTATACATTTCCAATTCTCGCAACTGTTCCCGTAGAAGTGATCTCGAGTCAGTAGAGATAGAATGTGTTTGGTTAGAGGTGAAGCCAGCCAGCAACCCGTTTCTAATTGGATGCCTATATAGGAATCCGTGTGCTGGGTACAGATTGGTATGGACTGTTTCACTACAATGATGGATATAGTGTTTACAACAGGTAGAGAAGTCATGATATTAGGTGACTTTAACATAGATATTACTAAATCCAACCAGACATGGGACGATAGTCATTCTTCTTACAATTTCAAACAACTAATAAACCGTCCCACAAGGGTTACAGACACATCCTCAACTATAATTGATCATATATATGTTACTTGTCCAGAGATAATATTGTTGAATGTTCTGTTCCTGTTTGTACAGTTAGTGACCACTACCCGGTATGTTGTACATGGTCAAGAATTGGGTTCAAACCTCTTAAACATAAACACGTAAGTATCAAATTTAGGAATTTTTAAAGCATTCAACCAAGATTTATTTTTGCAAGACTTTAAAAAATGCAGCCCTTGATCACGTTTACCAACTTCCTGACCCGGACGATGCATTAGCTTTCTGGACGAAGACAGTCTACAATGTGTTCGATAAACACGTGCCAATCAAAGAAGTTCGAGTCAAAAATCAACATAAATCCCCAAGGGTCACTAGAGAAGTTCTGGAAATCATGAGAGAGCGAGATACAGCACACAAAAATAAAGACTTCATCAATTACCGCAGACTAAGGAATAAAGTTAAATATGAAATTCGTAGGATAAAAAAAAGATCATTTTAAAAGTTTGATTGTAGATAATTCAAACAGTACAAATATATGGAAGGCTATTAACTTGCTAACCAATAAGAAACGCCCTACAGAATCAGCAATACCAAATTCTATAACATGCGATGAATTCAGTTGGTTCTTTCAATCAGAAATAGAGAATCTAAAGTCTTCAATACCAGACTCATCGTGTAATTTAAGTTCACTGGCATCATTCTGTGAGGAGAAGTGCACCAGAAATATTCCCGATGAGATTCCTTTAATGTCTGTTGCAGACGTTTATAAATATCTCTTGAACCTCAAATCAACAAACTCACACGGCCTAGATGGTATCAGTAATAGAATTCTTCGTTGTGCTGCACCAGTCATTAGTGAGTCCTTAACGTTCATATATAACCAGTGCCTGGCCAAAAACTACTTTCCATCTGCTTTTAAAATTGCTAAAGTGTTTCCGCTAATTAAAAATGGCTCAATCGATAATAGCGTTTTGGGTAATTATAGACCTATTTCCTTATTATCGTCGCTATCAAAACCACTAGAAAAACACATTCATAAAATAACGTTACACCATTTAATTAACAACGACCTAATAATTAACAGTCAATCTGGGTTTCGACCTAAATATTCTTGCCATAGTGCTCTAACAAAAATGACCGATAACTGGCACTTAAACATCAACAACGGTAGAATTTGTGGAGCGGTGTTTGTAGACTTTAAAAAAGCTTTTGATATGGTAGATCACGATATTTTAATTAGAAAACTAAAGCAAATGAAGACAAGCACCAACATGGTGAACATAATTACGTCATTTCTATCGGACAGGCAACAAGTCGTGTCCTTCAACAACTGTCTATCAAGACCCACACAGCTTAATATTGGTGTGCCTCAGGGCTCAATACTAGGTCCGCTGCTTTTTGCAGTTTATATTAATGATCTTCCTTTATATATCAATACAACTTGTGATCTATTTGCAGACGACTGTACTATATATACTAGTCAAGAAAACCGTAGTGAATTAGAGAATTCTTTACAAAAGGAACTTGATAATCTTACTAGATGGAGCAATGAAAACCGCATGCAAATTAACATCGGCAAAACCAAATCCATGCTAATAACGACCAGACAAAACCTACAGACACTAGCCATAACTGGATCACCACTCGAACTCCGCATGGGCACGTTACCTATAGTTAATGTGACTGAACATAAAACACTAGGGCTTTTAATAGACAGCCATTTGAACTGGAGCTCTCATGTTCACGCTCTTACCAAGAAAATAGCACAAAAAGTTTACCAACTTGCTAAAATTCAGCACTTCCTGGACGAAAGCACACGAAAAATATTCTATACATGCTATATCCAATCACATCTCGATTACTGTTCCACAGTTTGGGATGGTTGCCCTAAATCTAATTTAAAACGATTATGTTCTCTACAAAACCGCGCTATTCGTCTGGTTTCTGGCATAAAGCACGTTGAAAGTAATAATTTGTACAGTCATCTAAGACTTCTACCACTACAAAAGCGCTTCCTTTTCAACAAAGCCAAATTAGTGAATAAAATTATATCTCAAAATACCCCAGAGTATCTTCTGCCGCTGATTCAATCTAATGCAATGAACAGCAAGCGCCTAAATTTGTTACATGTCTCAAAGCCTAGATTGGACCTATACAAAACATGTTTTGCCTATTCTGGTGCTCACTTATGGAATCATCTGCCTCCAGATCTGAAAACTCCAATGAGTCCCTACACATTTAACCGAACACTCTTTCAATACTTACTCCATACCGACTATATGCCACCATAATTCATTTACTGGTATAATTGTTCAGTATAATTGTTCATTATAATTGTTCACTATATATGTGTGTGCGTGTGGGAGCGAAGAGAGAGAGAGAGAGAGAGAGAGAGAGAGAGAGAGAGAGAGAGAGAGGGTGTCAGAGAGAGGGAGAGAGTGAATGCGTGTGTGCATGCGTGTGTGTGGAGAGAGTGATTGAGCTAGAAATGGTGGGGGAATGTATCATTGCATGCATTTGTATGTGTGAGAGTGAGTGATTGAGAGAGTGAGTGTGTGTGTGTAGGATTGTGTGTTAGAGAGTGAGACAGTGGGAGAGTTGATGTGTTAGTGTGTGTGTGTGTGAGCGCACGCATGCGTGTGAGTGTGTGTATATGAAAGAATACAGAGAGAGAGAGAGAGAGTTGAGCAGATGCATGTCATGTAACACGCATGTTATGTAACACGCGAATCCATATGTTTGTGTATTCTCATCTGTCATATTATCAGTTAAAT
Source organism: Cepaea nemoralis (assembly GCA_014155875.1). NCBI lineage: Eukaryota > Metazoa > Mollusca > Gastropoda > Stylommatophora > Helicidae > Cepaea > Cepaea nemoralis. The sequence continues at coordinate 674,056 of JACEFZ010022126.1, read as the reverse complement.
ACCATTTGATTTTATCATGCATAATATAAACTCATGTTCATTACTGTAGTTTGAGTGAGAGAGTCAGTGAGTGTGAATGAGAGACAGAACGAGTGAGCGTGAGAGTGAAAGAATGAGCAGGAGAGTGAATGTGTGTGTGTGTGTGAGAGAGAGAGAGAGAGAGAGAGAGAGAGAGCATCACTATTTTTACGTCACATACATTTTATGTACACATTTTTCTCCATGTTTAACATTTTTATGAGACTGCTCATGACAAGTGTCAGTGTATGTGTGTGAGTAAAGTGTGGGAGTTTTTTCATACTAGTTTCAATACTAACGTGAGACATTTTGTATGTGTCTAGATGTGAGGAAGTGTGACTGTATGTGGAGGATGTGTGTGAGTGGGGATAAGTGTGGGTGGGGTATGCGTTTGGATGGGTTGGGGTGTGTGGGTTTTGGTGGGTAGTGATATTTGTGGGTGTTGGTGGGATGTGTGGATGGATGTGTGGGGGTGAAAGTAGGGGTGTTGGAATGGGTGTGGGGGGTGTGTGTATGGGTGGAGGATATGTGTATGGGACGGATGTGGGGGATGTGTGTTTATGTGGGTGGAGATGTGTGGATGGTTTGAGGAAGTATGTGTGGGAGGCGGGGTTGTGTGGATAGGGGATTGTGTTGGGTGGATTGGGGATGCAAGGGCGGGTGGGGAGAAGTGTATGGTGTGTGGGTTTGAGATATGTGTGCGGTGTGTTGGTGGGGGATGTGTGAATGATGTGTGGGTGGAGGGTATGTTTGTGGTGGTATGGGTGGAGGATAGTGTGTGGTGTGGGGGATGTGTGTGATGGGTGCGGGGAATGTGCGTATGGGTGGGGTATATGTGTGGGTGAGTAGGGGAATGTGGTGGTTGGGGAAGTATGCGGGGGTGTGTGGGTGGGAGATGTGTGTGTGTGGATGAGGAATGTGTGGGTGGGGGTGAGTGAGTGGCTTAGGGATGTGTAGGTGGGTAAGGGAGTTGTATGTGTCGGGGTGGGATGTGTGAGTGGGTGGAGGATGTGTGTGGGTAGGGGTATTGTGATTGAGAGATGTTTGGTTGGGGGTGTGTGAGTGCGTAGTGGAGGATGTATGCGTGAGTGAGTGTGTTTGGTGGACAGGTAGGGAATGCGTGTGTGGGTGGGGAGAGGTGTGTGGTGTGTTGGTTGGGGATATTGTGTGAGTGAGGTATGTGTGTGGGTGGGGGATTTTTGTGGTGTGTGAGTGGGGGTATGTGGGGTGGATGGGTAAGGGTATCTGTGTGGTGTGGGTGGGGATATGTGTGTGGTATCTGGGTGGGGATATGTGTGTGGTGTGTAAGTGGGGATGTGTTGGTGAGGGATATGTGTGTGTGTGGTGCGTGGGTTGGGAATAGTGCGTGGTAGGGGGTGTATGTGATCTGCGGGTGGGGGATTGCGTGGTGGGGGTTTAGGTTAAGGCACGTGTGGGTGGGTGGAAGTTGTATGTGTGGGTGGTGGGGTGTGTGTGTGTGTGTGTGGATTGGGGATGTATGGATGGTTAGGGAGGTGGGTGGGGGCGGGGTAGGGACATGTCAGTTGGTGGGGATGTGTGTGTATGGTTCGGGGATGTGTGAGTGAATGTGCGATGTGTGGGTTGGTGGGGGATTGTGTGCTTGGGTGGGGAATATGTTGTCGATGGAGATGTGGCTAAGGGATGGGTGGTTTGAGGTGTGGGTGGGGAGAGGATGTGTGGGTTAAGATGTGGATGGGCGTGGGATGTGTTGGTTGGTGGGGGAATGTTTGTGGGTGGCGAGTGTGTTTTGGTTGAGGGATCAGGTTAGGGCAGTGTGTGTGGGTGGGGGATGTGCTGGGAGGGGGATGGGTCGGTTTGTGGGGTATGTATGTGTCCCTTGGTGTGCGTGTGTGTGGGTAGGTGGGGGTGTTTATGTGTCCTTTGGTGCGCGTGTGTGTGGGTAGGTGGGGTTGTGTGGGTGGGGTGATGTATGGATAGGTGGGAGATGGGCTTCATAACATGGTAATTAGCCTTGTTTATGTTTACAACATTCATTTCACAATGTTTATTTTTCTTCCTATGTAAATGTATAATGCTCTTGATGAACGAAAGACGAGTGATTGAAAGGGCCGAATGTAAGACGGGCCTGCGCGCCCAATTTGTGACCCTAATAAAGTTGATTTGATTTGATTTTGCTGCAGCTGAGTCTGCAGAAACTCAGCACAATGCACGAACTCCGTTGCATCGGTGAGGATCCCGAAATACTTTGGGTAGATTTTTAACTCGAAATTTTGCCCAGGCAGCACCATTACGCTACTCTTTTTAAATTTCCAACTGCCAAGGGATTTTTTTTACGTGCGCAACAATACACATAGACCAGGGGACATTTTATTACTGGACGCCCAAGTGGATTTTTTAAATAAATACCGGTCCTCACTGGGGCCTGAACCCGGGACCTCCAGCACTCGAGGCGGACACCATACCTCGAGACCACTCATCCCCCCTTAACTTGCTGCAGTCATCTAGCCTCCACAGACTTGAGACCACTCATCCCCCCCTTAACTTGCTGCAGTCATCTAGCCTCCACAGACTTGAGACCACTCATCCCCCCCTTAACTTGCTGCAGTCATCTAGCCTCCACAGACTTGAGACCACTCATCCCCCCCTTAACTTGCTGCAGTCATCTAGCCTCCACAGACTTGAGACCACTCATCCCCCCCTTAACTTGCTGCAGTCATCTAAACCACAAGCTAGCTGCACTCCATCAATCCGTGGAACTGGACCTACCAATTCGGCCACACTGGTTTCTATTTGTCCTTGGATGTCTCCCAACAGTGTATGTGAAATAGTTAATGTATGTGTTGTGAGGGAGGTTTGTCTCCCAACAGTGTATATGAAATAGTTGATGTATGTGATGTGAGGGAGGGATGTCTCCCAACAGTGTATGTGAAATAGTTGATGTATGTGATGTGAGGGAGGGATGTCTCCCAACAGTGTATATGAAATAGTTGATGTATGTGATGTGAGGGAGGGATGTCTCCCAACAGTGTATATGAAATAGTTGATGTATGTGATGTGAGGGAGGGATGTCTCCCAACAGTGTATATGAAATAGTTGATGTATGTGTTGTGAGGGAGGTTTGTCTCCCAACAGTGTATGTGAAATAGTTAATGTGAGGGAGGTTTGTCTCCCAACAGTGTATGTGAAATAGTTGATGTATGTGTTGTGAGGGAGGTTTGTCTCCCAACAGTGTATATGAAATAGTTGATGTATGTGATGAGGGAGGGATGTCTCCCAACAGTGTATGTGAAATAGTTGATGTATGTGTTGTGAGGGAGGTTTGTCTCCCAACAGTGTATGTGAAATAGTTGATATGAGGGCGGGATGTCTCCCAACAGTGTATGTGAAATAGTTGATGTATGTGATGTGAGGGAGGGATGTCTCCCAACAGTGTATATGAAATAGTTGATGTATGTGTTGTGAGTGAGGGATGTCTCCGAACAGTGTATATGAAATAGTTGATGTATGTGTTGTGAGGGAGGTTTGTCTCCCAACAGTGTATGTGAAATAGTTGATGTGAGGGAGGTTTGTCTCCCAACAGTGTATGTGAAATAGTTGATGTATGTGTTGTGAGGGAGGTTTGTCTCCCAACAGTGTATATGAAATAGTTGATGGATGTGTTGTGAGTGAGGGATGTCTCCGAACAGTGTATATGAAATAGTTGATGTATGTGTTGTGAAGGAGGTTTGTCTCCCAACAGTGTATATGAAATAGTTGATGTATGTGATGTGAGGGAGGTTTGTCTCCCAACAGTGTATGTGAAATAGTTGATGTGTGGGTGGTTTGTCTCCCAACAGTGTATATGAAATAGTTGATGTATATGATGTGAGGGAGGGATGTCTCCCAACAGTGTATATGAAATAGTTGATGTATGTGTTGTGAGGGAGGTTTGTCTCCCAACAGTGTATATGAAATAGTTGATGTGAGGGAGGTTTGTCTCCCAACAGTGTATATGAAATAGTTGATGTGTTGTGAGGGAGGTTTGTCTCCCAACAGTGTATGTGAAATAGTTGATGTGAGGGAGGTTTGTCTCCCAACAGTGTATATGAAATAGTTGATGTGTTGTGAGGGAGGTTTGTCTCCCAACAGTGTATGTGAAATAGTTGATGTATGTGTTGTGAGGGAGGTTTGTCTCCCAACAGTGTATATGAAATAGTTGTGTTGTGAGGGAGGTTTGTCTCCCAACAGTGTATGTGAAATAGTTGATGTATGTGTTGTGAGGGAGGTTTGTCTCCCAACAGTGTATGTGAAATAGTTGATGTATGTGTTGTGAGGGAGGTTTGCCTCCCAACAGTGTATGTGAAATAGTTGATGTATGTGTTGTGAGGAAGGGATGTCTCCCAACAGTGTATGTGAAATAGTTGATGTGTTGTGAGGGAGGTTTGTCTCCCAACAGTGTATATGAAATAGTTGATGTATGTGTTGTGAGGAAGGGATGTCTCCCAACAGTGTATGTGAAATAGTTGATGTATGTGTTGTGAGGGAGGGATGTCTCCCAACAGGTGTGTAGTTGTGATGGAGTTGTTTTCTGTGAATGAGTTACATAAACAACAATCTCAGCTGGTAAAATTCATAACATTTTATTCTGAGAATCTGACATGGCACATGGTAATGTGCACACATGTGTGTGGCAGCAGCTGATTGGCCACCACCTGGGAGCAAACATGGCCCCCCATGGGGGTTGGTCACTGAACATCCGTACACCTCAGCTAGAGCTGCCCTCCTCACATACATCAGCCTTCTGTCTTGTTGCTTGGGCACAGGCTGTCTTGTCTACAACCTCTTCAGTCTTGCTGACTTTGGCTGATGGCTCTGTGAAAATACAAGTGTAGTTGGTGAGCACATGGCCACGGAGATAAATACAAGTGTAGTTGGTGAGCACATGGCCATCGAGATAAATACAAGTGTGGTTGGTGAGCACATGGCCATCGAGATCAATACAAGTGTGGTTGGTGAGCACATGGCCATCGAGATGAGTTAGACTAGATACACTACTACTACTGACACTATCCACACACTGTCATAACACATCACATGCAGTAAGTATGTAACATATGTAGCCACATCACCTGCAGTAGTATGTAACACATGTAGCCACATCACCTGCAGGAATAGTACAAGCATGTGTTCATATATCTAGGGGTGTGATGGTTGGGGGCTCAGTCACATCTCCAGAAGAGGATGGTGTGTTGCCATGTTCAATCTGGAAGCAGTAGCACAATCAACAAACCCAGCATAGCAGATGGGACTTTCTGTACAGGACAGTACGTCATCTGGACACTTTGTTGTGATGGGACATGTGATAACACCCTAAGCTGGCTGTGATGGGACATGTGACAACACCTAGGCTGGTTGTGATGGGACATGTGACAACACCCCAGGCTGGCTGTGGATGGGACATGTGACAACACCCCAGGCTGGCTGTGATGGGGGCATGTGACAACACCCCAGGCTGGCTGTGATGGGACATGTGACCACACCCCAGGCTGGCTGTGATGGGACATGTGACAACACCCCCAGGCTGGCTGTGATGGGACATGTGATAACACCTAGGCTGGTTGTGATGGGACATGTGACAACACCTAGGCTGGCTGTGATGGGACAAACACCCCAGGCTGGCTGTGATGGGACATGTGACAACACCTAGGCTGGCCTGTGATGGGACACACCCAGGCTGGTTGTGATGGGAACATGTGACAACACCTAGGCTGGCTGTGATGGGACATGTGAAAACACCCCAGGCTGGGTTGTGATGGGACATGTGCAACACCCCAGGCTGGCTGTGATGGGACAACACCTAGGCTGGTTGTGATGGACATTGACAACACCCCAGGCTGGCTTGATGGGACATGTGACAACACCCCAGCTGGTTGATGGACATGTGACAACACCCAGCTGGCTTGTGATGTGACAACACCCCAGGCTGGGCTGTGATGGGACATGTGACACACACCTAGGCTGGCTGTGATGGGCAACACCCCAGGCTGGTTTTGATGGGACATGTGATATTACCCCGCAGGCTGGTTGTGATGGACATGTGATAACACCTGGCTGGTTGTGATGGGACATGTGACAACACCCCAGGCTGGTTGTGATGGGACATGTGATAACACCTAGGCTGGTGTGATGGGACATGTGATAACACCTAGGCTGGTTGTGATGGGACATGTGATAACACCCAGGCTGGTTGTGATGGGACATGTGATAACACCTAGGCTGGTTGTGATGGGACATGTGATAACACCCAGGCTGGTTGTGATGGGACATGTGATAACACCTAGCTGGTGTGTGATGGGACATGTGATAACACCTAGGCTGGCTGTGATGGGACATGTGACAACACCTAGGCTGGCTGTGATGGGACATGTGATAACACCCTAGGCTGGCTGTGATGGGACATGTGATAACACTCTAGGCTGGCTGTAGATGGGACATGTGACAACACCTAGCTGGTGTGATGGGACATGTGATAACACCTAGGCTGGCTGTGATGGGACATGTGATAACACCCCAGGCTGGCTGTGATGGGACATGTGATAAACCCCAGGCTGGCTGTGATGGTACATGTTAACACCCCAGGCTGCTGTGATGGGACATGTGATAACACCTAGGCTGGCTGTGATGGACAACACCCCAGGCTGGTTGTGATGGGACATGTGATAACACCTAGGCTGGCTGTGATGGACATGTGAACAACCCTAGCTGGCTGTGATGGGACATGTGATAACCTAGGCTGGCTGTGATTGGACATGTGATAACACCCCAGCTGTTGTGATGGACATGTGACAACACCTAGGCTGGCTGTGATGGGACAACCCCCCAGGCTGGCTGTGATGGGACATGTGCCACACTAGGCTGGCTGTGATGGGACATGTGATAACACCTAGGCTGGCTGTGAGGGGACATGTGATAACCCTAGGCTGGTTGTGATGGGACATGTGATAACACCCCAGGCTGCTGTGATGGGACATGTTTGATAACACCCAGGCTGGCTGGCATGGACAACACCCAGGCTGCTGTGATTGGGGACAACACCCCAGGCTGGCTGTGATGGGACAAACACCCCCAGGCTGGCTGTGATGGGACAACACCAGGCTGGCTGTGATGGACATGTAAATACACCGGCTGGCTGTGATGGGACAACACCCCAGCTGGCTGTGATGGGACTGTGATAACACCTAGGCTGGCTGTGATGGGACATGTGATAACACCTAGGCTGGGTTGTGATGGACATGTACAACACCTAGGCTGGTTGTGATGGACATGTGCCAACACCTAGGCTGGCTGTGATGGACATGTGATAACACCCCAGTTGGCTGTGATGGGACATGTGATAACACCCAGTTGGCTGTGATGGGACATGTGATAACACCCCAGGCTGGCTGTGATGGGGACATGTGATAACCCTAGGCTGGCTGTGATGGGACATGTGATAACACCCCAAGCTGGTTGTGATGGGACATGTGATAACACTAGGCTGCTGTGATGGGACATGTGATAACATCTAGGCTGGCTGTGATGGGACATGTGATAACACCTAGGCTGGTTGTGATGGGACCACACCCCAGGCTGCTGTGATGGGACATGTGATAACACCCCAGGTGGTTGTGATGGGACTGTGATAACACCTAGGCTGGCTGTGATGGGACATGTGATAACACCTAGGCTGGTTGTGATGGGACAACACCCCAGGCTGGCTGTGATGGGACATGTGATAACACCCCAGGCTGGCTGTGATGGACATGTGATACACCCCAGGCTGGCTGTGATGGACATGTGATAACACCCCAGGCTGGCTGTGATGGACATGTGATACCACCCCAGCTGGCTGTGATGGGACTGTGATAACACCCAGGCTGGCTGTGATTGGACATGTGATAACACCCCAGGTGGGGTGTGATGGGACATGTGTAACACCTAGGCTGGCTGTGATGGGACATGTGATAACACCTAGGCTGGTTGTGATGGACACACCCCAGGCTGGCTGTGATGGGACATGTGATAACACCCCCGGCTGGCTGTGATGGGACATGTGATAACACCCCAGGCCTGGCTGTGATGGGACATGTGATAACACCCCAGGCTGGCTGTGATGGGACATGTGATAACACCCCAGCTGGCTGTGATGGGACATGTGATAACACCTAGGCGCTGTGATGGGATATGTGACAACACCTAGGCTGGCTATGATGGGACATTGTAACACCTAGGCTGGCTGTGATGGGGACATGTTATAACACCCCAGTCTGGCTGTGATGGGACATGTGATAACACCTAGGCTGGCTGTGATGGGACATGTGATAACACCTAGGCTGGCTGTGATGGGACATGTTATAACACCCCAGTCCTGGCTGTGATGGGACATGTTATAACACCTAGGCTGGCTGTGAATGGGACATGTGATAACCCCTAGGCTGGCTGTGATGGGACATGTTATACACCAGTCTGGCCTGTGATGGGACATGTTGACAAACACCTAGCTGGCTTGTGATGGGACATTTGACAACACCTAGGCTGGCTGTGATGGGACATGTGATAACACCTAGGCTGGCTGTGATGGGACATGTGATAACACCTAGGCTGGCTTGTGATGGACATGTGATAACCCTAGGCTGGCTGTGATGTGACATGTTATAACACCCCAGTCTGGCTGTGATGGGACATGTGATAACACCTATGCTGGCTGTGATGGGACATGTGATAACACCTAGGCTGGCTGTGATGGACATGTTTAAGATGCCAGTCTGGCTGTGATGGGACATGTGAACACTAGGCTGGCTGTGATGGGACATGTGTAACACCTAGGCTGGCTGTGATGGGACATGTTATAACACCCCAGTCTGGCTGTGATGGGACATGTGATAACACCTAGGCTGGCGTGATGGGACAACACCAGGCTGGTTGTGATGGACATGTGATTAACACCCAGGCTGCTGTGATGGGACATGTGATAACACCTAGGCTGGCTGTTATGGGACACGTGACAACACCTAGGCTGTGATGGGACATGTGACAACACTAGGCTGGCTGTGATGGGACACACCCCAGGCTGGCTGTGATGGGACATGTGATACACCTAGGCTGGCTGTGATGGACATGTGACAACACCTAGGCTGGCTGTGAATGGGACAATAAAAACACCCCAGGCTGGCTGGTAACATAATCTCAAACATTTTACACACCATGTCTGGAGTAATCACCTTCTTTGTCTTCTTCCTCTCCTTCACTTTCCCCTTCATCCTCATCCTCCTTTTGTGTTGTGGGTTTCCTTTTGCCCTGAACGGATAACAGAAATAATCAAATATGATGCACAAAGATCACTACAACAATATGGAAGGAGACAATGACACCAAAACATATAGAGGCAGAAAATTAATGGAACCCAGAAATTAAATGGAACTCTGGAGTGAGTTCCCGATGTGCCACTATGTAAACATAGAGACCCAGACATAATGTGCCACTATGTAAACATAGAGACCCGACATAATGTGCCACTATGTAAACATAGAGACCCAGACATAATGTGCCACTATGTAACATGGAGACCCAGACATAATGTGCCACTATGTAAACATGGAGACCCAGACATATGTGACACTATGTAAACATGGAGACCAGACTAATGTTAACTATGTAAACATAGAGACCCAGACATAATGTGCCACTATGTAAACATAGAGACCCACATAATGTGCCACTATGTAAACATAGAGACCCAGACATAATGTGCCACTATGTAAACATAGAGACCCAGACACTGTGTAAACATGGACCCAGACATAATGTGCCACTATGTAAACATAGAGACCCAGACATAATGTGCCACTATGTAAACATAGAGACCCAGACATAATGTGACACTATGTAAACATGGAGACCCAGACATAATGTGACACTATGTAAACATAGAGACCCAGACATAATGTGACACTATGTAAACATAGAGACCCAGACATAATGTGACACTATGTAAACATAGAGACCCAGACATAATGTGACACTATGTAACATAGAGACCCAGACATAATGTGACACTATGTAAACATAGAGACCCCAGACATAATGTGACACTATGTAAACATAGAGACCCAGACATAATGTGACACTATGTAAACATAGAGACCCAGACATAATGTGCCACTATGTAAACATAGAGACCCAGACATAAATGTGACACTATGTAAACATGGAGACCAAGACATAATGTGACCACTATGTAAACATAGAGACGCGACAACATTTGACACTATGTAAACATGGAGACCCAGACATAATGTGACACTATGTAACATGGAGACCCAGACATAATGTGACACTATGTAAACATGAGACCCAGACATAATGTGACACTATGTAAACATGGAGACCCAGACTATGTGCCACTAGTAACAGGGAGACCCAGACATAATGTGCACTATGTAAACATAGAGACCCAGACATAATGTGACACTATGTAAACATGGAGACCCAGACATAATGTGCCACTATGTAAACCATGGAGACCCAGGACATAATGTGCCACTATGTAAACTAGAGACCCAGACATAATGTGCCACCTATGTAACATGGAGACCCAGACATATGTGCCACTATGTAAACATGGAGACCCAGACATAATGTGCCACTATGTAAACATGGAGACCCAGACATAATGTGCGACTATGTAAACATAGAGACCCAGACATAATGTGCACTATGTAAACATAGAGACCCAGACATAATGTGCCACTATGTAACATGGAGACCCGAACAACATGATGTAAACATGAGACCCAGACATAATGTGCCACTATGTAACATGGAGACCCAGACAACATGATGTAAACATAGAGGACCCAGACATAATGTGCCACTATGTAAACATGGAGACCCAGACATAATGTGACACTATGTAACATAGAGACCCAGACAACATGATGTAAACATGAGACCCAGACATAATGTGCCACTATGTAAACATGGAGACCCAGACATAATGTGCCACTATGTAAACATGGAGACCCAGACATAATGTGACACTATGTAAACATAGAGACCCAGACATAATGTGACACTAATAACATAGGAGACCCAGACATAATGTGCCACTATGTAACATAGAGACCCGACATAATGTGACACTATGTAAACATGGAGACCCAGACAACATGTGATGTAAACATAGAGACCCAGACATAATGTGACACTATGTAAACATGGAGACCCAGACATAATGTGACACTATGTAAACATGGAGACCCAGACATAATGTGCCACTATGTAAACATAGAGACCCATACATAATGTGACACTATGAAACATGGAGACCCAGACATATGATTTAAACATAGAGACCCAGACATAATGTGCCGCACATTATGTCTGGGTCTCCATGTTTACATAGTGGCACATTATGTCTGGGTCTCTATGTTTACATCATGTTGTCTGGGTCTCCATGTTTACATAGTGGCACATTATGTCTGGGTCTCCATGTTTACATAGTGTCACATTATGTCTGGGTCTCCATGTTTACATAGTGTCACATTATGTCTGGGTCTCTATGTTTACATCATGTTGTCTGGGTCTCCATGTTTACATAGTGTCACATTATGTCTGGGTCTCTATGTTTACATAGTGGCACATTATGTCTGGGTCTCCATGTTTACATAGTGTCACATTATGTCTGGGTCTCCATGTTTACATAGTGTCACATTATGTCTGGGTCTCCATGTTTACATAGTGGCACATTATGTCTGGGTCTCCATGTTTACATAGTGGCACATTATGTCTGGGTCTCCATGTTTACATCATGTTGTCTGGGTCTCTATGTTTACATAGTGTCACATTATGTCTGGGTCTCCATGTTTACATAGTGGCACATTATGTCTGGGTCTCTATGTTTACATCATGTTGTCTGGGTCTCCATGTTTACATAGTGGCACATTATGTCTGGGTCTCTATGTTTACATCATGTTGTCTGGGTCTCCATGTTTACATAGTGGCACATTATGTCTGGGTCTCTATGTTTACATAGTGGCACATTATGTCTGGGTCTCTATGTTTACATAGTGGCACATTATGTCTGGGTCTCCATGTTTACATAGTGGCACATTATGTCTGGGTCTCCATGTTTACATAGTGGCACATTATGTCTGGGTCTCCATGTTTACATAGTGGCACATTATGTCTGGGTCTCCATGTTTACATAGTGGCACATTATGTCTGGGTCTCCATGTTTACATAGTGGCACATTATGTCTGGGTCTCCATGTTTACATAGTGGCACATTATGTCTGGGTCTCCATGTTTACATAGTGTCACATTATGTCTGGGTCTCCATGTTTACATAGTGGCACATTATGTCTGGGTCTCCATGTTTACATAGTGTCACATTATGTCTGGGTCTCCATGTTTACATAGTGTCACATTATGTCTGGGTCTCCATGTTTACATAGTGTCACATTATGTCTGGGTCTCCATGTTTACATAGTGTCACATTATGTCTGGGTCTCTATGTTTACATAGTGTCACATTATGTCTGGGTCTCCATGTTTACATAGTGTCACATTATGTCTGGGTCTCTATGTTTACATAGTGTCACATTATGTCTGGGTCTCTATGTTTACATAGTGTCACATTATGTCTGGGTCTCTATGTTTACATAGTGTCACATTATGTCTGGGTCTCTATGTTTACATAGTGTCACATTATGTCTGGGTCTCTATGTTTACATAGTGTCACATTATGTCTGGGTCTCTATGTTTACATAGTGTCACATTATGTCTGGGTCTCTATGTTTACATAGTGTCACATTATGTCTGGGTCTCTATGTTTACATAGTGTCACATTATGTCTGGGTCTCCATGTTTACATAGTGGCACATTATGTCTGGGTCTCCATGTTTACATAGTGGCACATTATGTCTGGGTCTCTATGTTTACATAGTGGCACATTATGTCTGGGTCTCCATGTTTACATCATGTTGTCTGGGTCTCTATGTTTACATAGTGGCACATTATGTCTGGGTCTCTATGTTTACATAGTGGCACATTATGTCTGGGTCTCTATGTTTACATAGTGTCACATTATGTCTGGGTCTCTATGTTTACATAGTGTCACATTATGTCTGGGTCTCCATGTTTACATAGTGTCACATTATGTCTGGGTCTCCATGTTTACATAGTGGCACATTATGTCTGGGTCTCCATGTTTACATAGTGGCACATTATGTCTGGGTCTCTATGTTTACATAGTGGCACATTATGTCTGGGTCTCTATGTTTACATAGTGGCACATTATGTCTGGGTCTCTATGTTTACATAGTGGCACATCGGGAACTCACTCCAGAGTTCCATTAATTTCTGGGTTTCCATTAATTTTTCTGCCTCTATAGTTTGGTGTCATTGTCTCCTTCCATATCTGTTGTAGTGACTCTTTGTGCATCATATTTGATTATTTCTTGTTATCCTTTCAGGGCAAAAGGAAACACAACAAAAAGGAGGATGAGGATGAAGGGGAAAGTGAAGGAGAGGAAGAAGACAAAGAAGGTGATTACTCCAGCCATGGTTGTGTAAAATGTTTGAGATTATGTTACAGCCAGCCTGGGGTGTTGTCCCATCACAGCCAGCCTAGGTGTTGTCACATGTCCCATCACAGCCAGCCTAGGTGTTATCACATGTCCCATCACAGCCAGCCTGGGGTGTTGTCCCATCACAGCCAGCCTAGGTGTTGTCACATGTCCCATCACAGCCTAGGTGTTGTCACGTGTCCCATCACAGCCAGCCTAGGTGTTATCACATGTCCCATCACAGCCAGCCTGGGGTGTTATCACATGTCCCATCACAACCAGCCTGGGGTGTTGTCCCATCACAGCCAGCCTAGGTGTTATCACATGTCCCATCACAGCCAGACTGGGGTGTTATAACATGTCCCATCACAGCCAGCCTAGGTGTTATCACATGTCCCATCACAGCCAGCCTAGTGTTGTCACATGTCCCATCACAGCCAGACTGGCATGTTATAACATGTCCCATCACAGCCAGCCTAGGTGTTATCACATGTCCCATCACAGCCAGCCTAGGTGTTATCACATGTCCCATCACAGCCAGACTGGGGTGTTATAACATGTCCCATCACAGCCAGCCTAGGTGTTATCACATGTCCCATCACAGCCAGCCTAGGTGTTATCACATGTCCCATCACAGCCAGCCTAGGTGTTATCACATGTCCCATCACAGCCAGCCTAGGTGTTGTCACATGTCCCATCACAGCCAGCCTAGGTGTTGTCACATGTCCCATCACAGCCAGACTGGGGTGTTATAACATGTCCCATCACAGCCAGCCTAGGTGTTATCACATGTCCCATCACAGCCAGCCTAGGTGTTATAACATGTCCCATCACAGCCAGACTGGGGTGTTATAACATGTCCCATCACAGCCAGCCTAGGTGTTATCACATGTCCCATCACAGCCAGCCTAGGTGTTATCACATGTCCCATCACAGCCAGACTGGGGTGTTATAACATGTCCCATCACAGCCAGCCTAGGTGTTATCACATGTCCCATCATAGCCAGCCTAGGTGTTGTCACATATCCCATCACAGCCAGCCTAGGTGTTATCACATGTCCCATCACAGCCAGCCTGGGGTGTTATCACATGTCCCATCACAGCCAGCCTGGGGTGTTATCACATGTCCCATCACAGCCAGCCTGGGGTGTTATCACATGTCCCATCACAGCCAGCCTAGGTGTTATCACATGTCCCATCACAGCCAGCCTGGTGTGTTGTCCCATCACAACCAGCCTAGGTGTTATCACATGTCCCATCACAGCCAGCCTAGGGTGTTATCACATGTCCCATCACAACCCACCTGGGGTGTTATCACATGTCCCATCACAGCCAGCCTGGGTGTTATCACATGTCCCATCACAGCCAGCCTGGGGTGTTATCACATGTCCCATCACAGCCAGCCTGGGGTGTTATCACATGTCTATCACAGCCAGCCTGGGGTGTTATCATGTCCCATCACAGCCAGCCTGGGGTGTTATCACATGTCCCATCACAGCCAGCCTGGGGTGTTGTCCCATCACAACCAGCCTAGGTGTTATCACATGTCCCATCACAGCCAGCCTAGGTGTTATCACATGTCCCATCACAACCCACCTGGGGTGTTATCACATGTCCCATCACAGCCAGCCTGGGGTGTTGTCCCATCACAACCAGCCTAGGTGTTATCACATGTCCCATCACAGCCAGCCTAGGTGTTATCACATGTCCCATCACAACCAGCTTGGGGTGTTATCACATGTCCCATCACAGCCAGCCTAGGTGTTATCACATGTCCCATCACAGCCAGCCTGGGGTGTTATCACATGTCCCATCACAGCCAACCTGGGGTGTTATCACATGTCCCATCACAGCCAACCTGGGGTGTTATCACATGTCCCATCACAGCCAGCCTAGGTGTTGTCACATGTCCCATCACAACCAGCCTAGGTGTTGTCACATGTCCCATCACAACCAGCCTAGGTGTTATCACATGTCCCATCACAGCCAGCCTAGGTGTTATCACATGTCCCATCACAGCCAGCCTGGGGTGTTGTCCCATCACAGCCAGCCTGGGGTGTTATTACATGTCCCATCACAGCCAGCCTGGGGTGTTATTACATGTCCCATCACAGCCAGCCTGGGGTGTTGTCCCATCACAGCCAGCCTGGGGTGTTGTCCCATCACAGCCAGCCTGGGGTGTTATCACATGTCCCATCACAGCCAGCCTGGGGTGTTATCACATGTCCCATCACAACCAGCCTAGGTGTTATCACATGTCCCCTCACAGCCAGCCTAGGTGTTATCACATGTCCCATCACAGCCAGCCTAGTGTTGTCACATGTCCCATCACAGCCAGCCTGGGGTGTTGTCCCATCACAGCAGCCTAGTGTTGTCACATGTCCCATCACAACCAGCCTGGGGTGTTATCACATGTCCCATCACAAGCCAGCCTAGGTGTTATCACATGTCCCATCACAGCCAGCCTAGGTGTTGTCACATGTCCCCATCACAGCCAGCCTAGGTGTTATCACATGTCCCATCACAACCAGCCTGGGGTGTTGTCCCATCACAGCCAGCCTAGGTGTTATCACATGTCCCATCACAGCCAGCCTGGGGTGTTTATCACATGTCCCATCACAGCCAGCCTGGGTGTTATCACATGTCCCATCACAGCCCAGCCTGGGGTGTTATCAACATGTCCCATCACAGCCAGCCTAGGTGTTATCACATGTCCCATCACAACCAGCCTAGGTGTTGTCACATGTCCCATCACAGCCAGCCTAGGTGTTATCACATGTCCCATCACAGCCAGCCTAGGGTGTTATCACATGTCCATCACAGCCAGCCTAGGTGTTGTCACATGTCCCATCACAGCCAGCCTAGGTGTTATCACATGTCCCATCACAACCATCCTAGGTGTTATCACATGTCCCATCACAACCAGCCTTGGGTGTTGTCACATGTCCCATCACAACCAGCCTAGGTGTTATCACATGTCCCATCACAACCAGCCTAGGTGTTTATCACATGTCCCATCACAACCAGCCTGGGTGTTGTCACATGTCCCATCACAACCAGCCTAGGTGTTATCACATGTCCATCACAACCAGCCTGGGGTAATATCACATGTCCCTCACAACCAGCCTGGGGTGTTGTCCCATCACAGCCAGCCTAGGTGTTGTCACATGTCCCATCACAGCCCGCCTGGGGTGTTGTCCATCACAGCCAGCGTGGGTGTTGTCACATGTCCCATCACAACCAGCCTGGGGTGTTGTCACATGTCCCATCACAGCCAGCCTGGGGTGTTGTCACATGTCCCATCACAACCAGCCTAGGTGTTGTCCATCACAGCCAGCCTGGGGTGTTGTCACATGTCCCATCACAACCAGCCTGGGTGTTGTCACATGTCCCATCACAGCCAGCCTAGGTGTTGTCACATGTCCCATCACAAACCAGCCTGGGGTGTTGTCCCCATCACAGCCAGCCTAGGTGTTGTCACATGTCCCATCACAGCCAGCCTGGGGTGTTGTCCCATCACAGCCAGCCTAGGTGTTGTCACATGTCCCATCACAACCAGCCTAGGTGTTATCACATGTCCCATCACAGCCAGCCTGGGGTGTTGTCACATGTCCCATCACAGCCAGCCTGGGGTGTTGTCACATGTCCCATCACAGCCAGCCTGGGGTGTTGTCACATGCCCCATCACAGCCAGCCTGGGGTGTTGTCACATGTCCCATCACGCCAGCCTGGGGTGTTGTCACATGTCCCATCACAACCAGCCTAGGTGTTGTCACATGTCCCATCACAGCCAGCTTAGGGTGTTATCACATGTCCCATCACAACCAAGTGTCCAGATGACGTACTGTTCCTGTACAGAAAGTCCCATCTGGCTATGCTGGGTTTGTTGATTGTGCTACTGCTTCCAGATTGAACATGGCACACCACCATCCTCTTCTGGAGATGTGACTGAGCCCCCACCATCACACCCCTAGATATATGAACACATGCTTGTACTATTCCTGCAGGTGATGTGGCTACATGTGTTACATACTACTGCAGGTGATGTGGCTACATATGTTACATACTACTGCATGTGATGTGTTATGACAGTGTGTGGATCGTGTCAGTAGTAGTAGTGATCTAGTCTAACTCATCTCGATGGCCATGTGCTCACCAACCACACTTGTATTGATCTCGATGGCCATGTGCTCACCAACCACACTTGTATTTATCTCGATGGCCATGTGCTCACCAACTACACTTGTATTATCTCCGTGGCCATGTGCTCACCAACTACACTTGTATTTTCACAGAGCCATCAGCCAAAGTCAGCAAGACTGAGAGGTTGTAGACAAGACAGCCTGTGCCCAAGCAACAAGACAGAAGGCTGATGTATGTGAGGAGGGCAGCTCTAGCTGAGGTGTACGGATGTTCAGTGACCAACCCCCATGGGGGCCATGTTTGCTCCCAGGTGGTGGCCAATCAGCTGCTGCCACACACATGTGTGCACATTACCATGTGCCATGTCAGATTCTCAGATAAAATGTTATGAATTTTACCAGCTGAGATTGTTGTTTATGTAACTCATTCACAGAAAACAACTCCATCACAACTACACACCTGTTGGGAGACATCCCTCCCTCACAACACATACATCAACTATTTCACATACACTGTTGGGAGACATCCCTTCCTCACAACACATACATCAACTATTTCATATACACTGTTGGGAGACAAACCTCCCTCACAACACATCAACTATTTCACATACACTGTTGGGAGACATCCCTGTCCTCACAACACATACATCAACTATTTCACATACACTGTTGGGAGGCAAACCTCCCTCACAACACATACATCAACTATTTCACATACACTGTTGGGAGACAAACCTCCCTCACAACACATACATCAACTATTTCACATACACTGTTGGGAGACAAACCTCCCTCACAACACAACTATTTCATATACACTGTTGGGAGACAAACCTCCCTCACAACACATACATCAACTATTTCACATACACTGTTGGGAGACAAACCTCCCTCACAACACATCAACTATTTCATATACACTGTTGGGAGACAAACCTCCCTCACAACACATCAACTATTTCATATACACTGTTGGGAGACAAACCTCCCTCACAACACATCAACTATTTCATATACACTGTTGGGAGACAAACCTCCCTCACATCAACTATTTCATATACACTGTTGGGAGACAAACCTCCCTCACAACACATACATCAACTATTTCATATACACTGTTGGGAGACATCCCTCCCTCACATCATATACATCAATTATTTCATATACACTGTTGGGAGACAAACCACCCACACATCAACTATTTCACATACACTGTTGGGAGACAAACCTCCCTCACATCACATACATCAACTATTTCATATACACTGTTGGGAGACAAACCTCCTTCACAACACATACATCAACTATTTCATATACACTGTTCGGGAGACATCCCTCACTCACAACACATCCATCAACTATTTCATATACACTGTTGGGAGACAAACCTCCCTCACAACACATACATCAACTATTTCACATACACTGTTGGGAGACAAACCTCCCTCACATCAACTATTTCACATACACTGTTGGGAGACAAACCTCCCTCACAACACATACATCAACTATTTCATATACACTGTTCGGAGAGCATCCTCACTCACAACACATACATCAACTATTTCATATACACTGTTGGGAGACATCCCTCCCTCACATCACATACATCAACTATTTCACATACACTGTTGGGAGACATCCCGCCCTCATATCACTATTTCACATACACTGTTGGGAGACAACCTCCCTCACAACACATACATCAACTATTTCACATACACTGTTGGGAGACATCCCTCCCTCATCACATACATCAACTATTTCATATACACTGTTGGGAGACAAACCTCCCTCACAACACATACATCAAACTATTTCACATACACTGTTGGGAGACAAACCTCCCTCACATTAACTATTTCACATACACTGTTGGGAGACAAACCTCCCTCACAACACATACATCAACTATTTCATATACACTGTTGGGAGACATCCCTCCCTCACATCACATACATCAACTATTCATATACACTGTTGGGAGACATCCCTCCCTCACATCACATACATCAACTATTTCATATACACTGTTGGGAGACATCCCTCCCTCACATCACATACATCAACTATTTCACATACACTGTTGGGAGACATCCCTCCCTCACATCACATACATCAACTATTTCATATACACTGTTGGGAGACAACCTCCCTCACAACACATACATTAACTATTTCACATACACTGTTGGGAGACATCCAAGGACAAATAGAAACCAGTGTGGCCGAATTGGTAGGTCCAGTTCCACGGATTGATGGAGTGCAGCTAGCTTGTGGTTTAGATGACTGCAGCAAGTTAAGGGGGGGATGAGTGGTCTCAAGTCTGTGGAGGCTAGATGACTGCAGCAAGTTAAGGGGGGGGATGAGTGTCTCAAGTCTGTGGAGGCTAGATGACTGCAGCAAGTTAAGGGGGGATGAGTGGTCTCAAGTCTGTGGAGGCTAGATGACTGCAGCAAGTTAAGGGGGGGGGATGAGTGGTCTCAAGTCTGTGGAGGCTAGATGACTGCAGCAAGTTAAGGGGGGGGATGAGTGGTCTCAAGTCTGTGGAGGCTAGATGACTGCAGCAAGTTAAGGGGGGATGAGTGGTCTCAAGTCTGTGGAGGCTAGATGACTGCAGCAAGTTAAGGGGGGATGAGTGGTCTCAAGTCTGTGGAGGCTAGATGACTGCAGCAAGTTAAGGGGGATGAGTGGTCTCGAGGTATGGTGTCCGCCTCGAGTGCTGGAGGTCCCGGGTTCAGGCCCCAGTGAGGACCGGTATTTATTTAAAAAATCCACTTGGGCGTCCAGTAATAAAATGTCCCCTGGTCTATGTGTATTGTTGCGCACAGTAAAAAAAAATCCCTTGGCAGTTGGAAATTTAAAAAGAGTAGCGTAATGGTGCTGCCTGGGCAAAATTTCGAGTTAAAATCTACCCAAAGTATTTCGGGATCCTCACCGATGCAACGGAGTTCGTGCATTGTGCTGAGTTTCTGCAGACTCAGCTGCAGCAAAATCAAATCAAATCAACTTTATTAGGGTCACAAATTGGGCGCGCAGGCCCGTCTTACATTCGTGCCCTTTCAATCACTCGTCTTTCGTTCATCAAGAGCATTATACATTTACATAGGAAGAAAAATAAACATTGTGAAATGAATGTTGTAACATAAACAAGGCTAATCACCATGTTATGAAGCCCATCTCCCACCTATCCATACATCACCCCACCCACACAACCCCACCTACCCACACACATGCGCACCAAAGGACACATAAACACCCCCACCTACCCACACACACGCACACCAAGGGACACATACATACCCCACAAACCGACCCATCCCCCTCCCACACATCCCCCACCCACACACACTGCCCTAACCTGATCCCCCAACGAAAACACACTCGCCACCCACAAACATTCCCCCACCAACCCAACACATCCCACGCCCATCCACATCTTAACCCACACGTCCTCTCCCCACCCACACCTCAAACCACCCATCCCTTAGCCACATCTCCATCGACAACATATTCCCCACCCACGCACACAATCCCCCACCAACCCACACATCGCACATTCCACTCACACATCCCCGAAACCATACACACACATCCCACCAACTGACATGTCCCTACCCCTCCCCACCCACCTCCCTAACCATCCATACATCCCCAATCCACACACACACACACACCCCACCACCCACACATACAACTTCCACCCACCCACACGTGTCTTAACCTAAACCCCCACCACGCAATCCCCCACCCGCACATCACATACACCCCCTACCACGCACTATTCCCAACCCACGCACCACACACACACATATCCCTCACCAACACATCCCCACTTACACACCACACATATATCCCCACCCAGATACCACACAATATTCACACCCACACAGATACCCTTACCCATCCACCCCACATACCCCCACTCACACACCACAAAAATCCCCCACCCACACACATACCTCACTCACACAATATCCCCAACCAACACACCACACACCTCTCCCCACCCACACACGCATTCCCTACCTGTCCACCAAACACACTCACTCACGCATACATCCTCCACTACGCACTCACACACCCCCAACCAAACATCTCTCAATCACAATACCCCTACCCACACACATCCTCCACCCACTCACACATCCCACCCCGACACATACAACTCCCTTACCCACCTACACATCCCTACGCCACTCACTCACCCCCACCCACACATTCCTCATCCACACACACACATCTCCACCCACACACCCCCGCATACTTCCCCCAACCACCACATTCCCCTACTCACCCACACATATACCCCACCCATACGCACATTCCCCGCACCCATCACACACATCCCCACACCACACACTATCCTCCACCCATACCACCACAAACATACCCTCCACCCACACATCATTCACACATCCCCCACCAACACACCGCACACATATCTCAAACCCACACACCATACACTTCTCCCCACCCGCCCTTGCATCCCCAATCCACCCAACACAATCCCCTACCCACACCACCCCGCCTCCCACACCTACTTCCTCAAACCATCCACACATCTCCACCCACCTAAACACACATCCCCCACATCCGTCCCATACACATATCCTCCACCCATACACACACCCCCCACACCCATTCCACACCCCTACTTTCACCCCCACACATCCATCCACACATCCCACCAACACCCACAAATATCACTACCCACCAAAACCCACACACCCAACCCATCCAAACGCATACCCCACCCACACTTATCCCCGCTCACACACATCCTCCACATACAGTCACACTTCCTCACATCTAGACACATACAAAATGTCTCACGTTAGTATTGAAACTAGTATGAAAAAACTCCCACACTTTACTCACACACATACACTGACACTTGTCATGAGCAGTCTCATAAAAATGTTAAACATGGAGAAAAATGTGTACATAAAATGTATGTGACGTAAAAATAGTGATGCTCTCTCTCTCTCTCTCTCTCTCTCTCACACACACACACACACATTCACTCTCCTGCTCATTCTTTCACTCTCACGCTCACTCGTTCTGTCTCTCATTCACACTCACTGACTCTCTCACTCAAACTACAGTAATGAACATGAGTTTATATTATGCATGATAAAATCAAATGGTATTTAACTGATAATATGACAGATGAGAATACACAAACATATGGATTCGCGTGTTACATAACATGCGTGTTACATGACATGCATCTGCTCAACTCTCTCTCTCTCTCTCTGTATTCTTTCATATACACACACTCACACGCATGCGTGCGCTCACACACACACACACTAACACATCAACTCTCCCACTGTCTCACTCTCTAACACACAATCCTACACACACACACTCACTCTCTCAATCACTCACTCTCACACATACAAATGCATGCATGATACATTCCCCCACCATTTCTAGCTCAATCACTCTCTCCACACACACGCATGCACACACGCATTCACTCTCTCCCTCTCTCTGACACCCACTCTCTCTCTCTCTCTCTCTCTCTCTCTCTCTCTCTCTCTCTCTCTCTCTCTCTCTCTCTCTCTCTCATCTCTCTACTCTCTCTCTCTTCGCTCCCACACGCACACACATATATAGTGAACAATTATAATGAACAATTATACTGAACAATTATACCAGTAAATGAATTATGGTGGCATATAGGTCTGTATGGAGTAAGTATTGAAAAGAGTGTTCGGTTAAATGTGTAGGGACTCATTGAGTTTTCAGATCTGGAGGCAGATGATTCCATAAGTGAGCACCAGAATAGGCAAAACATGTTTTTGTATAGGTCCAATCTAGGCTTTGAGACATGTAACAAATTTAGGCGCTTGCTGTTCATTGCATTAGATTGAATCAGCGGCAGAAGATACTCTGGGGTATTTTGAGATATAATTTTATTCACTAATTTGGCTTTGTTGAAAAGGAAGCGCTTTTGTAGTGGTAGAAGTCTTAGATGACTGTACAAATTATTACTTTCAACGTGCTTTATGCCAGAACCAGACGAAATAGCGCGGTTTTGTAGAGAACATAATCGTTTTAAATTAGATTTAGGGCAACCATCCCAAACTGTGGAACAGTAATCGAGATGTGATTGGATATAGCATGTATAGAATATTTTTCGTGTGCTTTCGTCCAGGAAGTGCTGAATTTTAGCAAGTTGGTAAACTTTTTGTGCTATTTTCTTGGTAAGAGCGTGAACATGAGAGCTCCAGTTCAAATGGCTGTCTATTAAAAGCCCTAGTGTTTTATGTTCAGTCACATTAACTATAGGTAAACGTGCCCATGCGGAGTTCGAGTGGTGATCCAGTTATGGCTAGTGTCTGTAGGTTTTGGTCTGGTCGTTATTAGCATGGATTGGGTTTTGCCGATGTTAATTTGCATGCGGTTTTCATTGCTCCATCTAGTAAGATTATCAAGTTCCTTTTGTAAAGAATTCTCTAATTCACTACGGTTTTCTTGACTAGTATATATAGTACAGTCGTCTGCAAATATATCACAAGTTGTATTGATATATAAAGGAAGATCATTAATATAAACTGCAAAAAGCAGCGGACCTAGTATTGAGCCCTGAGGCACACCAATATTAAGCTGTGTGGGTCTTGATAGACAGTTGTTGAAGGACACGACTTGTTGCCTGTCCGATAGAAATGACGTAATTATGTTCACCATGTTGGTGCTTGTCTTCATTTGCTTTAGTTTTCTAATTAAAATATCGTGATCTACCATATCAAAGCTTTTTAAAGTCTACAAACACCGCTCCACAAATTCTACCGTTGTTGATGTTTAAGTGCCAGTTATCGGTCATTTTTGTTAGAGCACTATGGCAAGAATATTTAGGTCGAAACCCAGATTGACTGTTAATTATTAGGTCGTTGTTAATTAAATGGTGTAACGTTATTTTATGAATGTGTTTTTCTAGTGGTTTTGATAGCGATGATAATAAGGAAATAGGTCTATAATTACCCAAAACGCTATTATCGATTGAGCCATTTTTAATTAGCGGAAACACTTTAGCAATTTAAAAGCAGATGGAAAGTAGTTTTGGCCAGGCACTGGTTATATATGAACGTTAAGGACTCACTAATGACTGGTGCAGCACAACGAAGAATTCTATTACTGATACCATCTAGGCCGTGTGAGTTTGTTGATTTGAGGTTCAAGGAGATATTTATAAACGTCTGCAACAGACATTAAAGGAATCTCATCGGGAATATTTCTGGTGCACTTCTCCTCACAGAATGATGCCAGTGAACTTAAATTACACGATGAGTCTGGTATTGAAGACTTTAGATTCTCTATTTCTGATTGAAAGAACCAACTGAATTCATCGCATGTTATAGAATTTGGTATTGCTGATTCTGTAGGGCGTTTCTTATTGGTTAGCAAGTTAATAGCCTTCCATATATTTGTACTGTTTGAATTATCTACAATCAAACTTTTAAAATGATCTTTTTTTATCCTACGAATTTCATATTTAACTTTATTCCTTAGTCCTGCGGTAATTGATGAAGTCTTTATTTTTGTGTGCTGTATCTCGCTCTCTCATGATTTCCAGCACTTCTCTAGTGACCCTTGGGGATTTATGTTGATTTTTGACTCGAACTTCTTTGATTGGCACGTGTTTATCGAACACATTGTAGACTGTCTTCGTCCAGAAAGCTAATGCATCGTCCGGGTCAGGAAGTTGGTAAACGTGATCAAGGGCTGCTTTTCTTAAGTCTTGCAAAAATAAATCTTGGTTGAATGCTTTAAAATTCCTAAATTTGATACTTACGTGTTTATGTTTAAGAGGTTTGAACCCAATTCTTGACCATGTACAACATACCGGGTAGTGGTCACTAACTGTACAAACAGGAACAGAACATTCAACAATATTATCTGGACAAGTAACATATATATGATCAATTATAGTTGAGGATGTTTCAGTAACCCTTGTGGGACGGTTTATTAGTTGTTTGAAATTGTAAGAAAGAATGATATCGTCCCATGTCTGGTTGGATTTAGTAATATCTATGTTAAAGTCACCTAATATCATGACTTCTCTACCTTCTGTAAACACTATATCCATCATTGTAGTGAAACAGTCATACCAATTGTACCCAGCACACGGATTCCTATATAGGTATCCAATGAGAACGGCTGTTGGCTGGCTGGCTTCACCTCTAACCAAACACATTCTATCTCTACTGACTCGAGATCACTCTACGGGAACAGTTGAGAGAATTGGAAATGTATACAGCATACCTGTCTCTAATTTTTGATTTGCGTCTCTTCGAATTACTTTAAACCCCTTAAGAGTGATTTCAGAGTCGGATATTTTGTCGTTGAGACGGCTTTCTGTGATTCCAAACACATGGAATTGTTTTGCACAGTATTACCGAAAGCTCAGGTAATTTGTTGAGCAAATGATAGATGTTGAGATGGCCTATACGTAGGCCATCTTTGTGAAGCCACTGATCGTGATTGGCGAACATTGCACGATGAAAGGATGATGTCGCTTGCAGTAGATAATTTTCAGAGTTTTTGAAACTTTATTTAGTAGTAGTTAAGACTATTAGATGGGGTAGGAAATGTCTGTGCTGGAGTGACATCATGAAAGTTTGATGCAGGGCTGCAGGATTGTATTGCATTAGCTGTTGAAGTTGGCGGTTCCACTGATAGGAGTGTAGATTACCATCCAACGAGGGACCACTGCTGTGAGAGTTACTGGAAGTGCCTACATTAGAAGCATACATCGGGGGCACAGCAACATTGTTTAACGGTGTCCCCTTTGACACAATAGGGGGAGGCTGCTTTATGGGCAAGGGAGAAACAAACCATCATAGTTAGCAACACTGGGATTGGAGCATGGGTTGCTATCCACGGCATTGTATTCCTGGGGTATAGGCAATGGTGGTGCAGGAAGAGAAGGAGCATTTTCTGAACACTTAGATGTGGCTGTCGCCGGGGGTGAAGTTCGGGTTACTCCTGTAACTGGTGCTGGTTGTTGTGCACGTTCGGATATTTTATGTTCTTCGCTAGTATACTACTTCCTAGCTTGGAACAATGTATTTGATCCCTGTATAGTTTTTTTCTTAGGAGCCCCGGACGACGAAGTAAAGTACGGGGTGTTATTAATGAAACTAATGGCATTGTCTTTACAAAATTTAAACAAAGTTAGATTGGCAGCATCGGCAGTACGACGCTGGAACCCGTAACATGGTGGAATGATAGATGAAATAAACAAAGATGATTTCGGAAATCTATTGCGCAACAGCACCTCCAATGTAGCTAGTTGTGAGGTGCTGATGATTTTATTATCCATTATGTCATTAACACCAATATGGACTGTTGCTCTCCTAATTCGGTCGTTCACTTGGAATCGTCGCAGTGTAGCGGTCAGCCTGTCAATGTCAGCGCCTGGTACAGGGTAGATTGAAGTTGATTCGCTGTAGATTCCCTTCAGCAGGGAGTCTCCAATGACGACATGTGTTGCACTATAATCTATGGTTATTTCACGCTGCTGGCGTGTCCGCTTGGACTGTTGTTGCCACTGGTCACTGTCGTCTTTCTTGTGTTCTTGTTTATTATAGCTTGCTTGCGTTGGTTGTTGATATCCAGTAGTGGTAACGACTGAGCTCTGTGATTCCAAGTCTGCTGCTGGAGTCTACACACTTAAGGCTTGATGACTGCAATAAGTCTGTGGTGGCTAGATGACTGCAGCAAGTCTGGATGTTAGATGTGACATGGACTGTTGGGCGTGACTTGCAACACCCCCCCCCCCCCCTCTCTCTCTCTCTCTCTATATATATATATATATATACACACACACACACACTGCTCACTGAACTTTTCTACATGCACAGTACAAACTGGGATGAACCAACATACAATAAGACATGTCCAGAGTTTATTGTGAATGTAGGCATTTCAGAAATGGTTACATCAAGTTGTTGTTTCTGGTCAAACCTGCATGGGCAAAGACAATCACAAAACTGGGCCATGGACAGCTCACGGCCAGCAACACACGCTGTATGTAGACAGCTCACGCCAGCAACACACGCTGTATGTAGACAGCTCACGCCAGCAACACACGCTGTATGTAGACAGCTCACGCCAGCAACACACGCTGTATGTAGACAGCTCACGCCAGCAACACACGCTGTATGTAGACAGGACCACACATGTGCTACACCTACAATCGCACTGGCCTGCTGCTCAGTCACAGCGCTTAATCTAACAGAATACAGGCTACATCAGCAATGTTTGATTATGGTTGAATGTCAAATATATGTATTTATGATGTCACTGGCTATAAAACATATGACATATATGTGACCACACACATGAGAAAAGGCGTGCTCCTCAGACATGCATGACAAAAAATGTTTTTTTTTTTTTTTGGGGTGTAAACACGCACATATGTAAATACTGGACACGTGCCTCCTGCAACAGAGTTCAGCAATGATCTATATACGGAGAGAGAAATACCAACAGCTGACTACAACACAGATGACTATGTACACAAGGCTGCCTCACAGATGACTGGAGGCAGCTGGAAGACTTCCATGGCCTGCTCACAGATCACATTATCATCCACAACTATCTCCCAGCCCACCTCATTCAAATATGTTGACTTTTCCACATGGCCTGGTCACGCCGAGCACCCATGTGACTCTCACCTGGCCACGCCACAAAACACTGATGTGACTCTCCTGGCAAAACAAAGCACTGATGTGACGTCACTTGGCCAAACAAAGCTCCGATGTGACGTCATCTGACCAAACAAAGCTCTGATGTGACGTTCTCACCTGACCAAACAAAGCTCTGATGTGATGTTCTCACCTGACCAAACAAAGCTCTGATGTGATGTTCTCACCTGGCCAAACAAAGCTCCGATGTGACATCACCTGACCAAACAAAGCTCTGATGTGATGTTCCCACCTGACCAAACAAAGCTCTAATGTGACATTCTCACCTGGCCACACAGCACCTATGAGACGTTCTCACCTGCAGCCAAGCTAAGCTAGCAACTAGTGCCAATGGTTAATGCTGTATTTGATCATATGACATGTTTCGTTGACAAAAGGTTGTGATATCTGTATGTACATGTAAACTAAACATCTGGGGACATACAGACATCAAACATGATATCAGACATCTCACATGGTATCAGACATCTCACACGATATCAGACATCAAACACGATATCAGACATCAAACACGATATCAGACATCAAACATGATATCAGACATCAAACATGATATCAGACATCTCACATGTATCGGTTGGGGCTCACAGAAGCAGAAGAAGGAAGTAGACATTAGAGGCCACACTAGACCAAGCACACATGTACACCAGCTCCTGCAGCTAGACACTGACCAAGCACACATGGACAGCCTCACGTACACTAGCTCCTGCAACCAGCCCTGCTGGCATGGGACGGTAATCAGGTTCAAACCCCGCTGGAATAACTACAGCTTTCAATGCGTATGTTGTCTAGCGTGTTCTTCTACTTCCGTGAGTGCCAGACAATACTGTGTCTTTCTTCTACTTCCGTGAGCGCCAGTCAATACTGTGTCTTTCTTCTACTTCCGTGAGCGCCAGTCAATACTGTGTCTTTCTTCTACGTCTGTGAGTGCCAGTCAATACTGTCCCCACCCATCATACATATGTCAAACAGGTCATACATATGTTCTATGTAACCTGCAAGAATTCTGGTTCTACCATGTTAGAACTGGTTTCTATAACCTGCAAGAATTCTGGTTCTACCATGTTAGAACTGGTTTCCTATAACTTGCAAGAATTCTGGTTCTACCATGTTAGAACTGGTTCTATAACTTGCAAGAATTCTGGTTCTACCATTTTAGAACTGGTTCCATGTAACCTGTAAGAATTCTGGTTCTACCATTTTAGAACTGGTTCTATATAACCTGCAAGAATTCTGGTTCTACCATGTTAGAACTGGTTCTATGTAACCTACAAGAATTTTGATTTTACCATGTGTACAGTGGTGGACAGTGACACCGAGCTGGAGACACTTGGATATTACAGAGCTGCAAGTTTGAACAACAGACATGACCATGACAGAAGCACTGAGTGTTACTCAAACATGAAATCATGGCAATATCATTTAATGTCACACAAACATGAAATCATGACGATGTCACACAACTGGAGGACACTCAGAACCCTTCACCATAAGATCTGGAGTGCGACAAGGTTGTGTCCCGTCCCCTCTCTTGTTCATAACATACATAGACAACATATGTAAAGAAACCAGCCAAACAGAGACAGCAAGAACACCACATGACGAGAACACGGAAGAAGAACCATCTGCAAATCTAACCATTAGAGAACTCCTGTTTGCGGACGACCAAGCACTAATAGCAAAATCAGAAGCTGAATTACAAGACCACATGAATAGTCTAAATGAAATTAGCACAAGTAAAACAGAGGTAATGACTGTAACTAAAGAAGAAAAAGCAACAATGATTCACCTAAATGAACATCCCTTAAAACACGTAAAGACTTGACCTAGGAAGTATGATATCCTCAAATGGCAAATCAGAAGACGAGATCAAAAATAGATGCAATAAGGCAAATCAACTCATTGGACAAATGGCACCAATACTAAAGAACAAACATGTATCAATAACTACTAAGAAAGCACTTTATAACACAATCTTCCTACCAACTCTGTGCTACCAATGCCAAACCTGGACAATGACAGAAAAAGAGAAAAGAAAAATCACAACAACAGAAATGAGATTCCTGAGAAGAATACTCAATGTATCAAGAAGAGTGATGATCAGAATGATCAGAAATGACGAAATCAGGACTAAAGTGGGGGTTATAGCTGCACTAGATTTTATTAGAAAGCAGCAAGTCAGATGGTTTGGCCATGCAAGTAGGTTACCAGCTAACAGTATACCACAACAAGCAATGATGTACAGACCAGAGGGAAACAGAGGAAGAGGCCGACCACGTAAATGATGGACGCAGGGAATAACAGAGTCCATGCGAATATCGATATATGAAGCCCATAAGCGGACACTCTCCCGCTGTTTATACTTCACCTCGACACTGCAAGGTACAAGAGGAACCTGATGAGATAAGATCACACAAAACATTCAATGTCACACAAACATGAAATCATGATGATATCACTCAATGTCACACAAACATGAAATCATGACGATATCACTCAATGTCACACAAACATGAAATCATGACGATATCATTCAATGTCACACAAACATGAAATCATGATATCACTCAATGTCACACAAACATGAAATCATGATATCACTCAATGTCACACAACATGAAATCATGATGATATCACTCAATGTCACACAAACATGAAATCATGATGATATCATTCAATGTCACACAAACATGAAATCATGATATCACTCAATGTCACACAAACATGAAATCATGATATCACTCAATGTCACACAAACATGAAATCATGATGATATAACTCAATGTCACACAAACATGAAATCATGACAATATCACTCAATGTCACACAAACATGAAATCATGACAATATCACTCAATGTCACACAAACATGAAATCATGACGATATCATTCAATGTCACACAAACATGAAATCATGATGATATCACTCAATGTCACACAAACATGAAATCATGACAATGTCACACAAACATGAAATCATGACAATATCACTCAATGTCACACAAACATGAAATCATGACAATATCATTCAATGTCACACAAACATGAAATCATGACTATCACTCAATGTCACACAAACATGAAATCATGACAATATCATTCAATGTCACACAAACATGAAATCATGATATCACTCAATGTCACACAACATGGATTCATGATATCACTCAATGTCACACAAACATGAAATCATGATATCACTCAATGTCACACAACATGAAATCATGATGATATCACTCAATGTCACATAAACATGAAATCATGATATTCAATGTCACACAAACATGAAATCATGACGATATAACTCAATGTCACACAAACATGAAATCATGATATCACTCAATGCCACACAAACATGAAATCATGACAATATCACTCAATGTCACACAAACATGAAATCATGATGATATCATTCAATGTCACACAAACATGAAATATCACTCAATGTCACACAAACATGATATCACTCAATGTCACACAACATGAAATCATGATGATATCACTCAATGTCACATAAACATGAAATCATGATATCATTCAATGTCACACAAACATGAAATCATGACGATATAACTCAATGTCACACAAACATGAAATCATGACAATATCACTCAATGTCACAAAAACATGAAATCATGACAATATCACTCAATGTCACACAAACATGAAATCATGATGATATCATTCAATGTCACACAACATGAAATCATGATATCACTCAATGTCACACAAACATGAAATCATGATGATATCACTCAATGTCACACAAACATGAAATCATGATATCACTCAATGTCACACAAACATGAAATCATGACAATATCACTCAATGTCACACAAACATGAAATCATGACAATATCACTCAATGTCACACAAACATGAAATCATGATAATATCACTCAATGTCACACAAACATGAAATCATGACAATATCACTCAATGTCACACAAACATGAAATCATGATATCACTCAATGTCACACAAACATGAAATCATGACGATATCATTCAATGTCACACAAACATGAAATCATGACAATATAATTCAATGTCACACAAACATGAAATCATGACGATATCACTCAATGTCACACAAACATGAAATCATGACGATATAACTCAATGTCACACAAACATGAAATCATGACGATATAACTCAATGTCACACAAACATGAACTCATGATGATATCATTCAATGTCACACAAACATGAAATCATGACAATATCATTAATGTCACACAAACATGAAATCATGATGATATCATTCAATGTCACACAAACATGAAATCATGATGATATCACTCAATGTCACACAAACATGAAATCATGATGATATCATTCAATGTCACACAAACATGAAATCATGACAATATCATTCAATGTCACACAAACATGAAATCCTAGTTTCCATGAATATAGGATATTGTCAAGCAAAGATTAAACACACTGCAAATATCAATGACATCTCAGTGACAGTGAGACTGACATACACAATGACAAGAAAACATGACACTTGAGATGTAGATGAATACAATGTTTCAACTGGAATAAACACATGTACATAACACTTTAGCAAACTATGCCTTGTGAAAATATTCAATGTATCAGCTGGAATAAACACATGTACATAACACTTTAGCAAACTATGCCTTGTGAAAATATTCAAAAGTACAATCTCAATTATGAAAAAATATGATATGTGAAACGTGAAATGATTATCACAGACATCTTCTGGTGGTTTTATGGTTTCTACCACAGAAACCTTGGAAGAGTCAACAAATTTTGACGATTGTGGGACAACAGAGAACAATTGCAGTCCTTGGGAAAATAGTTATACAAAACAGTCCTTGGGAAAATAGTTATACAAAACAGTCCTTGGTTAAATAGTTATACAACATTAGTCTCCCATGGTTAATAGTTATACAACACTAGTCTCCCATGGTTAAATAGTTATACACCACTAGTCTCCCTTGGTTAAATAGTTATACAACATTAGACTCCCTTGGTTAAATAATTATACATTAGACTCCCTTGGTTAAATAGTTATAAAACATTAGACTCCCTTGGTTAAATAGTTATACAACAATAGACTCCCTTGGTTAAATAGTTATACAACAGTAGTCTCCCTTGGTTAAATAGTTATACAACATTAGTCTCCCTTGGTTAAATAGTTATACAACATTAGTTTCCTTTGGTTAAATAGTTATACAACACTAGCCTCCCTTGGGTAAATAGTTACTCAACACCAACAGTCCCAGAAGAAATATGATGATAATTATTCCAGTAACTGGGGAAATACAATTATGATTCTTGCGGTTACTACCCCCATGTCCTCTACTATATTTAGCTATATAACCATCCCCATGTCCTCTACTATATTTAGCTATATAACCATCCCCATGTCCTCTACTATATTTAGCTATATAACCATCCCCATGTCCTCTACTATATTTAGCTATATAACCATCCCCATGTCCTCTACTATTTTTAGCTATATAACCATCCCCATGTCCTCTACTATATTTAGCTATATAACCATCCCCATGTCCTCTACTATATTTAGCTATATAACCATCCCCATGTCCTCTACTATATTTAGCTATATAACCATCCCCATGTCCTCTACTATATTTAGCTATATAACCATCCCCATGTCCTCTACTATATTTAGCTATATAACCATCCCCATGTCCTCTACTACACGTAGCTATATAACCATCTCCATGTCCTCTACTACACCTAACTATATAACCATCCCCATGTCCTCTACTACACGTAGCTATATAACCATCCCCATGTCCTCTACTACACCTAACTATATAACCATCTCCATGTCCTCTACTACACCTAGCTATATAACCATCTCCATGTCCTCTACTACACCTAGCTATATAACCATCTCCATGTCCTCTACTACACCTAGCTATATAACCATCCCCATGTCCTCTACTACACCTAACTATATAACCATCCCCATGTCCTCTACTACACCTAGCCATATAACCATCTCCCATGTCCTCTACTACACCTAGCTATATAACCATCCCCATGTCCTCTACTACACCTAGCTATATAACCATCCCCATGTCCTCTACTACACCTAACTATATAACCATCCCCATGTCCTCTACTACACCTAGCTATATAACCATCTCCATGTCCTCTACTACACCTAGCTATATAACCATCCCCATGTCCTCTACTACACCTAGCTATATAACCATCCCCATGTCCTCTACTACACCTAGCTATATAACCATCCCATGTCCTCTACTACACCTAGCCATATAACCATCTCCCATGTCCTCTACTACACCTAGCTATATAACCATCCCCATGTCCTCTACTACACCTAGCTATATAACCATCCCATGTCCTCTACTACACCTAGCTATATAACCATCCCCATGTCCTCTACTACACCTAGCTATATAACCATCTCCCATGTCCTCTACTACACCTAGCTATATAACCATCCCCATGTCCTCTACTACACCTAGCTATATAACCATCCCCATGTCCTCTACTACACCTAGCTATATAACCATCCCCATGTCCTCTACTACACCTAGCTATATAACCATCCCCATGTCCTCTACTACACCTAGCTATATAACCATCTCCATGTCCTCTACTACACCTAGCTATATAACCATCCCCATGTCCTCTACTACACCTAGCTATATAACCATCCCCATGTCCTCTACTACACCTAGCTATATAACCATCTCCATGTCCTCTACTACACCTAGCTATATAACCATCCCCATGTCCTCTACTACACCTAGCATATAACCTCCCCATGTCCTTACTACACTAGCTATATAACCATCTCCATGTCCTTACTACACCTAGCTATATAACCATCCCATGTCTTACTCACCTAGCCTATATAACCATCCCATGTCCTCTACTACACCTAGCTATATAACCATCTCCCATGTCTCTACTACACCTAGCTATATAACCATCTCCATGTCCTCTACTACACCTAGCTATATAACCATCTCCATGTCCTCTACTACACCTAGCCATATAACCATCTCCATGTCCTCTACTACACTAGCCTATAACCATCCCCATGTCCTCTACTACACCTAGCTATATAACCATCCCATGTCCTCTACTACACCTAGCTATATACCATCTCATGTCCTCTACTACACCTAGCTATATAACCATCTCATGTCCTCTACTACACCTAGCATATAACCATCCCCATGTCCTCTATACACCTAGCCATCTAACCATCTCCATGTCCTCTACTACACCTAGCTATATAACCATCCCCATGTCCTCTACTACACCTAGCCATATAACCATCTCCATGTCCTCTACTACACTAGCTATATACCATCCCCATGTCCTCTACTACACCTAGCTATATAAACCATCTCCATGTCCTCTACTACACCTAGCCATATAACCCTCCCCATGTCCTCTACTACACCTAGCTATATAACCCTCCCCTGTCCTCCTACTCCCACCTTAGCTATATACCCTTCTCATGTCCTCTCTACACCTAGTATCTAACCCTCTCCGTCCTTACTACACCTAGCCATATACCATTCTCCATGTCCTCTACTACACCTAGCTATATACCCATCCCCATGTCCTCTACTACACCTAGCTATATAACCCATCTCCATGTCCTCTACCTTCCCCCTAGCTAATAACCATCTCCCATGTCCTCTACTACACCTCGACCCTCGTCATTTCGCACTGCGAGCGCTAACAAGTCAAGTCGCATATTCTGTCAAGAAGCCTGATCAGCGGGAAAATGTCACGTGGACAATCGACAACAGAAACACGCGGTGTTGCCAAGATGTGCAGCGATGGAGCCGACACGACAGAGAAGAGAACGTCGAGAGCCCACCTGCTAGCTGCCAAGGAGCGGAGACTACAGAGACCTTTACTGAGCTACTACGAGGGAGAGATGGACAGCCCAACACAGTCAAGAACCAGACAGCAGAGAAGGAGAGAGAGACACACCAGAGTCGAACAGCCAGCACCGACTCGAAAACAGTCCGATGGGTTGGTCCAGCGTGATTCCTGTGGAGCTGACAGTATGAGGAAATCCTGAAGCATGCTACGTGAAGACATCTTCACATCTCCGATTCTTGAAGGCGGAGCGGTCTTCTCACTCTACTACTTCAAGATACTACAACCTTGGCAGTGGTGACTCGGAGGGCAGCGAGATGCGACCTGACAGCATCATTCAAAAAGAGAATGCAGCACCAGAGAGATTCATACCAAGAATCACAGCGAATGTTCCAGATGTCAGAGCCGCCACAGTAGAGCTACGTGTCCGCAGTAAGACGGACGATGCCTGATACCTGCGCGCTCACCACCTTCAGGAGTGTCCGCTGCCAGATGGACACGAGACTTCCGAGCACCCAGACACACAAAGAAAGTGTGGCAACTGCCTGGGTGTACAAACATGGAGCAAGATACCTGGGTCTGTCCGTACTGCATGAGACATAGAGACGTCTTCAAAATCGCCATCCTCCAAAGACACCATTCAAGGAAGCAATGCAGAGGGGCGAGACAGCCACGGTATAGCACACTGCTGAAGAGATCAGCTTCAAAGCAAATAGATGAATTGATAGAACACAGTCAAGGCACTGCTGTGCTGACAACCAGTCTCCGCCAGCGATAGTGAGAAGCTGCTGGCCGACATGAAGAATCGCAGCTCAGCATCAAACAAGAGCTTCAGCGCATGGCTGAGATAAAGAGGAGACGAAGAAATCCTACCAAGTTATCAAGACCGAAAGAGAACTGCATAGAGCTGAAATGGAACTCTTGCATAACAAACACACCAACAGAAGCCACACACAGAACTCACAGAAAAACCGCAGAAGAAACCCAGAGACCGAGTCTGAACAGCAGCGATCTCTGAAGGGAGGCACAGAATACCGCAGTCGACAAGGAGGAACTCAAGCGCCAGAATTCAGAAGGCGCTGGGAAGAAAAGAAAAGACGAGCCTAAAACAAAACTCGGGTGAAACCAATGATATACCCATTAGTACACTACACTGTGGAGGCCTGACTTCGAGTACTATATCGAGGACGGTGAAATCATCCCATGGCTGACCACGGAGGAAGAAAAACGCTAGGCAGCAGATACGCAAACGCAACAGTGAAACTGTTTCCCCAAGGAGGAAAGAGAAAACGTCGAAAAGCTCCTACAGAAAATGCACAAAAGAATACCAAATAAAAAGTCCTTTTAAGGACTGCAACCAGTCAAGCCTGGAGCCTGCAAGCAACACAACGAAAACAAAAGGAAACATGCACAAAGGACAGCCGCCGACCTATCCCCCAGCTGGAGTGTGATCACGAAAAGTCCTTATAAGGACTGCAGCCAGACGAGCCAGGAGCCTACACCAACAAAGAAAACCATAACAACAGAAGAGCACAAAGGATAGCCGCCGACCACTGCTGACGTCACAGACACAAACGCTACATAACCAGTCCGAGATAGGACCCACAAGACAAGAATTAGGGTGAATAAACCCACAAAAACCACGATCCTCAATTATAACCACAGCTGATGAAGCAGGTTAGACGAGGACGAAGTTGGAATTTTTGTTTTTGAAAACTGGAACTGGAACTGGATCTACTACACCTAGCTATATAACCATCCCCATGTCCTCTACTACACCTAGCTATGTAACCATCCCCATGTCCTCTACTACACCTAGCTATATAACCATCCCCATGTCCTCTACTACACCTAGCTATATAACCATCTCCATGTCCTCTACTACACCTAGCTATATAACCATCCCCATGTCCTCTACTACACCTAGCTATATAACCATCCCCATGTCCTCTACTACACCTAGCTATGTAACCATCCCCATGTCCTCTACTACACCTAGCTATATAACCATCCCCATGTCCTCTACTACACCTAGCTATGTAACCAACATATAACCATCCCCATGTCCTCTACTACACCTAGCCATATAACCATCCCCATGTCCTCTACTACACCTAGCTATGTAACCATCTCCATGTCCTCTACTACACCTAGCTATATAACCATCCCCATGTCCTCTACTACACCTAGCCATATAACCATCCCCATGTCCTCTACTACACCTAGCTATGTAACCAACATATAACCATCCCCATGTCCTCTACTACACCTAGCTATATAACCATCCCCATGTCCTCTACTACACCTAGCTATGTAACCATCCCCATGTCCTCTACTACACCTAGCCATATAACCATCCCCATGTCCTCTACTACACCTAGCTATGTAACCAACATATAACCATCCCCATGTCCTCTACTACACCTAGCCATATAACCATCCCCATGTCCTCTACTACACCTAGCTATATAACCATACCCATGTCCTCTACTACACCTAGCTATATAACCATCCCCATGTCCTCTACTACACCTAGCTATATAACCATCCCCATGTCCTCTACTACACCTAGCTATATAACCATCCCCATGTCCTCTACTACACCTAGCTATATAACCATCCCCATGTCCTCTACTACACCTAGCTATATAACCATCCCCATGTCCTCTACTACACCTAGCTATGTAACCAACATATAACCATCCCCATGTCCTCTACTACACCTAGCTATATAACCATCCCCATGTCCTCTACTACACCTAGCTATATAACCATCCCCATGTCCTCTACTACACCTAGCTATATAACCATCCCCATGTCCTCTACTACACCTAGCTATGTAACCAACATATAACCATCCCCATGTCCTCTACTACACCTAGCTATATAACCATCCCATGTCCTCTACTACACCTAGCTATATAACCATCCCCATGTCCTCTACTACACCTAGCTATATAACCATCCCCATGTCCTCTACTACACCTAGCTATATAACCATCTCCATGTCCTCTACTACACCTAGCTATATAACCATCCCCATGTCCTCTACTACACCTAGCTATGTAACCAACATATAACCATCCCCAAATGTCCTCTACTTACACCTAGCTATATAACCATCCCCATGTCCTCTACTACACCTAGCTATATAAACATCTCCATGTCCTCTACTACACCTAGCTATATAACCATCTCCATGTCCTCTACTACAACCTAGCTATATAACCATCCCCATGTCCTCTACTACACCTAGCTATATAAACCATCTCCATGTCCTCTACTACACCTAGCTATATAACATCTCCATGTCCTCTACTACACCTAGCTATATAACCATCTCCATGTCCTCTACTACACCTAGCTATATAACCATCTCCATGTCCTCTACTACACCTAGCTATGTAACCATCCTCCATGTCCTCTACTACACCTAGCTATATAACCATCCCCATGTCCTCTACTACACCTAGCTATATAACCATCTCCATGTCCTCTACTACACCTAGCTATATAACCATCCCCATGTCCTCTACTACACCTAGCTATATAACCATCCCCATGTCCTCTACTACACCTAGCTATATAACCATCCCATGTCCTCTACTACACCTAACTATATAACCATCCCCATGTCCTCTACTACACCTAGCTATGTAACCAACATATAACCATCCCCATGTCCTCTACTACACCTAGCTATATAACCATCCCCATGTCCTTCTACTACACCTAGCCATATAACCATCCCCATGTCCTCTACTACACCTAGCTATATAACCATCCCCATGTCCTCTACTATCACCTAGCTATGTAACCACATATAACCATCCCCATGTCCTCTACTACACCTGCTATATAACCATCCCCATGTCCTCTACTACACCTAGCCATATAACCATCCCATGTCCTCTACTACACCTAGCTATGTAACCAACATATAAACATCCCCATGTCCTCTACTACACCTAGCTATATAACCAGCCCATGTCCTCTACTACACCTAGCCATATAACCATCCTCATGGTCCTCTACTACACCTAGCTATGTAACCAACATATAACCATTCCCATGTCCTCTACTACACCTAGCTATATAACCATCCCCATGTCCTCTACTACACCTAGCTATGTAACCAACATATAACCATCCTCATGTCCTCTACTACACCTAGCTATATAACCATCCCCATGTCCTCTACTACACCTAGCTATGTAACCAACATATAACCATCCCCATGTCCTCTACTACACCTAGCTATATAACCATCCCCATGTCCTCTACTACACCTAGCTATGTAACCAACATATAACCATCCCCATGTCCTCTATTACACCTAGCCATATAACCATCCCCATGTCCTCTATTACACCTAGCCATATAACCATCCCCATGTCCTCTACTACACCTAGCTATGTAACCAACATATAACCATCCCCATGTCCTCTACTACACCTAGCTATATAACCATCCCCATGTCCTCTACTACACCTAGCCATATAACCATCTCCATGTCCTCTACTACACCTAGCTATATAACCATCTCCATGTCCTCTACTACACCTAGCTATATAACCATCTCCATGTCCTCTACTACACCTAGCTATATAACCATCTCCATGTCCTCTACTACACCTAGCTATATAACCATCTCCATGTCCTCTACTACACCTAGCTATATAACCATCCTCATGTCCTCTACTACACCTAGCCATATAACCATCTCCATGTCCTCTACTACACCTAGCTATATAACCATCCCCATGTCCTCTACTACACCTAGCTATATAACCATCTCCATGTCCTCTACTACACCTAGCTATATACCATCCCATGTCCTCTACTACACCTAGCTATATAACCATCTCCATGTCCTCTACTACACCTAGCTATATAACCATCCCCATGTCCTCTACTACACCTAGCCATATAACCATCCTCATGTCCTCTACTACACCTAGCTATGTAAACCAACATAGAACCATTCCCCATGTCCTCTACTACACCTAGCTATATAACCATCCCCATGTCCTCTACTACACCTAGCCATATAACCATCCCCATGTCCTCTACTACACCTAGCTATGTAACCAACATATAACCATCCCCATGTCCTCTACTACACCTAGCTATGTAACCAACATATAACCATCCCCATGTCCTCTACTACACCTAGCTATGTAACCAACATATAACCATCCCCATGTCCTCTACTACACCTAGCTATATAACCAACATATAACCATCCCCATGTCCTCTATTACACCTAGCCATATAACCATCCCCATGTCCTCTACTACACCTAGCCATATAACCATCCACATGTCCTCTACTACACCTAGCTATGTAACCAACATATAACCATCCCCATGTCCTCTACTACACCTAGCTATAACCATCCCCCATGTCCTCTACTACACCTAGCCATATAACCATCTCCATGTCCTCTACTACACCTAGCTATATAACCATCTCCATGTCCTCTACTACACCTAGCTATATAACCATCTCCATGTCCTCGTACTACACCTAGCTATATAACCATCGCCATGTCCGCTACTACACCTAGCTATATAACCATCCCCATGTCCTCTACTACACCTAGCTATATAACCATCCCCATGTCCTCTACTACACCTAGCCATATAACCATCCCCATGTCCTCTACTACACCTAGCTATGTAACCAACATATAACCATCCCCATGTCCTCTACTACACTAGCTATATAACCATCCCCATGTCCTCTACTACACCTAGCTATGTAACCATCCCCATGTCCTCTACTACACCTAGCTATATAACCATCCCCATGTCCTCTACTACACCTAGCTATATAACCATCCCCATGTCCTCTACTACACCTAGCTATATAACCATCCCATGTCCTCTACTACACCTAGCCATATAACCATCCCCATGTCCTCTCCTACACTAGCTTGTAACCAACAATACCTCCCTGTCCTCTACTACACCTAGCTATATAACCATCCCCATGTCCTCTACTACACCTAGCCATATAACCATCTCCATGTCCTCTACTACACCTAGCCATATAACCATCTCCATGTCCTCTACTACACCTACTATATAACCTATACCTTCCATGTCCTCTACTACACCTAGCTATATAACCATCTCCATGTCCTCTACTACACCTAACTATATAACCATCTCCATGTCCTCTACTACACCTAGCTATATAACCATCCCCATGTCCTCTACTACACCTAGCTATATAACCATCTCCATGTCCTCTACTACACCTAACTATATAACCATCTCCATGTCCTCTACTACACCTAGCTATATAACCATCCCCATGTCCTCTACTACACCTAGCTATGCATAACCATCTCCATGTCCTCTACTACACCTAGCTATATAACCATCTCCATGTCCTCTACTACACCTAGCTATATAAACCATCCCCATGTCCTCTACTACACCTAGCTATATAACCATCTCCATGTCCTCTACTACACCTAAGCTATATAACCATCTCCATGTCCTCTACTACACCTAGCCTATATAACCATCCCCATGTCCTCTACTACACCTAGCTATATAACCATCTCCATGTCCTCTACTACACCTAGCTATATAACCATCCCCATGTCCTCTACTACACCTAGCTATATAACCATCCCCATGTCCTCTACTACACCTAGCTATGTAACCAACATATAACCATCCCCATGTCCTCTACTACACCTAGCTATATAACCATCTCCATGTCCTCTACTACACCTAGCTATATAACCATCCTCATGTCCTCTACTACACCTAGCCATATAACCATCCCCATGTCCTCTACGTACACCTAGCTATAGTAACCATCCCATGTCCTCTACTACACCTAGCCATATAACCATCCCCATGTCCTCTACTACACCTAGCTATGTAACCAACATATAACCATCCCATGTCCTCTACTACACCTAGCTATATAACCATCCCCATGTCCTCTACTACACCTAGCTATATAACCATCCCATGTCCTCTACTACACCTAGCTATATAACCATCTCCATGTCCTCTACTACACCTTAGCTATATACCATCTCCATGTCCTCTACTACACCTAGCCATATAACCATCCCCATGTCCTCTAC
Organism: Cepaea nemoralis; assembly: GCA_014155875.1. NCBI lineage: Eukaryota > Metazoa > Mollusca > Gastropoda > Stylommatophora > Helicidae > Cepaea > Cepaea nemoralis. The sequence goes on along the minus strand of JACEFZ010022126.1, from coordinate 630,610 downwards.
TACACCTAGCTATATAACCATCCCCATGTCCTCTACTACACCTAGCTATATAACCATCCCCATGTCCTCTACTACACCTAGCCTATATAACCATCCCCATGTCCTCTACTACACCTAACTATATAACCATCCCCATGTCCTCTACTACACCTAGCTATATAACCATCCCCATGTCCTCTACTACACCTAGCTATATAACCATCCCCATGTCCTCTACTACACCTAGCTATGTAACCAACATATAACCATCTCCATGTCCTCTACTACACCTAGCTATATAACCATCCCCATGTCCTCTACTACACCTAGCTATATAACCATCCCCATTTCCTCTACTACACCTAGCCATATAACCATCCCCATGTCCTCTACTACACCTAGCTATGTAACCAACATATAACCATCCCCATGTCCTCTACTACACCTGGCCATATAACCATCCCCATGTCCTCTACTACACCCTAGCTTATATAACCATCCCCATGTCCTCTACTACACCTAGCTATATAACCATCTCCATGTCCTCTACTACACCTAGCTATATACCCATCCCCATGTCCTCTACTACACCTAGCTATATAACCATCTCCATGTCCTCTACTACACCTAGCTATATAACCATCTCAATGTCCTCTACTACACCTGGCCATATAACCATCCCCATGTCCTCTACTACACCTAGCTATATAACCATCCCCATGTCCTCTACTACACCTAGCTATATAACCATCTCCATGTCCTCTACTACACCTAGCTATATAACCATCTCCATGTCCTCTACTACACCTGGCCATATAACCATCCCCATGTCCTCTACTACACCTAGCTATATAACCATCTCCATGTAATCTACTACACCTAGCTATATAACCATCTCCATGTCCTCTACTACACCTAGCTATATAACCATCTCCATGTCCTCTACTACACCTAGGCTATATAACCATCCCATGTCCTCTACTACACCTAGCTATATAACCATCTCCATGTCCTCTACTACACCTGGCCATATAACCATCCCCATGTCCTCTACTACACCTAGCTATATAACCATCCCCATGTCCTCTACTACACCTAGCTATATAACCATCCCCATGTCCTCTACTACACCTAGCTATATAACCATCCCCATGTCCTCTACTACACCTAGCTATATAACCATCCCCATGTCCTCTACTACACCTAGCTATATAACCATCCTCCATGTCCTCTACTACACCTAGCTATAGTAACCATCTCCATGTCCTCTACTACACCTAGCTATATAACCATCCCCATGTCCTCTACTACACTAGCATATAACCCATCTCCCATGTCCTACTACACCTGGCCATATAACCATCCCATGTCATCTACTAACCTAGCTAACAGACACCCCAGTCCTCTACTACACCTAGCATATAACCATCCCCAGCTCCTATACTACACCTAGATATTAACCATCCCCATGTTCCTCTCTACACCAGCTATATAACCATCCCCATGTCCTCTAACTACCTAGCTATATAACCATCTAAATGTCCTTACTACACTAGCTATATAACCTCTCCAGGTCCTCTACTACACCTAGCTATATAACCATCCCCATGTCCTTATACACCTAGTATATAACATCCCATGCCGCTACTAACACCTAGCCTTATAACCATCCCCATTCCTCTACTACACAAGCATAGAACCATCCCATGCCTCTACTACACCTGGCCATATCACAATCCCATGTCCTCTACTACACCTAGCCTTATAACCATCCCCATGTTCCTCTACTACACCTGCTATATAACCATACACCATGTCCTCTAGCTACACCTAGCTATATAAACCATCCCCATGTCCTCTACTACACCTAGCCTATATAACCATCTCCCATGTCCTCTACTACACCTACGCTATATAACCCTCCTCCAGGTCCTACTACTACACCTAGACTCTTTATCACACCATCTCCATGTCCTCTACTACACCTAGCCTATCTAACCATCTCCATGTCCTCTACTACACCTAGCTTATATAACCATCTCCATGTCCTCTTACTACACCTAGCTAATTATAACCATCCCCATGTCCTCTACTACATCCCGTAGCTATACTAACCATCCCCCTCATGTTCCTTTCTACTACCTCCTTAGCTATCACTAACCCTCTCCCATGTCCTCTACTACTACCTAGCTCACGATATAACCCTCCCTCCATGTCCCTTACCTACACCTAACTCTTATATAACCATCCCTCACTGTCCTCTTATCTACACTACGCATATAAACCATTCCCCATGGTCCTCTACTACACCTAGCTATAACCATATACCATCCCCATGTTCCTCTACTACACCTAGCTATATAACCATCCCCATGTCATCTACTACACCTAGCTATATACCATCCCCATGTCCCTCTATCTACACCTAGCTATATAACCATCCCCATGTCCTCTACTACACCTTAGCCTATATAACCATCCCCATGTACTCTACTACACTAGCCATATAACCCATCCATGTCCTCTACTACACCTAGCCTATATAACCATCTCCATGTTCCTCTACTACACCTAGCTATATAACCATCCCCATGTCCTCTACTACACCTAGCCTATAACCATCCCCATGTCCTCTACTACACTAGCTATATAACCATTCCCCATGTCTCTACTACACCTAGCTATATAACCATCCCCATGTCCTCTACTACACCTAGCCAGTCTCTTATACACATCTCTACTACACCTAGCTATATAACCATCCCATGTCCTCTACTACACCTAGCTATATAACCATACCCCATGTACCTCTACTACACCTAGCTATATAACCATCCCATGTCCTCTACTACACCTAGCCTATATAACCATCTCCATGTCCTCTACTACACCTAGCTATATAACCATCCCCATGTCCTCTACTACACCTAGCTATATAACCATCCCATGTCCTACGTACTACATCTAGCCATATAACCATCCCCATGTCCTCTACTACACCTAGCTATATAACCATCCCCATGTCCTCTACTACACCTAGCTATATAACCATCTCCCATGTCCTCTACTACACCTAGCTATATAACCATCTCCATGTCCTCTACTACACCTAGCTATATAACCATCTCCATGTCCTCTACTACACCTAGCTATATAACCATCTCCATGTCCTCTACTACACCTAGCCATATAACCATCCCCATGTCCTCTATTACACCTAGCCATATAACCATCCCCATGTCCTCTACTACACCTAGCCATATAACCATCCCCATGTCCTCTACTACACCTAGCTATGTAACCAACATATAACCATCCCCATGTCCTCTACTACACCTAGCTATATAACCATCCCCATGTCCTCTACTACACCTAGCCATATAACCATCTCCATGTCCTCTACTACACCTAGCTATATAACCATCTCCATGTCCTCTACTACACCTAGCTATATAACCATCTCCATGTCCTCTACTACACCTAGCTATATAACCATCTCCATGTCCTCTACTACACCTAGCTATATAACCATCTCCATGTCCTCTACTACACCTAGCTATATAACCATCCTCATGTCCTCTACTACACCTAGCCATATAACCATCTCCATGTCCTCTACTACACCTAGCTATATAACCATCCCCATGTCCTCTACTACACCTAGCTATATAACCATCTCCATGTCCTCTACTACACCTAGCTATATAACCATCCCCATGTCCTCTACTACACCTAGCTATATAACCATCTCCATGTCCTCTACTACACCTAGCTATATAACATCCCCATGTCCTCTACTACACCTAGCCATATAACCATCCTCATGTCCTCTACTACACCTAGCTATGTAACCAACATATAACCATCCCCATGTCCTCTACTACACCTAGCTATATAACCATCCCCATGTCCTCTACTACACCTAGCCATATAACCATCCCCATGTCCTCTACTACACCTAGCTATGTAACCAACATATAACCATCCCCATGTCCTCTACTACACCTAGCTATGTAACCAACATATAACCATCCCCATGTCCTCTACTACACCTAGCTATGTAACCAACATATAACCATCCCCATGTCCTCTACTACACCTAGCTATATAACCATCCCCATGTCCTCTACTACACCTAGCTATGTAACCAACATATAACCATCCCCATGTCCTCTATTACACCTAGCCATATAACCATCCCCATGTCCTCTACTACACCTAGCCATATAACCATCCCCATGTCCTCTACTACACCTAGCTATGTAACCAACATATAACCATCCCCATGTCCTCTACTACACCTAGCTATATAACCATCCCCATGTCCTCTACTACACCTAGCCATATAACCATCTCCATGTCCTCTACTACACCTAGCTATATAACCATCTCCATGTCCTCTACTACACCTAGCTATATAACCATCTCCATGTCCTCTACTACACCTAGCTATATAACCATCTCCATGTCCTCTACTACACCTAGCTATATAACCATCTCCATGTCCTCTACTACACCTAGCTATATAACCATCTCCATGTCCTCTACTACACCTAGCTATATAACCATCTCCATGTCCTCTACTACACCTAGCTATATAACCATCCCCATGTCCTCTACTACACCTAGCTATATAACCATCCCCATGTCCTCTACTACACCTAGCTATGTAACCATCATATAACCATCCCCATGTCCTCTACTACACCTAGCTATATAACCATCCCCATGTCCTCTACTACACCTAGCCATATAACCATCCCCATGTCCTCTACTACACCTAGCTATATAACCATCTCCATGTCCTCTACTACACCTAGCTATGTAACCAACATATAACCATCCCCATGTCCTCTACTACACCTAGCTATATAACCATCCCCATGTCCTCTACTACACCTAGCCATATAACCATCCCCATGTCCTCTACTACACCTAGCTATGTAACCAACATATAACCATCCCCATGTTCTCTACTACACCTAGCTATATAACCATCCCCATGTCCTCTACTACACCTAGCTATATAACCATCCCCATGTCCTCTACTACACCTAGCTATGTAACCATCCCCATGTCCTCTACTACACCTAGCTATATAACCATCCCCATGTCCTCTACTACACCTAGCTATATAACCATCCCCATGTCCTCTACTACACCTAGCTATATAACCATCCCCATGTCCTCTACTACACCTAGCCATATAACCATCCCCATGTCCTCTACTACACCTAGCTATGTAACCAACATATAACCATCCCCATGTCCTCTACTACACCTAGCTATATAACCATCCCCATGTCCTCTACTACACCTAGCCATATAACCATCTCCATGTCCTCTACTACACCTAGCTATATAACCATCTCCATGTCCTCTACTACACCTAGCTATATAACCATATCCATGTCCTCTACTACACCTAGCTATATAACCATCTCCATGTCCTCTACTACACCTAACTATATAACCATCTCCATGTCCTCTACTACACCTAGCTATATAACCATCCCCATGTCCTCTACTACACCTAGCTATATAACCATCTCCATGTCCTCTACTACACCTAACTATATAACCATCTCCATGTCCTCTACTACACCTAGCTATATAACCATCCCCATGTCCTCTACTACACCTAGCTATATAACCATCCCCATGTCCTCTACTACACCTAGCTATATAACCATCTCCATGTCCTCTACTACACCTAACTATATAACCATCTCCATGTCCTCTACTACACCTAGCTATGTAACCATCTCCATGTCCTCTACTACACCTAGCTATATAACCATCCCCATGTCCTCTACTACACCTAGCTATGTAACCAACATATAACCATCCCCATGTCCTCTACTACACCTAGCTATATAACCATCCCCATGTCCTCTACTACACCTAGCTATATAACCATCTCCATGTCCTCTACTACACCTAGCTATATAACCATCTCCATGTCCTCTACTACACCTAGCTATATAACCATCTCCATGTCCTCTACTACACCTAGCTATATAACCATCTCCATGTCCTCTACTACACCTAGCTATATAACCATCCCCATGTCCTCTACTACACCTAGCTATGTAACCAACATATAACCATCCCCATGTCCTCTACTACACCTAGCCATATAACCATCCCCATGTCCTCTACTACACCTAGCTATATAACCATCCCCATGTCCTCTACTACACCTAGCTATATAACCATCCCCATGTCCTCTACTACACCTAGCTATATAACCATCCCCATGTCCTCTACTACACCTAACTATATAACCATCCCCATGTCCTCTACTACACCTAGCTATATAACCATCCCCATGTCCTCTACTACACCTAGCTATATAACCATCCCCATGTCCTCTACTACACCTAGCTATGTAACCAACATATAACCATCCCCATGTCCTCTACTACACCTAGCTATATAACCATCCCCATGTCCTCTACTACACCTAGCTATATAACCATCCCCATTTCCTCTACTACACCTAGCCATATAACCATCCCCATGTCCTCTACTACACCTAGCTATATAACCATCCCCATGTCCTCTACTACACCTAGCTATATAACCATCCCCATGTCCTCTACTACACCTAGCCATATAACCATCCCCATGTCCTCTACTACACCTAGCTATATAACCATCCCCATGTCCTCTACTACACCTAGCCATATAACCATCCCCATGTCCTCTACTACACCTAGCTATATAACCATCCCCATGTCCTCTACTACACCTAGCCATATAACCATCCAGGGGGGTCACTAGGGGGGTGCGGGGGGTGCGGGCCGCACCGGGTGACACCATCAAGGGGTGACACCAAAATAAAAAAATTGCAAATTTGACAAAGCAGACATAGCAAAATAACAAAAATTTAACTTTGTCCGAGTTTGTCGAAGTTCTTTATTTATGTTTTACCTGAAGTATTGAAGTTATATTGTTCAATTTATTTCCTTTCTTTAGGTTTTAGGTCAAGATGGCGAGACGTGTTTCTTTCTAGCTCGGCTTAGAACGGTTGATCGGCGGTCCGACAAACCACCATCGTAAAATTTCCCGTTGTTTCAGAACCAGATTTCTGGCTCTAAATGTTATGTTGCTTCGCTGTAATACTCTATGTTGGATAAAGAGGTGAAATCAAGCGCACGAAAAGACAAACAGAACTTTATTCACAGCCTGGCCTCCGACGTCGAAGCAGCTGCCAGAACTGGAAACAACAGAGCCGTATTCCATATCATGAAGCAACTATGCAATCACTCACCTACACCAAATATACCCATCAAAGACAAACAAGGCAATCAACTGTTATCCGATGACCTTCAAAAGCAACGATGGGCAGAACATTTCAAAGAAATATTAAATAGACCGCAGCCTGACACTGTTCCGAACCTGGATGGAGAAATTACTATGCCCCCACTGGATGCCTCCTGCGAGTCATTTACCATGGAAGAGATTAAAGCAGCCACCAAAAAATTGAAGAACAACAAAGCTGTTGGTGAAGATGAAATCTCAGGAGAAATGCTCAAAGCAGCAGATGAGAACACCTTACAACGTTTGTTACAGCTGATCAATGAAATCTGGCAAAGCGAATCCCCACCACAACAGTGGAAAGATGGTGTAATTTTCAAACTGCCTAAAAAGGGCGATATGTCTGATTGCAATAATTGGCGTGGTATCACTCTATTGTCAGTACCAGGAAAACTTTTTTGTAGCATGTTACTTGAGAGATTGAAAAAAGGCGATAGATGAAAGGCTCAGAGAAGAACAAGCAGGCTTCAGACCAAAACGGTCATGCATAGACCACATTTTCACCCTCAGAATAATCATTGAAGACTCCGTAGAATTCCAGTCGAAATTAATCACAAACTTTGTCGACTTTCAAAAAGCCTTCGACAGCATCCACCGTCCTTCACTTTGGAATCTACTTAACATCTATGGTGTTCCTACCAAATATACCAAGGTCATAAAATCTTTCTACAAAGAGACACGTTGCTGCGTAAGAACAGAAACAGGCAACTCTGACTGGTTCTCAGTCGAAACAGGAGTGTGTCTTATCACCGATGCTTTTTGGAATAGCTATCGATTGGGTCATGCGCAAATGCACAAGCAACACAAATATGGGTATCCATTGGGTTGACAAAATTCTAGAAGACCTGGACTTTGCCGACGACATAGTGCTTTTGAGTTCAACACACCCGGATGCCCAAGAGAAAATAAACCACCTCCAAAATGTTTCAGGGCAAATTGGTCTCCAAATTAACACCACAAAAACAAAGACTATTGATCTTACCAACAGTTCAGATGAGACCAAATTGAACAGCTACGTTCTTGAAAAAGTCAACAGCTTCACATACCTAGGAAGCAAAATGACATCCACAGGGGACTCACCACCAGAAATATCATCTAGAATCGCACTGGCATCTAGTGCCTTCAATAAACTGTCAAACATCTGGAAGTCAAAGACACTCAGCAAACACACAAAACTTAAAATCTTCAACTCTTGTGTGATTCCAGTGTTAACGTATGGATGTGAAAGTTGGAAATCAACGGTAGCTTTAGATAAAAAATTAGACAATTTTGAGAACAAATGTCTTAGAAGACTTCTAAACATCCACTGGACAGACTTCAGAACCAATTCGCAAATAAGACAAGAGACTAAGCAAGATACAGTATCCAATTTCATAAGAAGACGCCGTTGGAACTACATCGGCCATGTACTCAGAATGGACAAGACAAGACTCCCCTACCAAGCCCTCATATGGTCACCGGTAGGGAAAAGAAAACGGGGAAGACCAAGAGAGACTCTGCGTAGAACCATCATTAGAGAAGGCTCATTCAATGGCCAAGTAAATATCCAAGATCTACAACAGGTAGCAGCGAACCGCCAGGCATGGAGAGTCAGGACTTCTGCCCTATGCGCCGCCTTAGGCTCAAGAGGAAAGACTAACTAACTAACTAATGTCCTCTACTACACCTAGCTATATAACCATCCCCATGTCCTCTACTACACCTAGCTATATAACCATCCCCATGTCCTCTACTACACCTAGCCATATAACCATCCCCATGTCCTCTACTACACCTAGCTATATAACCATCTCCATGTCCTCTACTACACCTAGCCATATAACCATCCCCATGTCCTCTACTACACCTAGCTATATAACCATCTCCATGTCCTCTACTACACCTAGCTATATAACCATCCCCATGTCCTCTACTACACCTAGCTATATAACCATCCCCATGTCCTCTACTACACCTAGCTATATAACCATCCCCATGTCCTCTACTACACCTAGCTATATAACCATCCCCATGTCCTCTACTACACCTAGCCATATAACCATCCCCATGTCCTCTACTACACCTAGCTATATAACCATCCCCATGTCCTCTACTACACCTAGCTATATAACCATCCCCATGTCCTCTACTACACCTAGCTATATAACCATCCCCATGTCCTCTACTACACCTAGCTATATAACCATCCCCATGTCCTCTACTACACCTAGCTATATAACCATCTCCATGTCCTCTACTACACCTAGCTATATAACCATCCCCATGTCCTCTACTACACCTGGCTATATAACCATCTCCATGTCCTCTACTACACCTGGCCATATAACCATCCCCATGTCCTCTACTACACCTAGCTATATAACCATCCCCATGTCCTCTACTACACCTAGCTATATAACCATCTCCATGTCCTCTACTACACCTAGCCATATAACCATCCCCATGTCCTCTACTACACCTAGCTATATAACCATCCCCATGTCCTCTACTACACCTAGCTATATAACCATCCCCATGTCCTCTACTACACCTAGCTATATAACCATCTCCATGTCCTCTACTACACCTAGCTATATAACCATCCCCATGTCCTCTACTACACCTAGCTATATAACCATCCCCATGTCCTCTACTACACCTAGCCATATAACCATCCCCATGTCCTCTACTACACCTAGCTATATAACCATCTCCATGTCCTCTACTACACCTAGCTATATAACCATCCCCATGTCCTCTACTACACCTAGCTATATAACCATCCCCATGTCCTCTACTACACCTAGCTATATAACCATCCCCATGTCCTCTACTACACCTAGCTATATAACCATCCCCATGTCCTCTACTACACCTAGCTATATAACCATCCCCATGTCCTCTACTACACCTAGCTATATAACCATCCCCATGTCCTCTACTACACCTAGCTATGTAACCAACATATAACCATCCCCATGTCCTCTAAGACAGTGGTCCCCAAATTGTGGGTCAAGTCCCTGGATGGTATTATTGGGTATGATGATGGTGGCTGCTAGGGTTATTTTCAGTTTCCCTGATGTGATACAAAATGTTGCCTATTGTCAACACATATGTATTTCAACATGGCCGCAGCACCATGTTCTGTTGGTAGTTGGGAGACATCAACTGACTTAGGGTTGACTGTCATGGACGTGGAAGAATCTATTATTTCTGGTATCTTTCATATTGTGTCTACAAATGTCCAGGAGAGAGGAGGAGGGGTGGGGGTAATCACTTCCTACAAACAAAATCTACAACTGACAAAAAGTCATTACTGGAAACAGACAGTTGACTGCAACCAACAGACAGTTGACTGCAACCAACAGACAGTTGACTGTAACCAACAGATAGTTGACTGTAACCAATAGCAGTTTCAGACGACCTTGACTCTAGTCACAATCCTTTATGCAAACATGGTGGGGGTAGGGTTGTGGGTACCTTGGCTATTATAAAAGTGGCGTCTTGTCTCCACAGAATCAATCACCATGGTTTCATGTCAACAATTTCTCTCTCTCTCTCTCTCTCTCTCTCTCTCTGTCACACACACACACACAAAAGAGTTTTCTAGTTGTAATTACATATATACACACACACACACACAGAGTGATGGAACATAGTGATTGTTTCCCGTATGGAATGTTGATCAAACATAGGGCTCAAGTGACAACTGATGACATCCAGCCACACTTGTAGGACAGCTGGCAGAGACAACCAGGTGGAGGAACACTCATGACAACATCACACAGACATTTCTGACATCAATTAGGTCATGGGGTTCCTCTGATATCCTATATTTCTGTGTAAGACATCAATTAGGTCATGAGGTTCCCCTGATATTCTATATTTCTGTGTAAGACATCAAGTCACTGAGGTTCCCCTGATATTCTATACATCTGTGTGTTAGATATCAAATCATCAATATATTCTGTATGTGCAGACAATCATGAACAGAAACAACAATGAGAGTTCACTGAATGCTATGCAGATTTACAGCCAACACTTCAATGTGCCACACACAAACACAGTTGCTCTATTTTCACACATTGCTGCTCTTTCTCACACTGCAACTGATACACATGCTTTTAAACTTAATGCTACGCTGATGAAGTCCTTGTTGCCTCTTTAACTTCCAATAGACGATCAGTGGGGACATAATTCATCGGTGGGTCATCAAAGTTATGATTTTCTTCCCTTGGGAAATCAGACAGCAACTTCTGAGAACTGTCATTGTTGTATACCTCGTACATCGGGTTGGTAAAATTGGCAGTCTGTGAGGGAAATAGCAAGCAAACATGGAAATTAACGTACAGATATGGGTGAGATAACCAAACATGGAAGTTAGTTAGTTAGTTAGTTAGTCAACAGATCATTCTCATTGCACACCAAACCATTCAATCCATAAGTGCTCGGATCCCCTCCTCAGCAAATCCCGCAGCATGTAGCGGCTAACGACACCAGTTCTGTGTTGGTTTATCAATCTTCTTTGGCTTCCTGCGTAGTGTTCTTGTTTGGCCACCCCTCCTTTAATTTGTTGTTCTCGCAGTCTGGCCATGGTTGTAGATTCACAGTCATCCTTTGGTTCTCTGAAAAGTCTTACTTCTCGTAGAGCATTCAGAATGTCAGCCTGGTCCATGGCATGTTCGCCCTCCACCGTAACCTTACCTGCGAGCTTGTCAGCCCGCTCACTTCCTTATACTACCGCATGCCCTGGCATGAAGATGAAACTAATCTTTGCCAGCCGAGACCGCTCCAGAGACAGCAACCACTCTCTTCGGATCCACCCCATCTCTATCCTCTTGAGCATGCTCATTGAGTCGCTAAGGAAACATGCCCTAGTGAATGTCTGTGTCTCGAGCCATGTTATTGCTTTATTTACTGCCATGACTTCCATAGTCAGGCTACTTGTGGTCTCAACAAAAGCACCAGAGTCCTCCTTCACAATTCTCCCTCCGGCCAGCGCCGTAAAGGCCCATGAGCTTCTCATGTCGGATGACCGACCCATCTGTGTAGATGACAGCATCACCGTCTAATGAATTCTCGAAAATCAACGCTTGTACTTCCACCTCCACAGCAGCCGGATTTTCTTGTCTGCATTTTCTGTCTAGTTGGATGCAAACAGAAAAGGGCATACAGAAGTCTGTTGGCACTTGTACCCACTCCTCGCCAGGTTCTAAGTCCTCAAGTGCACATACCTGTTGAAGAATGTCTTCGGCTTGACCCATCCACGACCTTCCTCTTTTTAACCTGCTGCCCTTCACCTTCCTAATTTCACTATGCAGTGGATGTTGTGTGTTAGCATAATACAACGCTCAGCGTTGACCAAAGATGGAAATTAACATACAGATATGGGTGAAACAACCAAACATGGATATTAATATACATGAGTGAATAATAACAACCACACTTGTTTATATCAGAGAAATAACAACAACGGATATTATTAAACATTCAAGCATGCACACACTCACAAGAGTGAAATAACATACAGATGGATATTAACATACATATATGAGTGAAATAATGTACATAAATGGGTGAAATAACAAACAGTAGCAGGATTCTCGGCAAAACTCAGGTAATAAATATATATTTTAAAAATCAATTGTCTTCTGTTCTGAGGGCCAGCTTTGGTTTTCTGAATGGTTACTTTTCCAGACCTCAAGCTTGTGGACTTTCTTTGTTAACTTATTGTTCCAGCTCTTGCCTTTACTGTGTTACTGTGTTCTGTGAAAACTGTTTTCTCGTAGTTGAACGTGATAATTTGGTGAAATCTGACATTACTAAAGCCACAAGAGTGCTTGGCCTATTTATGTATACAATAGACACGAGATCCGTCCTACATGAGACCGAAGCACATAAGAGAATGATTACTCAGGAGAAATTCCTGAGGGTATGCAGTCTATTGAGAACCACCACACTTGGAATGCCTAGCAACATTGGTGTGAAATCATTGGGAGGAAGAAATGTCACCAGTCCACCTTGTCTGCATGAGGATATACAGAGGACTTAGGACACTCATTTCATCATAACACAACAGGGAAGTGAAGGTATTTATGTTAGACAGGGATGTGTGACTAAAGCCCTTCAGATATACAGTGAAAAAGAGAGAGGGAGAGAGTAAATCTTCTTCTTCTTTCGTTCGTCTGAAATATGTCTATAACTGCAATATTGTCTCTTGTATGAATCTAACAGTCTTTGTTAGTTCACTCAGCGGTCCATAGACTTTATCTTCCACGAGAGAGTAAATGAGGTGAACTGAGATGAGAAACACTCAATTGTATGTTTATGTTAATAGATATGTTCTGAGATGTGTAGACAGATACTTCACATCCTTGTTTTGTCTCTTACAGCTTTCATATGAGCCACGGACAATCAACAATCCACTCACATAATCCTCGTGCAAAGACACAGTGGGAATACTGCAAGTTGGATGTGCAATACGTCTCACAGTGGAGCATTCAGCTAAGAGGTTTCTTCAAGAATTGTGCTAAGTTACACACATAAGACTCTAATGTTGTGTACATGCCAACTGATCATACCTCATTCTCTCATTGCACACCACCAGCATACCAAAACATTAACTAGTACAACCATCATCATCATATTAACTTTTCAACAGCACGTTTGATTTTTTTTCATATCAACCTATTATTGAACAGTTAATAGGCATACTGGTAGTTTGTGTAAACTCATAGTTCTTCCATCATATTTCTAACATTATGTACACGTTTATCTGTAGCTGAAGTAGTTTGTGTAAACTCATATTCTTCCATCATATTTCTAACAGTATGTACATGTTTATCTGTAGCTGAAGTAGTTTGTGTAAACTCATAGTTCTTCCATCATATTTCTAACAGTATGTACATGTTTATCTGTAGTTTAAGTACTTGTAAATTCATATAAATTGCAGTTAGTGGTGGCGCAATTATATCTTTCTAAGAGAGGATAAGCCAGAGAGGTGACTTGCCATTGCAGTTTTTATGCAAAAAAACCCAAAAAAAACAACTAAATCCGCATATTTAAATCCCTGTTCCTCACGCCTGGGGGTACCAAGAACAGCTACATCTACCTATCCTCATGCCTATCCAAACATCAACTAGCATAATCATCATCATACATCATTCTCTCGTTGTATACCACCAGCCTATCCAAACATCAACTAGCATACATCATTCTCTCGTTGTATACCACCAGCCTATCCAAACATCAACTAGCATACATCATTCTCTCATCGTATACCACCAGCCTATCCAAACATCAACTAGCATAATCATTCTCTCATCGTATACCACCAGCCTATCCAAACATCAACTAGCATACATCATTCTCTCATTGTATACCACCAGCCTATCCAAACATCAACTAGCATACATCATTCTCTCATCGTATACCACCAGCCTATCCAAACATCAACTAGCATACATCATTCTCTCATCGTATACCACCAGCCTATCCAAACATCAACTAGCATACATTATTCTCTCATCGTATACCACCAGCCTATCCAAACATCAACTAGCATACATCATTCTGTCATCGTATACCACCAGCCTATCCAAACATCAACTAGCATACATCATTCTCTCATTTTATACCACCAGCCTATCCAAACATCAACTAGCATACATCATTCTCTCATCGTATACCACCAGCCTATCCAAACATCAACTAGCATACATCATTCTCTCATCGTATACCACCAGCCTATCCAAACATCATCTAGCATACATCATCATCATCATGTATGATCATCATCATCCTGGGGTTCCAAGAGCAGCTACATCTATCTGTGTGAATGAAATAATGTATGGAAGAGAGTGATAGAAGGGCAGAATGTTAGACGGGCCTGCGTGCCCAATTCTTAACCCTTTGAAAATAAAGTTTGTTTGTTTGTTTGTTTGTTCAATGAGCCATTTCTTGGCTGTTGTATGGAGTATCAAGAGACTGTCTTCATTCTTCAATCAGTATACAAGAGAATCTCTCACGAGTTTTCTCTCTTGGATCTGGAGTGTAAGAGATCTGAACCTGCACCCATAACTAAACACAAGCGTGAGAAAACTCAATTTTTGACACATACGTAATTGTATTAAATAAATGCATATGGGCATATTACATACAGCTGATTACAAAATGTGTACGTATTTACAAGTAAAACACATATATGATTATATCATACAATGGTAAGACACATACCAGACATACATAGATATATCATAAGATATCTACCAGACATATATAGATGCAGAAATAATAAGACACACTCCGGATACACATACGAAACAATGATAAGACACAAACAAGAATACATAGATATCATTAGACATGTACAAGACATACAAAGATATATCAAACAAATAATAAGACACATAAACACACAGATATATCAAAAGACACATACCAAACACACATAGATATATCACAAGACACATACTAGACACACAGATATATCACAAGACATATAAAACACACATAGATATATCACAAGACACATACCAGATACACAGATATATCATCAGACACATACCAGACACACAGATATATCACAAGACACATACCAGACACACAGATATATCATAAGACACATACCAGACACACAGACATAACATCAGACACATACTAGACAGACAAATATATCATCAGACACATACCAGACACACAGATATATCACAAGACACATACCAGACACACAGACATAACATCAGACACATACTAGACAGACAAATATATCATCAGACACATACCAGACACACAGATATATCACAAGACACATACCAGACACACAGACATAACATCAGACACATACTAGACAGACAAATATATCATCAGACACATACCAGACACACAGATATATCATCAGACACATATCAGCACAGATATATCACAAGACACATACCAGACACACAGATATATCATCAGACACATATCAGCACAGATATATCACAAGACACATACCAGACACACAGATATATCATCAGACACATACTAGACACACAGATATATCACAAGACACATACCAGACACACAGATATATCATCAGACACATACTAGACAGACAAATATATCATCAGACACATACTAGACAGACAAATATATCATCAGACACACAGATATATCATCAGACACATACTAGACAGACAAATATATCATCAGACACACAGATATATCATCAGACACATACTAGACACACAAATATATCATCAGACACACAGATATATCATCAGACACACAGATATATCATCAGACACATACTAGACAGACAAATATATCATCAGACACACAAATATATCATCAGACACACAGACATATCATCAGACACACAGATATATCATCAGACACACAGATATATCATCAGACACACAAATATATCATCAGACACACAAATATATCATCAGACACACAGATATATCATCAGACACACAGACATATCATCAGACACACAGATATATCATCAGACACATACCAGACACACAGACATATCATCAGACACACAGATATATCATCAGACACATACCAGACACACAGACATATCATCAGACACATACCAGACACACAGATATATCATCAGACACATAGATATATCATCAGACACATACCAGACACACAGATATATCATCAGACACATACCAGACACACAGACATATCATCAGACACATAGATATATCATCAGACACATACCAGACACACAGATATATCATCAGACACATAGATATATCATCAGACACATACCAGACACACAGATATATCATCAGACACATACCAGACACACAGACATATCATCAGACACATAGATATATCATCAGACACATACCAGACACACAGACATATCATCAGACACATACCAGACACACAGACATATCATCAGACACATACCAGACACACAGACATATCATCAGACACACAGATATATCATCAGACACATACCAGACACACAGACATATCATCAGACACATACCAGACACACAGATATATCATCAGACACATACCAGACACACAGATATATCATCAGACACATACCAGACACACAGACATATCATCAGACACATACCAGACACACAGATATATCATCAGACACATACCAGACACACAGACATATCATCAGACACATACCAGACACACAGATATATCATCAGACACATACCAGACACACAGATATATCATCAGACACATACCAGACACACAGATATATCACAAGACACATACCAGACACACAGATATATCATCAGACACATACCAGACACACAGATATATCACAAGACACATACCAGACACACAGATATATCATCAGACACATACCAGACACACAGATATATCATCAGACACACAGATATATCATCAGACACACAGATATATCATCAGACACATACCAGACACACAGATATATCATCAGACACATACCAGACACACAGACATATCATCAGACACATACCAGACACACAGATATATCATCAGACACATACCAGACACACAGATATATCACAAGACACATACCAGACACACAGACATATCATCAGACACATACCAGACACACAGATATATCATCAGACACATACCAGACACACAGATATATCACAAGACACATACCAGACACACAGATATATCACAAGACACATACCAGACACACAGATATATCATCAGACACATACCAGACACACAGATATATCATCAGACACATACCAGACACACAGATATATCACAAGACACATACCAGACACACAGATATATCATCAGACACATACCAGACACACAGATATATCACAAGACACATACCAGACACACAGATATATCATCAGACACATACCAGACACACAGATATATCATCAGACACACAGATATATCATCAGACACACAGATATATCATCAGACACATACCAGACACACAGATATATCATCAGACACATACCAGACACACAGACATATCATCAGACACATACCAGACACACAGATATATCATCAGACACATACCAGACACACAGATATATCATCAGACACATACCAGACACACAGATATATCACAAGACACATACCAGACACACAGATATATCATCAGACACATACCAGACACACAGATATATCATCAGACACACAGATATATCATCAGACACACAGATATATCACAAGACACATACCAGACACACAGATATATCACAAGACACATACCAGACACACAGATATATCACAAGACACATACCAGACACACAGATATATCATCAGACACACAGATATATCATCAGACACACAGATATATCATCAGACACACAGATATATCACAAGACACATACCAGACACACAGATATATCATCAGACACACAGATATATCACAAGACACATACCAGACACACAGATATATCACAAGACACATACCAGACACACAGATATATCATCAGACACACAGATATATCATCAGACACACAGATATATCACAAGACACATACCAGACACACAGATATATCATCAGACACACAGATATATCACAAGACACATACCAGACACACAGATATATCATCAGACACACAGATATATCACAAGACACATACCAGACACACAGATATATCACAAGACACATACCAGACACACAGATATATCACAAGACACATACCAGACACACAGATATATCACAAGACACATACCAGACACACAGATATATCATCAGACACACATATATATCATCAGATACACAGATATATCATCAGACACACAGATATATCATCAGACACACAGATATATCATCAGACACACAGATATATCATCAGACACACAGATATATCATCAGACACACATATATATCATCAGATACACAGATATATCATCAGACACACAGATATACATCAGACACACAGGATATATCATCAGACACACAGATATATCATCAGACACACAGATATATCATCAGACACACAGATATATCATCCAGACCACAGATATATCATCAGACACACAGATATATCATCAGACTACACAGATATATCATCAGACACACAGAATATATCATCAGACTACACAGATTATATCATCAGACTACACAGATATATCATCAGACACACAGATATATCATCAGACACACAGATATATCATCAGACACACAGATATATCATCAGACACACAGATATATCATCAGACACACAGATATATCATCAGACACACAGATATATCATCAGACACACAGATATATCATCAGATACACAGATATATCATCAGACACACAGATATATCATCAGATCACACAGATATATCATCAGACACACAGATATATCATCAGATACACAGATATATCATCAGATACACAGATATATCATCAGACACACAGATATATCATCAGATACACAGATATATCATCAGACACACAGATATATCATCAGACACACAGATATATCATCAGACACACAGATATATCATCAGATACACAGATATATCATCAGATACACAGATATATCATCAGACACACAGATATATCATCAGACACACAGATATATCATCAGATACACAGATATATCATCAGATACACAGATATATCATCAGACACACAGATATATCATCAGACACACAGATATATCATCAGATACACAGATATATCATCAGACACACAGATATATCATCAGCCACACAGATATATCATCAGACACACAGATATATCATCAGACACACAGATATATCATCAGATACACAGATATATCATCAGACACACAGATATATCATCAGACACACAGATATATCATCAGATACACAGATATATCATCAGACACACAGATATATCATCAGACACACAGATATATCATCAGATACACAGATATATCATCAGACACACAGATATATCATCAGATACACAGATATATCATCAGACACACAGATATATCATCAGACACACAGATATATCATCAGATACACAGATATATCATCAGACACACAGATATATCATCAGATACACAGATATATCATCAGACACACAGATATATCATCAGACACACAGATATATCATCAGACACACAGATATATCATCAGATACACAGATATATCACAAGACATTTATCATAAGTTAGATGTGGAAGAGAAACACTCACATTATCTCCGGTAAATATGATACCTGAATTAAGTGGGTCGTCGTCGTCCTCATCTCGTTTCATGTACACAGGGTTGCTGATGTTCATGTTGCCATGCTCATCCATACGCTTGTGGCCATACTGCGTTCTCCTGGAGATAGACAGTCAACTGTTGGTTATGTAACAGGAAATAACCACAGTTACGTGAGTGTGCAACTCCTGCCAACAAGTCAGACACACACTAGACACAAACACAGTGTCTATCAACTCCACCACAGCAATCGTCAATCACAGGGGCAAAATTCAACAACCACACAAAAATAATAACAAAACAAAAATGAAGTATACTACTGGATAACTCTGCTGAATCCCCTCTATATATCTATGTCTAACTGTTTGCACACCTTGGGCTGCACATTTTCTTATGTGGCACCTTTCACAACTGAACTTTTGCCCCGCCTTTCCTAGCAACGAAGAATTTGTGTTTTAATGTTTTACAATTTTCTAATTTCATGCTTTTCTGTAGAGTTTGTGTTGTTCTTGAGCAAGATTAATATAATTGAAATGCCGATTGTTGTGCTTATTTTTATTTTATTATTTTGTTTTTTTGATTTTAGACTTTGTTGAATTTTGCCCCTGTGATTTAAGTTTGCCATAGTGGAGTTGGTGTAAGGAATGTACACTGTGTGTGTGTGTGTTTAGTTTCTCTCACTTTTTGGCAGGAGTTACACAGACCTAACTGTTTGTTTTTCCTATTGTTTTAACGAGCTGCAGCCGTGACTTCTCTGATTGTTATACAACTGTATGCTTTTGTTACATAATTGACTGAGGTCATTTCACATATTACATAACTAACTGCAGTTTGTTACACATATAACCACTGTTATTTCATGTGTGTTACATAACTAACTGCAGTTTGTTACACATATAACCACTGTTATTTCATGTGTGCTACATAACTAACTGCAGTTTGTGACACATATAACCACTGTTATTTCATGTGTGCTACATAAATAACTGCAGTTGTTACACATATAACCACTGTTATTTCATGTGTGCTACATAATTAACCGCTGCTATTTCAAGTGTACTACATAACTAACCGCTGCTATTTCATATGTGCTACATAACTAATTGCTGCTATATCATATGTGCTACATAACTAACCGCAGTTATTTCATGTGTACTACATAACTAACCGCTGCTATATCATGTGTGCTACACAATTAACTGCTGATATTTCATGTGTGCTATACATCTAACTGCTAATATTTCATGTGTGCTACATAACTATCTGCTGTTATTTCATGTGGGCTACATAATTAACTGCTGATATTTCATGTGGGCTACATAACTAACTGCTGATATTTCATGTGGGCTACATAACTAGCTGCTATTTCATGTGGGCTACATAAATAACTGCTGTTATTTCATGTGGGCTACATATAACTAACTGCTGTTATTTCATGTGTGCTGCATTACTAACTGCTGTTATTTCAAGTGTGCTACATTACTAACTGCTGTTATTTCATGTGTGCTACATTACTAACTGCTGTTATTTCATGTGTGCTATATAACTAACTGCTGTTATTTCATGTGTGCTATATAACTGCTGTTATTTCAAGTGTGCTACATTACTAACTGCTGTTATTTCATGTGTGCTATATAACTAACTGCTATTATTTCAAGTGTGCTAAATTACTAACTGCTGTTATTTCATGTGTGCTATATAACTAACTGCTGTTATTTCATGTGTTCTACATAACTAACTGCTGTTATTTCACGTGTGCTATATTACTAACTGCTGCTATTTCATGTGTGCTATATTACTAACTGCTGTTATTTCATGTGTGCTATATTACTAACTGCTGTTATTTCATGTGTGCTATATTACTAACTGCTGTTATTTCATGTGTGCTATATTACTAACTGCTGATATTTCATGTGGGCTACATGATTAACTGCTGTTATTTCATGTGTTCTACATTACTAACTGCTGTTATTTCAAGTGTGCTACATTACTAACTGCTGTTATTTCATATGTGCTACATATAACTAACTGCTGATATTTCATGTGTGCTACATAACTAACTGCTGATATTTCATGTGTGCTACACAATTAACTGCTATTTCATGTGTTCTACATAAGTAACTGCTGTTATTTCATATATGCTACATGACTAACTGTTGTTATTTAATGTGGGCTACATAACTACGAGGGGTCTTCGAATGAAAACCTTTCATTGTTTTTTGGGGTAAATATATTATGAAAAAGTACAGAACAAATGTATTATTTGCTCAATGTGTCTTAAGACATGCAAAAGGCTCCTGGCCTTGTCTGAACCAGGGTCACAGGTGAGTGACTGTTGTGTGTGTGTTACCTGAACCAGGGTCACAGGTGAGCGACTGTTGTGTGTGTGTTGCATGAACCAGGATCACAGGTGAGCGACTGTTACGTGTGTGTTGCATGAACCAGGATCACAGGTGAGCGACTGTTGCGTGTGTGTTGCATGAACCAGGATCACAGGTGAGCGACTGTTGCGTGTGTGTTACATGAACCAGGATCACATGTGAGGGACTGTTGCGTGTGTGTTACATGAACCAGGATCACAGGTGAGCGACTGTTGCGTGTGTGTTGCATGAACCAGGATCACAGGTGAGCGACTGTTGCGTGTGTGTTACATGAACCAGGATCACATGTGAGGGACTGTTGCGTGTGTGTTACATGAACCAGGATCACATGTGAGGGACTGTTGCGTGTGTGTTACATGAACCAGGATCACAGGTGAGCGACTGTTGCGTGTGTGTTACATGAACCAGGATCACAGGTGAGCGACTGTTGCGTGTGTGTTACATGAACCAGGGTCACATGTGAGGGACTGTTGCGTGTCTGTTACATGAACCAGGATCACAGGTGAGCGACTGTTGCGTGTGTGTTACATGAACCAGGGTCACAGGTGAGCGACTGTTGCGTGTGTGTTACATGAACCAGGATCACATGTGAGCGACTGTTGCGTGTGTGTTACATGAACCAGGATCACATGTGAGGGACTGTTGCGTGTGTGTTACATGAACCAGGATCACATGTGAGGGACTGTTGCATGTGTGTTACATGAACCAGGATCACATGTGAGGGACTGTTGCGTGTGTGTTACATGAACCAGGATCACATGTGAGGGACTGTTGCATGTGTGTTACATGAACCAGGATCACATGTGAGGGACTGTTGCATGTGTGTTTCATGAACCGGGATCACATGTGAGGGACTGTTGCGTGTGTTATACATGAACCAGGATCACATGTGAGGGACTGTTGCATGCGTGTTACATGAACCAGGATCACATGTGAGGGACTGTTGCGTGTGTGTTACATGAACCAGGATCACATGTGAGCGACTGTTGCGTGTGTGTTACATGAACCAGGATCACAGGTGAGCGACTGTTGCGTGTGTGTTACATGAACCAGGATCACATGTGAGGGACTGTTGCGTGTGTTACATGAACCAGGATCACATGTGAGGGACTGTTGCGTGTGCGTTACATGAACCAGGATCACAGGTGAGCGACTGTTGCGTGTGTGTTACATGAACCAGGATCACAGGTGAGCGACTGTTGCGTGTGTGTTACATGAACCAGGATCACAGGTGAGCGACTGTCGCGTGTGTGTTACATGAACCAGGATCACAGGTGAGCGACTGTTGCGTGTGTGTTACATGAACCAGGATCACATGTGAGCGACTGTTGCGTGTGTGTTACATGAACCAGGATCACATGTGAGGGACTGTTGCG
This sequence comes from Cepaea nemoralis, assembly GCA_014155875.1. Taxonomy (NCBI): domain Eukaryota; kingdom Metazoa; phylum Mollusca; class Gastropoda; order Stylommatophora; family Helicidae; genus Cepaea; species Cepaea nemoralis. Next base: position 606,465 of record JACEFZ010022126.1, on the reverse strand, counting down.
TGTGTGTTACATGAACCAGGATCACAGGTGAGCGACTGTTGCCTGTGTGTTACATGAACCAGGATCACATGTGAGGGACTGTTGTGTGTGTGTTACATGAACCAGGATCACATGTGAGGGACTGTTGCATGTGTGTTACATGAACCAGGATCACAGGTGAGCGACTGTTGCGTGTGTGTTACATGAACCAGGATCACATGTGAGGGACTGTTGTGTGTGTGTTACATGAACCAGGATCACAGGTGAGCGACTGTTGCGTGTGTGTTACATGAACCAGGATCATATGTGAGGGACTGTTGCATGTGTGTTACATGAACCAGGATCACATGTGAGGGACTGTTGCGTGTGTGTTACATGAACCAGGATCACATGTGAGGGACTGTTGCATGTGTGTTACATGAACCAGGATCACAGGTGAGCGACTGTTGCGTGTGTGTTACATGAACCAGGATCACATGTGAGGGACTGTTGCGTGTGTGTTCATGAACCAGGATCACAGGTGAGTGACTGTTGCGTGTGTGTTACATGAACCAGGATCACAGGTGAGCGACTGTTGCATGTGTGTTACATGAACCAGGATCACAGGTGAGCGACTGTTGCGTGTGTGTTACATGAACCAGGATCACATGTGAGCGACTGTTGCATGTGTGGTACATGAACCAGGATCACAGGTGAGTGACTGTTGCGTGTGTGTTACATGAACCAGGATCACAGGTGAGGGACTGTTGCGTGTGTGTTACATGAACCAGGATCACATGTGAGCGACTGTTGCGTGTGTGTTACATGAACCAGAATCACAGGTGAGCGACTGTTGCGTGTGTGTTACATGAACCAGGATCACATGTGAGGGACTGTTGCGTGTGTGTTACATGAACCAGGATCACATGTGAGGGACTGTTGCGTGTGTGTTACATGAACCAGGATCACAGGTGAGCGACTGTTGCGTGTGTGTTACATGAACCAGGATCACAGGTGAGCGACTGTTGCGTGTGTGTTACATGAACCAGGATCACAGGTGAGCGACTGTTGCATGTGTGTTACATGAACCAGGATCACAGGTGAGCGACTGTTGCGTGTGTGTTACATGAACCAGGATCACATGTGATAGACTGTTTTGTGTGTGTTACATGAACCAGGATCACATGTGAGGGACTGTTGCATGTGTGTTACATGAACCAGGATCACAGGTGAGCGACTGTTGCATGTGTGTTACATGAACCAGGATCACAGGTGAGCGACTGTTGCGTGTGTGTTACATGAACCAGGATCACATGTGAGGGACTGTTGCGTGTGTGTTACATGAACCAGGATCACAGGTGAGCGACTGTTGCGTGTGTGTTACATGAACCAGGATCACATGTGAGGGACTGTTGCGTGTGTGTTACATGAACCAGGATCACAGGTGAGCGACTGTTGCATGTGTGTTACATGAACCAGGATCACATGTGAGGGACTGTTGCGTGTGTGTTACATGAACCAGGATCACAGGTGAGGGACTGTTGCGTGTGTGTTACATGAACCAGGATCACATGTGAGGGACTGTTGCGTGTGTGTTACATGAACCAGGATCACATGTGAGGGACTGTTGCGTGTGTGTTACATGAACCAGGATCACATGTGAGGGACTGTTGCGTGTGTGTTACATGCAGCTGCATCAGTGTCTTTTCTTGTGTTGTGTCCAGGAAAGCTGTCTAGCTAGTCCACTCTGTCACATGTGATTGTTTTTTTGGGAAGTCCCCCACGAGTTGAGTGTTCAACTGTGTGGGAACATGTCTGATGACCTAGTTTATGGTTGGTGGCAGCAAACAGCTGGTTTTACTCTGAAGTCGTTAATTTGATTGTAGTTTTGTGTCCACATCCATGTATGTCTTCTGCTGGGAGATGTAGTGCATGCACGTGACAAATCTGGCCTCTCCTAAGAACTGGTGGATAGCTGACAGTTCCATTCTGTGTGATGCTTAAGGCAAGGAACCAATGACAATGACACCATCCTTATGACATGACAACAAGGAAGACAGGCTGGTATGACAACACTTATCTACCTCTTTCTTTTCTTCACAAGCAGTACCATGATAACAGTGCCGATGCTGACCATCACGATAACACAGGCAATGATGATGATGGTCACAAGCAAACCTGTGAAATAAGAGCAGATATCATGTCTACAGTTATCTCTGAATATCATCAGATATCATGTCTACAGCTATCTCTGAGTATCATCAGATATCATGTCTACAGCTATCTCTGAATATCATCAGATATCATGTCTACAGCTATCTCTGAATATCATCAGATATCATGTCTACAGCTATCTCTGAATATCATCAGATATCGTGTTTACAGCTATCTCTGAATATCATCAGATATCATGTTTACAGCTATCTCTGAATATCATCAGATATCATGTTTACAGCTATCTCTGAATATCATCAGATATCATGTCTACAGCTATCTCTGAATATCATCAGATATCATGTCTACAGCTATCTCTGAATATCATCAGATATCATGTTTACAGCTATCTCTGAATATCATCAGATATCATGTCTACAGCTATCTCTGAATATCATCAGATATCATGTTTACAGCTATCTCTGAATATCATCAGATATCATGTCTACAGCTATCTCTGAATATCATCAGATATCATGTTTACAGCTATCTCTGAATATCATCAGATATAGTAACTAAGGTTTCACACGCAGCTATCTCTCAACATAAGAGATATTGTGACTATAGTTTCATGTTTCGCATCCAGCTATCTCTCAACATAAGAGATAACAGGTATACACAAAGAAAACAGCAGGAAAATATAATCAACCAAATGGACCAATAACAAATAGTAATGACAATGTTCTCACCGATATGAAAGATGACATAGAAGGATGGGTTGGATACTGAATACTTTAAAGAACTTGTGAACTGACCAGTCCCCAAACACCCCATATATCCAGCCTGCAGAAGTGGTGCTGGATTACATTTAAAGAAGACATTAGAAAAGCTATATTCTTATTTGTTTCTCTGTGATATTCGTGTCTTTCGGCCGATACATCCAACTTCTTCAGGCATTTGTTGAATGGGTTAACCTTCTGGAAGTTTTGTAGGACATTCCACACTGTCATCTTCACCCCTCCATCTACAAGAGGTGCCCCAGCTGGCCTGTTTAGAACAGCCGAACAGATGCCAATTGGTCCTTTAGGCAAGGCAGGGGCAGACCATGAGCATTCCCCGCCATCCAAGAAGGCTTCCACAATTGCAGAGCCGACACACAGCGCTCTGGTACTGGGCTCACCCAAGGAATCGTCACGTCCTGCTCATGGCTGCTTAGCCTCACTTGCGTATATTGGGCCTTCTGTTCACCACAGGTTGTTCCTCCGGAAACCAGAAGAATGCAATCTGCAGATGACATCCACACAGTGAGCTTTTGATTCAGACTGTCCATGTAATGGAAGTGCTAGTCAAGCATTATTCCATTTCGTTGCCACTGGGATACTTTTAAAACTGACATACACATTGCATGAAGTGTGGCAGGCCAGGAACATTCTTCTTCTTTGTACACCTTTAGATGTCAACCTGGATATAGTTAAAGAAAGCAGACTGATGAAACGCCTTGGCAAAAGCAGAATGTTTCTATCATTCTCCAAAAAAAAAATTAAAAAAAAATTAAAAGGTCCACAAGAAAATAAAGACAAACCAAAAAGGAATGAAAAGAAGAGAAAATACAACATCACAGCGCTGCTCTGCGTTACCAACCCTATGAAGCAATTTTGAAAAATAACTAAAATTTGCGCTATCACACAAATCCAGGCAACGTTTGTATCAAAGGTTGGAAAATCACATGTAACTGCAGAGAAAATGGAACGTAGAGAATCTAAATTCTGCTTTGTTTTATGCCGAACATCACAGGATAACACCTAACGTCCAGACTGAGTTGGACTAAACCCCAGGCTTGACACCTCATCACGACTGGGAGATAAGCCGTCCAGCCTGGCATAACGTGTGAACCAGCAGTGGCAATAGGAGCTCTGGCACAATTTTGGCCATATGCCTAACAGCTCTTTGTAATTATGGAGATAACAACAGTTCAAATGCCAGCAACCTGGGAAGGCTTGTGTGAACCTCAGAATAGAATGTATGACGTAACGTCATCACATTCTGAACAGTGGCTGCAGCATGTTTCAGACACATAGCGTAATGCCAATCAAATTGATTGACAGGTGAAAGTACAGTCTATAATGAAAATAGAGGAGGAGTTAAAAGTATACTGGACATAAGGCTTCCAAGGAATAATCCGAAAGTGAAAAGGGGAGGAGAGAAAACGAATGTAGCATTTTGGATGAAAGCCGTATTTATACTATAGCATGGCCGACAAACACTCAGACGCAAGCTGACATTAATGCAGGTAATACCAACATATTATTTTGATCATTTTGTCTTCTATTCTGAGGGCTGGCTCTTCTAGTTTTCTGTTTTGGTGTACGCTTCCAAATTTCAAGCGTGTGGATTTTCTTTGTACTTATTGTCCCAGCCTTCACTGTTTCACTGCGAAACTTGTTTTCTGACTGTTATATGTAATAATCTGCAGAAACTGTTATATGTAATAATCTGCAGAAATCCAAAATTATCCTTGCCACATGAGTGCTTGGCACTTTCATGTACAGGAGAGACATGGAGACTCGTCCTGGATGAGGTCGACACACACTGGAGAGAATGACTACTTGGCACTTTCATATACAGGAGAGACATGGAGACTCGTCCTGCATGAGGTCGACACACACTGGAGAGAATGACTACTTGGCACTTTCATGTACAGGAGAGACATGGAGACTCGTCCTGCATGAGGTCGACACACACTGGAGAGAATGACTACTTGGCACTTTCATGTACAGGAGAGACATGGAGACTCGTCCTGCATGAGGTCGACACACACTGGAGAGAATGACTACTTGGCACTTTCATGTACAGGAGAGACATGGAGACTCGTCCTGCATGAGGTCGACACACACTGGAGAGAATGACTACTTGGCACTTTCATGTACAGGAGAGACATGGAGACTCGTCCTGCATGAGGTCGACACACACTGGAGAGAATGACTACTTGGCACTTTCATGTACAGGAGAGACATGGAGACTCGTCCTGCATGAGGTCGACACACACTGGAGAGAATGACTACTTGGCACTTTCATGTACAGGAGAGACATGGAGACTCGTCCTGCATGAGGTCGACACACACTGGAGAGAATGACTACTTGGCCCTTTCATGTACAGGAGAGACATGGAGACTCATCCTGCATGAGGTCGACACACACTGGAGAGAATGACTACTCAGGAGGAATTCCTGAGGTTAAGCGGTCTATTGATAGCGTCCAAAATAATGATTATTTGGACAAGAGTTGGCTCCATGGCGATAGCGTAACGGACATAGTTGGACATCCCGCATACCTGCATTCTAAACACAGGTGCACGAGAGTTGACTCCATGGTGATGGGGTAATGGACATAGTTCGTCATCCTGCATACCTGCATTCTAAACACAGCTGCACGTGAGTTGACTCCATGGTGATGGGGTAATGGACATAGTTCGTCGTCCTGCATACCTGCATTCTAAACACAGCTGCATGAGAGTTGACTCCATGGTGATGGGGTAATGGACATAGTTCATCATCCTGCATACGTGCATTCTAACCACAGCTGCACGAGAGTTGGCTCCATGGTGATGGGGTAACAGACATAGTTCGTCATCCTGCATTCTAAACACAGCTGAACGAGAGTTGGCAGCAGACCGCGTTGTGTTGGTTTTTTACAAAATGGTATGGGTGCTGGTCGTTCAGAAATCAATGGCAAACTACTGAACGTAAACTTGCCAAGAGATCACAACAGTGAAAATTGTTGGTGTTGACTGCAACGTCCTGTAAAGGTTATGCAACTAACTTTTGTTTATTTGGACCAGCACTTCAAATGCCTACCAAGATTGGTGTGAAACCACCTGGAGGGAGAAATGTCACCAGTTCACCATATCTGCCTGATGATGTTACATGAGGACAGACCATGGACTTAGGACACTAATTTTCCCAGACAGGTGCAGGGAAGGCCTTTAATGTTTGATTTGACAGGAATGTGCGACTAAAGCCCTTCCGACAGATAGTGTGAGAGAGATAGAGAGGGAGAGAGTAAATGAGGTGAACTTATATGAGAAACACTCCATTATATAGGTGGAAGTGAATATGTGTATGGTCTAAACTATTTATGCTATTTAGTAGATGTGTTTTTATGAATATATTTATGCTTTGAAGTAGATGTGTTTTTATGAATATATTTATGCTTTGAAGTAGATGTGTTTTTATGAATATATTTATGCTCTGAAGTAGATGTGTTTTTATGAATATATTTATGCTTTGAAGTATATATGTTTCCAATTTCTCACTCCTGGGGGTACCAAGAGCAGCTGCATCTATCTTTTCAACG